>CM051241.1:161203399-161553399 GCA_027917425.1 Gastrophryne carolinensis
ATCAGCGCGCTTGGAGACGCAGGTTTCACAGCATTCGTCCAAGGCCAGTGGCTCCGAGTGTGCTGGCGGCCGCATCCCCCGCTTCCCTCTAACAGGGAGCGTGCCCGCTCTGGGCCATTCACAAATGCCTGGATCGGGCACGCGCCCTGCTAGAGGGATAGCGGGGATGCAGCCGCGGCTCACACATGCGCCATTGGACCAAGGAAGCAAGGTAAGTGTATGGGGCGACCTGAAGGGTTTCACACAGTGGGGCATCCCGATTTTGGATGCCCCAGGGGGGAGGGAATCGATAGGCCCGGGAATCTATAAGATTGGCATGGATTTTGGTCCACTTTAAGTGTACTCACTCGTTACGACCAAACTAGGGTAAGCCTGGAAATATGGTCTTGAGGTAGTGAAGGGAAACCTGTTCCATTGATGAGTGAAGCAGAACAAAACCTGGGATTTTGACTATCCCGAGTTCTGTTCCCTGTCCCAGGGGGGCATCCCAAACCCATTATTATTGCCCTTATTAAAGTGGACCAACACCCAGGATTTTCCCTATGTCCACTTCAGCGGGGCATCCGAGATCAGGATGCCCCGCTGTGTGAAACCCCCCCAAAAGCCCCCAAAAACTTACCTTTTCAGAGATGGACAAGCGACGGATAAGCCGCGGCCGCCTCCCGCCGCCTCCCGCCGCCTCCCGCGCGTCCCTCTTACAGGGCGTGCGCCGGCTATTCACAAATGACCGGCGCGGGCGCGCACACTACTAGAGGGGCGCGCGGGAGGTGGCGGCGGCGGATCCGTCGCCGATAAGGTAAGGTTTTTTGGGGCTTTTGGGGGGGTTTCACCCCGCGGGACATCCCGATCTCGGACGCCTTATAGATTCTTATAGATTCCCGGGCCGATCACCCCTGGGTGTTGGTCCACTTTAATGCCCTAGGTAACCTTGCTGCATGTTCCTTGCAGCACCCAACACAATACAGTGACTAATGGGTGTAAATACAGTGTTTTCACTGATACACAAGCTCTGTAAGAAGTCATGGTGATAAAAAATGATCCCCCTGGCTGCACTTGGAAGCAGCTTACACTAGGATCATAGAGCATACCTCCTGATTTGGAGGCCGTGTCCCCCTGTCCCTCGTTCTTCTCATTTGTCCCTCTTTGAGGTGTAACATGCAGATCTGCAGCAATAAATGCTTCATTCCTCTATCCCAAGTGTTTCTATTGGTTGTAACTGTTACACCTCCTATCCATCAATCAACGAGGGGCGTGGCTTCACTTAACAATTGTCCCTCTTTCCCACACTGAAAAGTTGGGAGGTATGATAGAGTGACAGACAAGGGAAGACTTAATGGCCTGGTATTTGCTGAGGGTAAACAGCACAGTTTGCTCAAAAAAAAAATCCCCTCCTGCCTCCTCTCTAGACCCATTAACCACTTTACTGCCAGCCAGGTAGATAACGCATTTCATGACAACTCTGGCAAACACCATGTTAAAGTAGACCAAAAGCCAGGATTTTGACTATGGGTCCTTGCCCCCGATCGGGGATGTCCTGCTGTGTGAACCCTCCCAGGTCACCCAATCTGACTTACTCTGCCCCGGTCCTACGGCGTCAGTGTAGCCTCTCGCCCAATCAGCGCGCTTGGATCCTCTCCCACCCTTTTGTCTAAGAGCTTGTCTAAGCGAGCAGATCTGAGCGCCTGGTGCCCATATTCCCCGCTACCCTCTAACAGGGAGCGCACCATATTAATTGGATAAAGGCCATTGCTTAGACCAAGGAAGAAGGTGAGTTTCTGGGCGACCTGGGGGGTTTTTACAAATGCCTGGCGCAGGCACAAGTCCTGCTAAAGGGATAGCGGGGATGCAGCGGCTGCACGCACATGCGCCGTTGGACCGGGAAAGAAGCTGAGTTTCCGGGAGACCTGGGGGGTTTCACACAGCAGGGCATCCCGATTATAGATGCCCTAGGGGGAGGGAGATGACCGGCCCTGGAATCTTATAGATTCTTATATCTATGCAAAGACTTTCTTATGGGCAGATGCTGAAATGAAAAATGGGGCAAATATCCAGCAAGGGGCATTGCTCTTAGTAGAAATTAGCTTTGTTGTCTCTAGATATCCAGGGGAGTAGCTGGGGGGGGGGGGGGCAGGGGGGCACGTGCCCCGGGTGCAGCAGGTCAGGGAGGTTCCCAGGAGGGGGGCTTGAGCACAGGTGGGGGGCACCATATAGAATGTTTGCTCCGGGCGCCAGAAAGCCCAGCTACACCTCTGAGATATGCCCAATTCAGGGCATCAAGGAACACAAGGAAACCGCTGCACCAACCCAAATTAATGCCAATGTAAAGCAACAAGTGTGCAGAGGTCCCATGAAGCAACTATACACAAAAACCCACCACGTGGGGAGAGCCTCTGCTCCCCACCGCCACGCAAATGGGAGCACAGCACCACTGCTTAATCTTCCTTATTACATTCTATATTCATGTTTCACATAGAGCTTACAAACACTATTAAAACCATTTAAAAAAACACCATAAAAATGTTTGTTGGGCACTGTGCAATTCTCTATAAATACCTGGATATTAAAGAATCAAAACTATATTTGTTGGCATGTCCCTTTAAGCTATCCCACTTCCTAATCCCTAACAAAAATGATCCCTCTTGCTAAAACCTCCTATAAAGTGCAATGTGCTACCTCTCACAAATTATTAACTGTGCAAACAATATTGTGCAAACCAGGATAATATGATCACTTATACATATCTAGATCACCAGCTCCACCAGAATAACAGGGGGAGCCAAAGTGCAATGTGCTAACCTAATCTATAATAAAAAAATACATATGCATTGTGCAATTCAGGGCATCGCATTTCGTCACCGTGCCCTTCTCTTCTTTACAAAGCCCACGGCCCGAATGCTTTTTTTTCATCACCTCCTCTTTTGAAATCTATAAGATTCCACGGCAGTCAGACTGTGGGTTTTGGTCCACTTTAAAACTCAAATTTTCAGCTCATTTACAGCTACGCAAATAAATAGCTACAAAACAGATTGCTCACTCGCTTTCAAATTGCTCTTATTTTTAATGTGCCTTTGCCTTGATGTTTCTGTTGATTTAACCCACAAGGATCAGCCTTAGGGAGATCGCTTAATTTCCATGTGCATCCACTGAATAAGGCGTATAAAGATATTTCGCCACGGGCATTAACAGGCAGCTTGAGTCTTACTGCTCAGCTGTGTACAATAAAATGATGCTCAGCGCTCAAGCCTTACACTCCCGATAGGCTTCTCTGATGCTGGCATTGAAAAGGTTAATAAGTCTGTACTGTCTAAGAAGTAGGGACGGGCAAAGACTTTCTTATGGGAAAAAGCTCAAATGAAAAATGGGGTAAATATTCAACAAGGGGTGTTGTTGTTAGTGGAAATTAGTTTTGTTGTCGCTAGATAACCAGTGGCATAGCTGGGGGGGGGGGGCAGCAGGTCAGGGGGAAGCTTGAGCACAGGTGGGGGGCACCATTTAGAATGTTTGCCCCAGGTGCCAGAAAGCCCAGCTACTCCTCAGAGATAAGCCCAATTCAGGGCATCACATTTCGTCACTGTGCCTTTTTCATCTTCCCAAAGCCCACGGCTCGAATTTTTTTTTCATCACCTCCTCCTTTGACCCATTTTTTCAATGACCAGCCTCTTCTCTCTGTTTCTTCGTTTCTACATTGAACACTTTTTTTTAAAGCAGTAGGCAGACAACTGACCAGGGTGGCATCTACTGACATTGAGTCCTGGTGGCCTGGAACGAGGAAGTGGTAAATACAGGGGTGCCCGAGGCCAGGCTTGTAGAGAGTGGTGGGCATCAGGGAGCACCAGGAATAAGAGATAAGCCCAATTCAGGGCATCACATTTCATCACTGGGACTTTTTCATCTTTTCATTCCTTTGATCCATTATTTCAATGACCAGCCTCTTCTCTCTGTTTCTTCGTTTCTACATTGAACACTTTTTTTTAAAGCGGTAGGCAGACAACTGACCAGGGTAGCATCTACTGACATCGAGGCCAGGCTTGTAGAGAGTGGTGGGCATCAGGGAGCACCAGGAATAAGAGATAAGCCCAATTCAGGGCATCACATTTCGTCACTGTGCCTTTTTCATCTTTCCAAAGCCCACGGCTCAAATTTTTTTTTTCATCACCTCCTCGTTTGTCCCATTTTTTCAATGACCAGCCTCTTCTCTCTGTGTCTTCATTTCTACATTGGTCAGACAACTGACCAGGGTGGCATCTACAGACATTTATCTTGATGGTAGTAAAAAATCCAATTCACGAGAAAGATGCCAGAGAATGTCACTGTTACTGAATCACCAGATAAAAAGACAATGAAAGTCAATGGCAGCTTTTACTACAGTGTAGAAAGGAGTAAACAGTTCTCTACTTTTCTTAGGAGTAAAAAAGTGCCATTGACTTTCATTTTCTTTATATCTGGTGAATTCTCATGAATTGAATTTTCGACTACCATGAGAATGTTTTTCAACTCATATTTGAATCAAGGCCATTGAATTCTGGTGGCCTGATTCCTGGAACCAGGAAGTGGTAAATATAGGGCTGCCCGAGGCCAGGCTTGTAGAGAGTGGTGGGCATCAGGAAGCACCAAGAATCAGAGATAAGCCCAATTCAGGCATCACATATCGTCACTGTGTCCTTCTCTTTTTTCCAAACCCCACGGCCGGAATGCTTTTTTTTATAACCTCTTCCTTTGATCCATTAGTTCAATGACCAGTCTCTTCTCTCTGTTTCTACATTGAACACTTTTTTTTAAAGCGGTAGGCAGACAACTGACCAGGGTGGCATCTACTGACATTGAGTCCTGGTGGCCTGGAACCAGGAAGTGGTAAATACAGGGGTGCCCGGGGCCAGGCTTGTAGAGAGTGGTGGGCATCAGGGAGCACCAGGAATAAGAGATAAGCCCAATTCAGGGCATCACATATCGTCATCAGAAAGTAAAATACAGGGAGACTCCAACAAATGCTATCATGAGCACTGCCATTTTCATTCACGGCGTCCCTTTAACCAAATTACTAATACCACCCTACACACAAACACACATGGTTACTTAAGGGCACTGGCTCAAATGATGCATGTAGTATAACTAAACTACAAGGCAATATACATACTCAACATATCTTTATTGAAAAATATTGCACACCCCGAAAAACACCAAAAAGTACACCAAAATCTGTAAAAAATTCACAACGTTGTGATATTAAAAATAGGCCCCCCCCCCCCATGCACATGCATCAACACCTCTCGATTGCATCCACTGCCATACACCCACTGTCAGCCTAGAATCATACAACTAGTTAACTCTAGTAAGCATTATAAAGCTTCAACGTTGGGCGCCATGTTGGAGGATACCATTCCTCAGCCGGTGTCCTTAAATCAGGGTAGAGGCACAGCTAATCCTGTGTTCAAAGGACTAAAACAATGTAATCTTATAGAATTCAGGGACTGCCAGGCATCAGCTTCATGTAATAAAGTGCATATACTGACCACTAACGGCCAAGGCAAGTTTAGTCAGTCCCCCTATTAGACACACAGCTCTGCTGCCCCTATATGCGATGTCACAAGCATGAATCAAGGCAATTCAACAGCAGGTACGTGTGTCAGGCTGCATGTCACCAAGGTGCAGAAGATCCTTTTCCTCACCGCCTTGTCACATAGGAGATTATAAAGTCCACAGGCACAGCTCATATGAGTAGATAGCACATTTCAAGCTTCAAACCACGTGACTCACAACTTTGAAGCAGGTATTGTTGCTCCTGCGGGACCACTTCACACATCACATATCGTCACTGTGTCCTTCTCTTTTTTCCAAAGCCCACGGCCCGAATATTTTTTGAAATAACCTCTTCCTTTGATCCATTATTTCAATGACCAGTCTCTTCTCTCTGTTTCTTCATTTCTACATTGAACACTTTTTTTTAAAGCGGTAGGCAGACAACTGACCAGGGTGGCATCTACTGACATTGAGTCCTGGTGGCCTGGAACCAGGAAGTGGTAAATACAGGGCTGCCCGAGGCCAGGCTTGTAGAGAGCGGTGGGCATCAGGAAGCACCAGGAATAAGAGATAAGCCCAATTCAGGGTATCACATTTCGTCACTGGGCCCTTCTCCTCTTTCCAAAGCCCACGGCCCGAATGCTTTTTTTTTAATAACCTCTTCTTTTGATCCATTATTTCAATTACCAGCCTCTTCTCTCTGTGTCTTTGTTTCTACTTTGAACACTTCTTTTTGAAGAGGTAGGTGTTAGGGCGAGCGCTGCACACCCATCTAGCAGCACTTCACTTACCTCCATGGCTGCATCCAGCCGTCATCCATTTTGCAGCACTTCCCTCATGGCTGTTCCCAGCTTTCTTCCTTCCCCCCAATGCTTCCTTCTCACATGCTCAGGTGCGCGCACGTCTCCGTCCACTAGAGGGCGAGCGCACTAGATTCCTGAGATTTAAAGGGCCTGTACAGCACTGATTGGTGCCTGGTCATCCAATCCTGCATCCACTTCTCCTATTTAAAGAGGCACTTCCTTCCTTCAGTGCCGGATCTTGGTCTCTTCATGCTTGTTGAAAGTCAGACATTCTTGGATTGCTCACCCGTGTACCGACCTCTGCCTGTCCCCGACTCTGAACCTTTGCTGCCTGCCCCGACCTCGGCTACTCACCTTTACCGCGAACCTGTGTTGCCAGCCCCGATCTCTGCCTGTACTTACTACGCCTTTTGCCTGTCCCCTGTGCACCTCGCTGAACCTCGGCTGACTGTGGAACTGGGCCACTGTTGGGGGTTAGCGACCTGGGGGTCACTCGCCGCACAAGACCAACCTGCCTTGCGGTGGGCTCTGGTGAATACCGGTGGCCCCTTAGACTCCGCTCCCCTGACACGGTACCCGCCATCGGTCCCACAGTTAAAGCGGATCCACACCCGAGTCCCCTCCACCCGGTCCGTGACAGTAGGCAGACAACTGACCAGGGTGATGTCTACAGACATTGAGTCCTGGTGGTTTGGTTCATGGAACCAGGAAGTGGTAAATACAGGGCTGCCCAAAGCCAGGCTTGTAGAAAGCGGTGGGCATCAGGAAGCACCAGGAATCAGTTTACCCCGCTATGCTCGACCAAGTCTTAGATAGATTTAGGTGGAGCTGTGAAAAGTGCAGAGAAGAGCAAATTCAAAAGTAGCCTGGAGGAGCTCAGTTTAGGGGAAAGAACTCTTTAAGCTTTAAGATTACATTAACAGAGGTGATAAAGGGCAGAGGGGTAAGAATATAAAAAAATATATACATGACCCTTCCAAGTTTCATGAAAAGACCTGTTTAGGTCTGTACAAAGGTTTTCCCAAGCAATGGCACTGGCGGTACTCAAGCTTACCTCAGGACCGGGAAAGGGTGAGTCACATTGGAGGACACACAGTGTTTCACACAGCGGGGCATCCCCCATCGGGGTGGCAAGGACCAATACCCAGGATCGTCAAAATCCTGTGTTTTGGTCCACTTTAATGTGTGATAACATAATCATTGTCATGCTTCACACTAAACCCTGGAAGCAGACCCCTTTGGCACCATTATGGTTACACGGAGGCTGATTCATTACTAACGCCAGGTATCGGCAGATGAGCGTCTGTATAGCGGCGCTTAGAGCAACTGCTAGTAAACGCTGTAAACATGTATCGAGCGCTGTAACAGAGCGTCTCAGTTGCTGTAGTAACCTGGCCGCCATTGATAAATGTGATGTATGATGGGGGCTCTAACACCAGTACAGAGCTGCAGCGAGCGAGAGGCAGCGCCAGCTCAGTGCAACCGACTCTTGGTGCTCCACACCAGGACACACACACAGCGTTGGCTCTCTAAAGCTGGGTGCTATAGCATAGAGCGCCAGGCACTGTGTGATTAAAGTTTGTTTTTGAACACATATCCACCAGTAACAAAGTGAAAATACATGGAATGACATTGTTATAACACTGTGACAATAACACTTTAGTGTCAGACCTGTAATGACAATTCTGCATAAAAATATAAAAAGTCAAAAAAGTTTCTAAAAGTGTTTGTTTGCAGCCAGGAGACGTCACACAATGATTGGAGCAAAAAAATAGTCAAACACGCTGTTTTGAACGGCTTTGAAATGTATGGGAGAGCGACACTGAGCGAAAGGTAATAGCTGGCACTCTGGAAGCTAGAGCACCGGTGCTATATGCTGAGCCGCCTGTAATAATACATGTGACGCTACATGGCACTGTTAGAGGCGCTCACCAGATTCGCTTTTATAAATGTGGTTTTGCGTACCATGCCCGGCATTCACCAGACGCTGCCTGCCGCTACGAGGCGCTACCTGGAGCTATCTCTTCTTAAATAACCCCCATAGTTAAATCATATTTAGGATAAAAAGACATCTGTCCATCAAGTGCATCTGAAGGAAAGAAAAGGGAAAATAAAGAGCTTTAGAAGATCAAGGGGAATGACAAAACTCCAGAATAGCAGAATTTAGGGCCTTATTCATGAAGGGATAGCGCCAGGTAGCGTCAGGTGAAAGCCGGATACGGCACGCAATTACACATTTATGAAGCCGAATCTGGTGAGCGACTGGAACAACGCCATGTAGCGTCCGATTCATCATTATCCCAGGCTCAGCGTACAGCGCCTTGCAGAGCGCCACGTCTTACCTGTCGCTATCTGACGCTCTCCCATACATTTCTATAGACGATCCTTAAATCCCTTTCCTGATCCCAATTTTTTTTCCCTAAAAAAACACAAAACTTCTGACATGTTTCCTGGGCAAGAAAATGACATTTTTGAAAACTTTTTGGATTAATAATATTTTTATGCAGAATTGTACTTACATGTCTGGTATTAAAGTGTTCATTTTACAATAATGTAATTCCATATGTTTTCACTTTGTTATTATTGTCTACATGTTCATAAGCAATTCAATGGGAACGGCCGTGTAAAACACAACTCCCTCCCTATTAAGGAGCACCAAACTATATCAAAATTATATTCAAAATTTATTATTACATATCAATTGATAAAATACACATACACAAAAATTACACATGATCACAAGACAATTAAAAACAATTATAAGGTCCCAATTCATATATATATCTCAATATCTCTCAAACCCCCAAAACTGGGGAATACAATGTAAAATATGATTGTGATGCAGACAAGGACCTTCACCCTTCTGAAGCCGCACGGGGGCGGCGGGCGCGGGTGCCCGGGTTTTCTGCGGTCCCTCTTCTGTGATGCTTTGCTGACATGCTTCTCCCATATGACTAACTCTGGGCACTGGTAGTATGGCATTGACTCATTGGGCAGACACATTTTATTGTGCCTTTTGAGCACTTTGGGTATTCCATTCCATCTGTTATTTCGATTCATTGAATATAGTTGTTTTTTCACTCATTTAAATTTCTCTTTTCATTTATTTATTTATTTATTTAGATATTTATTAGTTTGAGGCACTGGTTTTGATTTAGATTTAGTAGTTGTATATAGGATGCATTGATTGATACTTTTTATGTAGCACATAAGCACTTTAGTTCACATATATTGCACATTGCATTTGATAAATACTGTTTTATCTCACTTTCTGTATTTTGTACACGGGATAGGATTAAAATATATAATAGAGACCCTTTAGTGGGTCCTTAGAGTGCCGGCACAGATACTGGGGTAAGTAAGTGCAGAGGTAATACACCCCTGCATGCACAGACCCCAGTATTTTATTTCATAGGAATCCATTGCCCGCTTTTGACTTACCCTTAATTATACAGGATTGGAGTTTTTGTCTGCATCACAATCATATTTTACATTGTATTCCCCAGTTTTGGGGGTTTGAGAGATATTGAGATATATATATGAATTGGGACCTTATAATTGTTTTTAATTGTCTTGTGATCATGTGTCATTTTTGTGTATGTGTATTTTATCAATTGATATGTAATAATACATTTTGAATATAATTTTGATATAGTTTGGTGCTCCTTAATAGGGAGGGAGTTGTGTTTCACACGGCCGTTCCCATTGAATTGCTTGTGAGTGTTTTAGAGTGAGCACATTAATTACGGTTACAGGTGGTGCACCCCATAGCAGAGTTTGGAGTCTACATGTTCATAAACAGACTTTAACCACACAACGTCTGTCGCTCTGGGCTACAACTACATGATTTTCAGCGCTGGCGCTGTGTGAGGCTGCTTTTTTGATGAATGTGGTATGAGTTGGTCGCACTGAGCTGGCGCTACCGTTCGCTCCCATACAGCATAGTACTGCGACTCACACATCATATTCATCAATGTCGGCCAGCAACTGAGGCTCTCTGAAACACGGATCCATGGCCAAACACAGCGACTACTAGCGGCCACTCTCAAATCCGCGCTGCAGGCGCTCCTCTGTCGCTACCTGGCGTTAATAATCAATCAGCCTAGTTTACTTCGTTATAATAGGAGCGAGAGCTGCCACATGCCCTGCAGCCCTGGCCCCGTACCGGCGTTCCACCCACAAATAAAATGAAAAAATAACTCTAACGCAGGGCTTGCTGATGGCGTTCATGTGGACCATGACCTCCCTGGCAGAAAGTTGTGATGGAAGTTTTTGGTATTCTTTAAACCAGGGCCGGCTGCAGGTTTATGTGGGCCCTTGGGCGCTATGGTCTCAGTGGGCCCCTTTGTGGTGAAGAGTCCCGTCACACCCCCTGAGGGACGTCCCAAATCTGGATGCCCCTTAAGGATCATGCATTTGGACCAAAACTCTAGTTTTGGTCTAATTTGAAGCGCACCAAACCCCTTTAAACCTGATCTGTCTAAACTGATTGCTCTGTGGGATCGAACACGGACCTCAGTCAAAAGTCCAGTTTGAGTTAATGGCCAAACCAGGGGGGTTCTTCCACAAGCAGGGGCATCCCAAATTGAGATGCCCCTGTAAAACGGACCAAAACTCAGGGGCGGAATTGCTTGCATAGCGGGTATACCAGCGATCAGAGGGGGTTTCACACAGTAGGGTATCATAGATTCGGATGCTCCAGGGTTGGGAAATCAGCTGGGGTGGGCAACTTAAAAGCAGAATAAAACCCAGAACCTCCTCCCCTGGAATCTAAATCTAGATGCCTCGTTGTGTGGAAACCCGCCATTCGAGGAGATGTGGGCGCCAGCTGTGGTGGTGCCCTCCGAGTCCGCCACCGGTCCAGCGCAATCGCTCACCACAAATGCCGGCCCTGTCAGTGGGCCCCCGGCAGCTGCCACACCTTGCCGGGTGCTGACGCAGGCTCTGCTTTAAACCCAGAGGGGAAACTTTTACTGCAGAGGTAGACTCCCCCTTATTTAAAGTTAGTATGTGGATCCACAAGAAACTTGGTGGCAAAATCAGATAGTAATAAAATAGAATAGAGGTGCTTATGCCATTAATTTTACTGATATTATTCTCTTGGGTTGGCAAGAGGTGGGCGCGATGCTTGTCATGCAATTTATAGCCTCTGTGGCGTCGCGTTTCTGGAGCCAGGAATGGCAGCCTAAAAAGATATTCAGCGCTGATTGACTCCCTGCGCTGCTGGGCTTAATATTAATGTATCTGTAAGCACCCGGTGACATGCTCCTAAAGTAGAATTAGAATTAGTAAGGAGAGGATTCCACCTCCGACAGAAAGGGCCTCAGCTCCTCTCCAGAGGTGAAGTGCGGCAGGATGACACTACGCAGGCCACACTGGAATGCCGGCCTCGGGGGGAAGACGACCAGCGCCCAATACAGCACTCGTATAGAAACAAGGGGACACAAACGCCGCACAACCCGAGGAAAGGACGTCTAGGAAAAATAAAATATGGAGCTCCACATTGTCGTTAATAATGTATAATAAACTAAAGCAAACTTAAGAAAAAACGGCCTCGCGGCTTAAAGAGGAACATCAGGTCTAAAATAAAAAGAGGCCGATTTTCCCCATCGGCCCCTGCTTAGCTTTTGGATGTCGCCTCTGCCTGCTGTGGCAATATCCGGCTGCTTCAGGGCCCAATCCTCACCCCCACTTAGCCGGCGCTGACTTACAAGCATGGCCGTGCTCGTCAATGTCCCACTGCAATCCTGCAGCTTTTGCAGCTCCATTGCATCCTATTCATGGGCACTGCACAGGCAGGAGATCGGGGGGCGAACGCAGTGTCTGATGGGATGCAAGATGGTGCCGGACCATCGGTCGGAATCCGAGGGACCCAGAAGATGGATGCCCCGGTAAGGTGCGTAAACGCTCCCCCCAACTGTGAAACCGGAGGGGGGCCAGGTTTGGGGGAGGTTTTAAGCCTTTTTGGAGCAAAACCCACACCGATTGGCCCGGGAATCTATAGGATTTTCCAGCCGATCGATCCCAAAATCAGGATGCCCCGCTGTGTGAAACCCCCCCCCCCCCGTTCCCTTACCATGCTTCCCGGTCCAACGGCGCATGCATGCGCTGCGTCCGAATCCCTCTAGCAGGCATTTGTGAATGGCCGGCACAGGCACGTTCCCTGGTTGAGGGAAGCGGGAGATGCGCCGCCGGCAGGGTTTCACACGGTGGCACACTCCAGATCGGGGTGCCCCGGGGGAAAGGACCAAAACCCAGGATAGTCAAAATCCTGGGTTTTGGTCCACTTTAAGTATAGAGGTCTACAGCAGTAAAAACTTATTTCCCTGTATTCAAACTTTTCAACACAAGCTTAGAAGGCAAAGATATGGAGGACATGCCAGTTATTTGGTGCAGCCAGTGTGACTTGCGGTGTGGACTGTAACTTGCATCTCAGGGAGCTTTTTAGCGTGGGCAGGCTGATTTATTACTAGCGCCAGGTACGGACAGATGAGCGTCTGTACAGCGGCGCTAGGAGCGACAGCTAGTGGTCGCTTTGTTCGCCCGTGAGTCACTATTACAGAGCGTCTCAGTTGCTCGAGTAACATGGTCGGCATTGATGAATTTGATGTGTGAATCACTTTAACACTAGTACAGCGCCATATGGGAGCGAACGGTAGCAACTGGTCAGTGTGAGCGACTCAAACCATATTCATCAAAAAAACAGCCTCACACAGCGCCGGGGCTCAAAATAGGGTCTCTGTAGCCCAGAGCGCCAGAAGCTGTGTGATTAAAGGCCGTTTTTGAACACAAATCCACCAGTAACAAAGCTAAAACACATGGAATGACATTGTTATTACATTGTGACATTAACACTTTAATACCAGACCTGTAATAACAATTCTGCATAAAAATATAAAAAATCAAAAAAGGTTTCAGAAATGACATTTAATAGGCCAGGAGAGGTCACACAATGATTTGATTAAAAAAAATTAAAAAAATGAAAAGAAAACCCTGTTTAAAGAGAAGAAAAGTAACATCCATTGAAATGTATGGGAGAGCGACAGGTAGCGACAGGTAATACCAGGCGCACTGGAAGCTAGAGCCGCCTGTAATAATACATGTGACGCTACATGGCGCTGTTGCAGTCACTCACCAGGATCGGCTTCATAAATGTGGTTTTGCGTACAGTGCCCGGCGTTCACCAGACACTACCTGACGCTTACAAGGCACTACCTGCCGCTATACCTTGATGAATAAACCCCTTAGACACAAAAAAGTGCAAAAAAATGTTTTTTCTACTTTTTTTTTCCCCAAAATGTCCTGTAACTGTCACAGGGAATTTTTACAGGTGAGGCACATAATTGGAATATTTGTTTTTAAGTTTGGGAACAATAGAACCCTATGGGCTATGCAGAAAAGATTAGTGAAATCTTTAGCCTAGCCCATAGGGTGCTGTTATTTCCAAAATTTAAAAAGATATCCTTTGTCCAATTTGTTGTATGTTCTTTTCTGCATAACCCATAGAGTTCTGTTGTTTCCAAACTTAAAGTGGACCAAAACCCACAGAGATCAGCCCAGGAATCTATAAGATTCCCGGGCCGATTGATTCCCCCCCCCCGGGGCATCCAAATCCGTGATGCCCCACTGTGTGTACAGGACTCACTCCCCTATCTCTTCTTGGCGTACTTGGCCAATAGCAACAGATTGCAGATAGTGAACACTGCTTCCATAAAACACACATTGCTAACATAAAAAAATAATGTTAAAGAAAATTAAAAAATAATAAAGACGCTCAGCACACTGATCATATCATTACTATTACTATTACTTTCAAAAATTCCATCGACACTGAACTTACTTATATAGGCCCTTATTTAAGAAAGGATAGCGTCAGGTAGCGCCTGGTTAATGTGAGGTAGCGACAGATAGCGACTGGTGAACGCCGGACACGGCACACAATTACACATTTATCAAGCAGAATCTGTTTAGCGACTGGGATAGCGCCATGTAGCGTCTGATTCATCATTTTCACAGCCTCAGCGAACAGCGCCAGCGTTCAGCCTTGCACAGCGCCAAGTATGACCTCTCGCTACCTGTCGCTCTCCAATACATTTCAATGGACGAACCTTTTCTTCTCTTTAAACCGGGTTTTTGTTTTTGTTTTTTTTTCAAAAATCAAAAATAATTCTGTGACCTCTCCTGGCATTGAATAAGCAGTTTTTTCACATTTTTATGATTTTTTTAAAATTTCTTCAGAAATGACATTACAGGTCTGCCATTAAAGTGTTCATGTTACAATGTGGTTACAATGTAATTCCATATGTTTTCGCTTTGTTACTAGTGGATAGATGCTGAAAAACAGACATTAAACACACCGCCTCCTGCGCTCTGGGCTTCAGACAAGCATTTTTCAGCGCCAGAGATTAGTAAGGCTGTTTTTTTGCTGAATATGGTGTGAGTCGGTCGCTATGAGCAGTCGCTAACATGCGCTCCCATACAGCGCTGTACTGGTCAAATAGCAACTCCTCACAATGTATTCAACATTACTGAACAGCGACTGAGTCGCTATGAAGTAGCGACCCACGGCTGAGCAAAGCGACTACTAGCGGGCGCTCTGAAAATGCCTGCTACAGACGCTCATCTGTCGCTACCTGCTGCTATTAATGAATCAGCCTCCTCGTTTTACTGTTGGGTTATCATATTATGTTCCTGGTTACACAGTTTGTCATGAAAAAGATGTAATTGTTTAAAGTGGATCAAAACTCAGTGCGATCGGCCTGGAAATCTATAAGATTCTCAGGGTGATCAAATCCCTTCCCCGGGGCATCCAAAATCGAGATTCCCCGCTGTGTGACACCCCCCCAGGTCGCCCCATACACTTACCTTGTTTCCTGGTCCCAGGCATTTGTGAATGCGAGCATGCTCCATGTTAGAGGGAAGCGGGGGATGCGGTCGCCAGAGCGCTCTGAGCCACTGGCCTTAGACTCTGGCTTAGAAGGCGTGAGGTCAGCAGCTCCGAGCGCGCTGGTTGGACGAGTGGCCGCGCATGCGCCGTAGGACCGGGAAGAGGTGAGTCGCGCTCGCTGATCTGGGGAGTTTCACACAGCGGGGTATCCCCGATTGGGGAGCCTCGGGGACAAGGACCAAAACCCAGGATAGTCAATACCCTTGGTTTTGGTCAACTTTAAAAATGAATGATCTTTTCTGCTAGAAGGAAAGTGGAAGGTGTGCTACAGCACATTCACTTTGGTATACCTCTCAACTTTTCAGGATGACAATTATTAAATTAGGCCACACCCCCTCATTGAGGGATGGATAGGAGATGGGATGTAACAGTTACAAAAGAAACACTCGAAATGGACAAATTAATAATTTATTAATACAGATCTGCGCGTGACACTTCAAAGAGGGACAAATGAGAGCAACGAGGGACAGGGGGACATGGACTCAAAAGAGGGACAGTCCCTCAAATCACTTGGAAGATATGCTTTGGTTGGCTTCTTGCGACATGTATGTCATAACAAAACAAGCATCACCGATTACTTTTGTACTGTGTTAATGCTTGGATTGCTGTTATGCAGCACTTTTTTCCCCTTGAATGCCATCATAGCCCATGGCTTCTACAGGCAGCAATGAGTTAACTAGCATTCGCCATTGCACCAATTTGCGCCTGAAATTTTCCACTAGCGTCCTTTTTGCGCACCAAACTGTCTCTGGTGCTTGATTTGTGGAATGTTTAGAGGGCAGCAAATGTGTGCAAATGTGGCAATTTGAAGAGTGAATTTCCTGCAGCAAATAGTTGGAGGAAACTGCCGATTTCAATTAGTAACAGGCTTATTTCATTCAGAAAACACATGCCAGCAGCATCCTGCATGTTTATGAACAATGAAAGTGTCAGCCGCAAATTCATTTTAGGGATTGACCCCCCTTTTGTTTTTTTGGTTTGGGTTCCTACAAAAAAAAAATTATAAAACGTTTTAAAAAAACACAAAAATGTAGGTCCAAACAACAATAATAAGGATATTGGGCCCCAAAGTTTAGCAAAAACAATAAAAATTATAGTTAAGTTATTAGGCATAAATATGCAAAACAAACAGGGAAGAGAGGGTTAGAAAAGAACATCTGGGACAAAACACTGGGCAAAAAAACTTAAAGGGTTAATTGGAATCAGAATATCCCCCAAAAAATGGAGGACACAGGTTCTCCAGAGAATACACTCGGAAATGGCGAATAGAGCTTCACAGAAAACACAAAAGCTGGAGAGATCAAATCTCTATGGAGAAACAGTAAAAGAAAGGGGAGAAATATGGGGGACCATCAGGAGCAGTTAAAGTGGACCAACACCCACGGGTGATCGGCCCGGGAATCTATAACCCCCCCAAACACCCCAAACTCCTTACCTTATCCGCCTCCCTCGCGCCCCTCTAGGCGTGCGCGCGCCGGCCGTCTGCGAATGGCCGGCGCGGGCGCGCGCGCGTCAAGAGGGACGCGCGGGAGGCGGCGGCAGAGGAGCCGCTTGTCCGCGGCTTGTCCGTCGGCGCTGGGAGCGGGGAGAGGTGAGTTTTTCGGGGGGTTCGGGGGAGTTTCACACAGCGGGGCACCCCGATCGGGGGTGCCCCACCGAAGTGGACCAAGACCCAGGATAGTCAAAATCCTGGGTGTTGGTCCACTTTAAGCGCTTAACCGGCCAAATGCACATGGATCAGGGCCATTGGTGCTTCAAAACAGCAGATTTTCCTTGCGGAAGGCGCAAATTGTGCTTCTCCTGAGTGCTTGCCATTTGGTGTGCTTTGCACGTGCGCCTGGGGTGACACTTCCTGTCTGCAGACAGGCTGAAACTCCATGGGCCGCCATCTTGGATGTAGGGTGATTTTTAATGTGGGCAATTTGTATGTACGGGGCGGGGGAAACATACAAGATATGCTCTTATTCAGGGAGAAGGTCTGGATTAATGTGGGCAATCTGTATGTACAGGGGGAGACACATACAAGATAGGCTCTTATTCAGGGTGAAGGTCTGAATAAATGTGGGCAATCTGTATGTACAGAGTGGGGGAAATATATAAGATAGGCTCTTATTCAGGGTGAAGGTCTGGATTAATGTGAGCAATCTGTATGTACAGGGTGGGGGAAACATACAAGATAGGCTCTTATTCAGGGTGAAGGTCTGGCTTAATGTGGGCAACCTGTATGTACAGAGTGGGGGAAATATATAAGATAGGATCTCATTCAGGGAGAAGGTTTGGATTAAAGTGAGCAATCTGTATGTACGGGGGGGGGGGAACATACAAGATGGGCTCTTATTCAGGGTGAAGGTCTGGATTAATGTGAGCAATCTGTATGGACAGGGTGGGGGAAACATACAAGATAGGCTCTTATTCAGGGTGAAGGTCCAGATTAATGTGAGTAATCTGTATGTACAGAGAGGGGGGGGGATATAAGATAAGAGATAAGGCTCTTATTCAGGGTGAAGGTCCGGCTTAAGGGCTGCAAACATACTGGTGAATTTTAGCAGACCAGTTGGCTACATTGTACTGAGATATGGTAGGAGCTTCATGTAGAATCATCTTGTTGACCTGTTGCTAAGCATCCCTTTCTGACTTCTTGCCACTAACCTAGTTTGTACCTGTGCTTGTTTGTGTATTCTCGGTTTGTTTGTTCTTCCCACTTCCTGGTTCTGCGTCTTACTCCTCTTACCAAACTGCTTGAAATACCAATTACGACCTTCTTGTTTGTCCTCATCTCACCAGGTCCCTCAGGTGTAATGTTCCTAACCTCTCCTCCGGTCACCATGAACTTCGCTGATCTCATCATTACCCTCTTTGATGATGCCGGTCTTCCTGGCCAGGTCACGGGAAAGGAATTTCATGAGACTTTTGGGATTTAGTCTAATTGTCGCTGCATTTGCTAAATGCTGATCTGCATTTATTTTGTTTCGTAAAGAACGCACCTCCAGTTTTTAGCGTATTTCGCCAGAGAATGGCCCGGAAAATGCTGCAAAGTCATTCCCCAGACCACAACAAAACCACCGCCAGCTTGTGTTCTTCAGGGTGTTTGTTCTATGACACGTCTTGCCTGACACGCAACGTCCCTCCGATCAATGAAGCGTAGATGTAACTCATCAGGGGAAGGCAACTCTTTGCCATTCAGCAAAAGTCCATCCAGTTCAGCCTGTATGTAAAAGAAGATATTCTTCCAGGGGTCTAAAAGCCATAGCGGGTAATGTACGGTAAATTTAAAGTTATACTAAAGGCAAACCCCCGATTGTAGTCCTCGGTGTCTTGGGCTACACGCTGCACAGTCCCAAACTTCAACCGGACCTTCAGCATCATTTCATGAAAAGCCCAAACCTTTAAAAAACTATTCCCCAGCATCTAAAATAGAATAAAGTTTTTTGTCACTTACTATTTATTCTTTCTCCTACTGGGCAGCAACTCTGTTCAGGACTTTAGGATACGGGCACCGGCATCTTTCCTCAGAAGTATCACATACTGAGGAGAGGTGGTAAAGTACAAGGGGTGGGGTATATAAAAGAAGATCTTCTTCCAGGGGTCTAATAGCCATAGAAGGTAATGGAAGTTAAATTTAAAGTTATGCTAAAAGCGAGCGCCCGATTGTTGTCCCATTGTCTCGGGCTAAACATTGCACTGTCCCAAACTTCAACCAGACCTTCAGCATCATTTCATGAAAAGTCCGAACCCTTAAAAAACTATTCTCCAGCATCTAAAATGAATATATTTTACATTTATAGTCACTTTATTTTTATTCTTTCCCCCACTGGCCTGCAACTCTGTTCAGGACTTTAGGATACTGATGCTGCCATCTTGCCTCAGAAGAATCACATACTGAGGAGAGGAGGGAAAGTACAAGGGGGGGGGGGGGGGTTATAGCTGTGCATTGCTCAGACAGAGAAGAGCTTGGGTCAGGAAAAGGACAGCAATTCCAGAATGCAGAGCGGCACGGTCAGACAACACTTCCTGTCTGGATGTTTCAAGGCTGAGAAAATTCAGTAGGTGCAGGTAGGATGATTTTTAATGTGAGAAATCTGTATGTACAGGGGAGAAACATACAAGATAGGCTCTTATTCAGGGTGAAGGTCCGGATTAATGTGGGCAATCTGTATGTACAGGGGTGAAACATACAAGATAGGCTCTTATTCAGGGTGAAGGTCCGGATTAATGTTGGCAATCTGTATATACGGGGGGAGAAACATACAAGATAGACTCTTATTCAGAGTGAAGGTCCGGATTAATGTGGCAATCTGTATGTACAGGGGAGAAACATACAAGATAGGCTCTTATTCAGGGTGAAGGTCCAGATTAATGTTGGCAATCTGTATGTACAGGGAGGGAAACATACAAGATAGGCTCTTAATCAGGATGAAGGTCCAAACGTGAATCCATTTTCAAAAAGACCCTGTAATTATTTGTAAAAGTGTTAGAGCATTGGAGAAGCAGAGAAAAAATGAGGAGAAACAGTGGGTGTGGCAACAGCGATGTGATGTAAGCACACTGTGTGCTTTACATATATCATAGCAAAAAAAATAGGTGCACCGCTGTGTCTCTAGTTATTACTGTCAGCACCAGAAAAAGGGGATGAGAGGTGCTGCTGGCTAAGAGCACTTCCAGCCTGCCAGCAGATAGTCAGACCAGAGAGGAGGGCAGGGTTTCATAGTTGCAGAGAGAGGCGGCCAATAAGGATGTCTGTTATTTATCATATTTCTGCTCACTTGGCATCATTTAGTCATTAGTTATCTTGCTTCATCCTATTGAGTTAAAAGTTAAAACGTTTTCTGTCTGAGCTTTGAAATGGCCCCACCAGGGCCACATCACATTTATTTATCAGGTGGTACTTGATATAAATCAGAAAATGAAAAGTGGTACTTGATGAACAAAAATGTTGGGAACCCCCAGGCCTAGAGGAAATAGGTGTTGGGGTCTGAATGCAGCAACATGATGGTCACCTTCAGAAACAAGTCCAGGGCTGACGGCTCAGCTCTTGCAACAGGCCAGGGTCAGAGGATGATTAGCGAGGTCCCTGTGGACTCAGTTAATGGGCTGCACCAAGGTCAGGGTAAGGCAGCTCAGGTTTGTAGATTAAATTGTAGACTGAAGGTATCAATCCAAAAAGGAAAGTCCAGCAGCTAAGGTAGTAAACACAAGAGGGGATGGAACCATTGAGGAGCACATGACTGGGTTAGCGCTCCATATACCCTTCCCCATTAAACCTCCACCCCCCACCCAAATAAAATCTCCAGACCACCATTTCTTTGGAAAGATTAACAGCCCAACATACATAACATTAAATAACAAGCAAATTAAGCCCCGCCCCCTCATGTTCCGGGTCTGAGAAGCTACAAAAGGGGGAGGGAAAAAGACTGTGGACACGGGGTAGAAGGCCGAAATATTACCTCTCGACCCTCCACACACGAAGCCAATTTAAACTCGGCTGTGTCCCTTCTAGGCCTGGGAGGTCAACTGGGCTAACCACTAATGGCAAAAAATTAACCCAGTGCCAATCACCCCCTCCCTAATTACAACTAAAATATCACTAACTTCCAACAAAGATCCCTCCTGGCCGGTTTCGGCTGAAACAGCCACATGCACTGCCAAAATGACCTATCTAAGACCAGAGAGGAGACCCGCCCATGGCTGTGACAAATCAACGACGACCTATCTAAGCCCTGAAACCGGAGAGGAGACCCGCTCATGGCTGTGACAAATCAACGACGACCTATCTAAGACCTGAAACCGGGTAGGAGACCCGCTCATGGCTGTGACAAATCAACAACGACCTATCTAAGACCTGAAACCGGAGAGGAGACCCGCCCATGGCTGTGACAAATCAACGACGACCTATCTAAGACCTGAAACCGGAGAGGAGACCCGCTCATGGCTGTGACAAATCAACGACAACCTATCTAAGACCTGAAACCAGAGAGGAGACCCACCCATGGCTGTGACAAATCAACGATGACCTATCTAAGACCTGAAACCGGAGAGGAGACCCGCTCATGGCTGTGACAAATCAACGACGACCTATCTAAGACCTGAAACCGGAGTGGAGACCCGCCCATGGCTGTGACAAATCAACAACGACCTATCTAAGACCTGAAACCGGAGAGGAGACCCGCCCATGGCTGTGACAAATCAACGACTACCTATCTAAGACCTGAAACCGGAGAGGAGACCCGCTCATGGCTGTGACAAATCAACGACGACCTATCTAAGACCTGAAACCGGAGAGGAGACCCGCCCATGGCTGTGACAAATCAACGACGACCTATCTAAGACCTGAAACAGGAGAGGAGACCCGCCCATGGCTGTGACAAATCAACGACGACCTATCTAAGACCTGAAACCGGAGAGGAGACCCGCTCATGGCTGTGACAAATCAACGACGACCTATCTAAGACCTGAAACCGGAGAGGAGACCCACCCATGGCTGTGACAAATCAACGACGACCTATCTAAGACCTGAAACCGGAGTGGAGACCCGCCCATGGCTGTGACAAATCAACGACGACCTATCTAAGACCTGAAACCGGAGAGGAGACCCACCCATGGCTGTGACAAATCAACGACGACCTATCTAAGACCTGAAACCGGAGTGGAGACCCGCCCATGGCTGTGACAAATCAACGACGACCTATCTAAGACCTGAAACCGGAGTGGAGACCCGCCCATGGCTGTGACAAATCAAAGACAACATACCAACATTACAACAATCACACCCCTAAGTGAACCCTGATCCTGACAAAATACACTTTTACATATAAACCTTTCTCATACAATTAACACAAAAAAAAATGTATATATTTATTTATATAAAGCCTAAATATATCTTGAACTCAATAACTAACATTAAAACCAATGAACCTCAACCAGCGCCATAAAAAGTTTTTTTCTTTTTCATAATATATTACACAAATAGACCACATCCAACAAAATCTTAAATTGTACGTTCCCCATAACAATCCCCCCCCCCCCAAAAAAAAGGACTGTGGTGAGTTAAACCCCCATAACCAAAACAATGCAGAAGGGCAGGATTGATCGTCCATCCAGATCGGGGGGTCAAAGAAGAAGGGGTAGGGGGATGACTGTCCCTTTAATACTACCCCCTCATAAAGTCACTTCCACCCCATCTCCATCCCACAAGGTTGGTCTTCTTCTGGGCAGGAACGCAGGCCAGTCATGGGGCTGCCATCCTTGGAGGGATGGCGTCCTTCTTGATCCCATGACATGCCTCCTTTTAAAGAGTATTGGGGGAGGTTAACCCCTCTCCCAACCTCACCGATCTGCTGCCCCATCCTCTCCAGTTTTACCTTTGAACTCTATTTACTCACTTCACCAGGGAATCCATCTGGGTCCCTCAGATTCCACGGAACCTTCCAACAGGCGAAACCCCCCAGGTCACCCATACACTTACCCTGTTTGCACAAGCCACGGCCGCATCCCCACTATCCCTCTAGCAGGGTGCCTGCCCGCAGCAGCCTAGCAGGGTGTGGCTCCCTGTTAGAGGGAAGAAGGGGATACGGCCGTAAGCACGCTCAGAGCAGCTGTCCTTAGACGACGTGAAGTCAGCGGATCTGAGCGCGCTGATTGGGCGAGCGGCGCACGCCGTAGGAACGAGGAGAGGTGAGTTGAGTTTGGCAATCTGGGGGGGGGGGGGGGGGTTCACACAGCGGGGGATAGGACCAAAGCCAAGGATAGTGAAAATTCTGGGTTTTGGTCCACTTTAAAGGCCAATAGGCGAGACTGCATGTGATCCAAGCCCACTTTGCACTGATTTGCATGAATGCATATCTTTGAATCAATGCGCACATGTACATGCAGACCTCTCTGATGACAATCCTTTTATTGAGTTCATATATTTTTCTAAACTTAGATAATATTGCTATTCGTTAAACAGCTACATCTTCTAAGCTAAAATAAGTTAAAAAAACAACCCCCCACAAATCTTATGTGAACAAAAATCTTTTTTTAATATGCTCCTATTCTTGTGTCAAACTCTAACATGAAATGAGTCTTTTTCACCCAAGGTATTGTCTATCTTGGTGCCGCACAGAGTCACAATATCGAAGTGGACCAAAACCCACACCCTATCTATAAGATTCCAGGGCAGCTTGATTCCCTCGCCCTGGGGCATCCAGAATCACAATGCCCGCTGTGTTAAACCCCCCAGGCAGGGCTGTATTTACCATTAGGCAAACCTAGGCCCGTGCTTAGGGTGGCAACCTGCAGGGGGGGCGTAGATGTTACTGCTATAGTAAAAAAGTTGTTGCACATTCATGCCTCCTTATAAATGCTCTCGAACCACTGTGTGTGTGTGTGTGTGTGTGTGTGTGTGTGTGTGTGTGTGTGTGTGTGTGGTGCACCGAATTAAAGGCAGTCTGCAGCTTGATCTGCTCTCCTTTACTGATGTGGCCATGTGACTCCTGTGGGTCTTGTACTATATGATAGAATGCATGCTCCTCTGCGTTTTCTCCCCTTGAAACCTCTCCTCCCTATGAACGTTACTTAACAAAAGGGGGGCGCCACCACCTAAAGTGCCTAGGGCAGCATGAACACTAAATACAGCCCTGCCCCCAGGTTGCCTGAAAACTCACCGTCCTTCCTGGTCCAACACAGCTGGCGCATCCCTGCTATCTCTTTTGTAGAGCGCATGCCCATGCCAGGCATTTGTGAATGGCCAGCGTGGGCAAGCTCCCTGTTAGAGGGTAGCGGGAGATGCTGCCTCCAGCGCACTTGGATCTGCTCGCCTTAGATGAAGGGCCCGGAGTGGATCCGAGCGTGCTGATTGGATGAGAAGTTGCGCATGTGCTGTAGGACTGGGAAAGGTCGGATCGGGTGACCTGGGGGGTTTCACACAGTGGGGCATCAGATCGGGGGGCCCAGGGACAAGGACCAAAACCCAGGATTTTGAATATCCACTTTAAGCCCTATATAGGTCAAGCTTTAAAGCAGACCTTCACCCTGAATAAGAGCCTATCTTATAGGTTTCCCCCTTGTACATACAGATTGCCCACATTAATCCAGACCTTCATCCTGAATAAGAGCCTATCTTATATGTTTCCCACACACTGTACATACAGATTGCCGACATTAATCTGGACCTTCACCCTGAATAAGAGCCTATCTAATATGTTTCCCCCACCCCGTACATACAGATTGCCCATATTAAAAATCATCCTATCTGCATCTACTGCATGTTATGAGCCTTTAAACATCCAAGATGGCGGGTTATGAAGCATCAGGCAGCCTGCAAACAGGAAGTGCTTTCTGACTGTGTCGCTGTGCATTCTGGGATTGCTGTCCTCTCCCTGACCCCAGCTCTGCTCTGTCTATAACCATATAACCCCGCCCTCTGCACTTTATCCCACTCTCCTCTCCTCAGTATGTGTGATGCTTCTGAGTCAAGATGGCGGCGCCCGTATCCTAGAGTCCTGAACAGAGTTGCAGCTCAGTGGGGGAAAGAATAAAAATTAAGTGACTAAAAACTTATAATTTATTCATTTTAGATGCTGGGGAATAGTTTTTTAAGGTTTTGGGCTTTTCATTAAATCACGCTGAAGGTCCGGTTTAATTCATTACAGTAAATGTAGACTTTTATAAGAGTGTAGTGCACTTAGATCTGCTCGTCGACTAAGGGGCTGGAGCGGATCCGAGCATGCTGATTGGATGAGAGGCTGCACATGCGCTGTAGGACCGGGAAGGGTCGGATCTGGTGACCTGGGGGGTTTCACACAGCGGGGCATCCCAGATCGGGGGGCAAGGACCAAAACCCAGGATTTTGACTATCCACTTTAAGCCCTAGATAGATCAAGCTTTAATTCATTACAGTAAATGTAGACTTTTATGAGTATACAATGTGCCAGGTAATATATTAATCAAATACTAGTCTCGGTGTAAGTAAATGTAATAAAGTCCCTCTTCCGTGTGTTGATCAATGACACATTCGCTAAGGGTGGAAACCAACCCACTGTTTTATTGTTTTTTATTTTTGAGAGCAAACAGAATATAACACCTTGCAGTTTATGGTCGCGGCAAACACTGACAAGTCACGCCACGTACAATGTGATGTAACGGCTGCAGCAAAGGCTTGTGCCCAGACACTAGCTGTATGTTACAGATTTAGAGGCTGATTCATTACTAACGCCAGGTATCGGCAGATGAGCGTCTGTATAGCGGCGCTTAGAACGACCGCTAGTAGACGCTGTAAGCGGGTATCGGGCGCTGTAACAGAGCACCTCAGTCACTGTAGTAACCTGGCCGGCAATGATGAATGAGATGTACGTTGGGAGTTCTAAAACCAGTACAGCGTTGCAACGAGTGAAAGGTAGCGCCAGCTCAGTGCGACCGACTCTTGGCGACTCACGTCATATTCAACAAAAAAACAGACTCACACAGCGTAAGCTCTGTAAATCTGGGCGCTGTAGCATAGAGCGCCAGACGCTGTGTGATTAAAGTCTGTTTTTGAACACATGTCCACCAGTAACAAAGCGAAAACACATGGAATAACATTGTTATAACATTGTGACACTAACACTTTAGTGCCAGACCTGTATTGACAATTCTGCATAAAAAAAAAATTCAAAAAGTTTTCAAAAATGACCTTTTCTAGACCAGGAGAGGTCACACAATTATTTGAGATAAAAAAAAAGAAAAACAAAAAACCCTGTTTAAACAGAAGAAAAGTAACGTCCATTAAAATGTATGGGAGAGCGTCAGGTAGCGACAGGTAATACCTGGCGCTCTGGAAGCTAGAGCGTCGGCGCTATACACTGAGCCGCCTGTAATGATGAATTGGACGCTACATGGCGCTGTTACAGTCGCTCACCAGATTCCCTTTCATAAATGTGGTTTTGTGTACAGCGCCCGGCGTTCACCAGACGCTGCCTGCCGCTACGAGGCGCTACCTGGCGCTATCTCTTGATGAATAACCCCCTTAGTATAGTATGAAGTTGGTAGCCAAAACAGAATCCAAAAAGGTAGCTTGATGTCAGATTTAAAGTGGAACAAAACCCACCTGGCCTGGCCCTAGAATGTTCCAAGGCCTTTCCCTGGGGCATCCCGAAAATCCAGAACTGACGTAATTCGGCGAAGTGGCTCTGATTGTAGTGAATGGGATGCGAGAGCAGCCGCTACTGTTCCAGCCCTTTAGATGCGAGCCCAGGGCAGCAGGAAATGTGCCGCCCTCGCTTCCCATTCACACTAATTAGAGCTGCTCACAGAATTGACTTCACTTAAAGTGGACCAAAACCCAGCTCGATCGGCCCGGGATTCTATAAGATTCCCAGGCCGATCTATTCCCTTCCTCCAGGGCATCCAAGATCGGGATGCCCCACTGTGCGAAACCCCCCAGGTCACCCCGAAACTCACCTTCTTTCCGGGCCCAAAAGCGCATGCACGAGGAACGGCCGCATCCTCGCTATTACTGCCATTTGTGAATGGTTGGCGGGGGAACGCTCCCTATTAGAGGGTAGCAGGGGATGCACCTGCCAGCATGCTTGGATTTGGGGGTGGAAGCGGATCCGAGCACGCTGATTGGACAAGAGGCCACGCATGTGCCTACGGAAGATGATGGCGCTATATAAATAAACAATAATAATAATAATGTGCCATAGGACCGTGTAGAGTTTAGTTCGGATGACCTGGGTGGTTTCACACAGCGGGACACCCCCCCAATCGGGGTGCCCGGGGGCAAGGACTGAAACTCAAGTCAAAATCCTGGGCTTTGGATTTAATGAACAGTGAACAGAAAATGGCAAATAAATAATTAAAGTTTCCTATTTTGTGCCTATATAACGAGGCTTGAACCCAAGTCCATACCAGTCAATGAGTTGAGGATGACGCCATAGGATTAGGGTGGCAAACTATTTTGCAATGTATTTGTGGTACCTACATCACATGGGCTCCTTGGATGAGGCAAAGAGACATTTTGCCTGGAGAGGCAGAAGTGATCAATAGAGATTAGGGCCCTTATTTAACAAGGGATAGCGCCAGGTAGCGACCGGTAATGACGGGCACCGCCACGAGAACGCCGGCTCCCCACCACAATCACACATTTATCAAGCCGATCCTGTTTAGCGACTGAGATAACGCCAGATAACCACTCATTCATCATTATTCCATCCTCAGCCCACAGCGCCAGCGTCCGACCTTGAACAGCGACAGGTGTGACCTCTCGCTACCTGGCGCTCTCCAATGCATTTCAATGGAACAATCTTAAAATATTCATAATTAATTGTTAATAATTTTTTTTTGTGAAAAATTCTGTGACCACTTCTGCAATGTTAGATTTTTTTCCGCCGCCCGCTGACAGCGTAGCCGGCCTGCCTGCTCCCACCATGCCGGCATTTTTTTTTTTTATTTCAGGGAAAATTCGATCGGCACGAACCAAAAACAATTCGGGTTCGTGCCGAATCAAATTTTCCCTGAAATTCGGAGTGAATTCCTGTTCGTCCGAACCGGTTCGCTCATCCCTAGTATCATCCACCGCGTGCCCACCACCTATTTTTGGTACCCTTACCAGGTGGCGTATATTGGTACGCCTTAAGAATAAGCCACTCCTTGCTCCGTAGCTCTATTCAATTCATATCTGATCCTCTTGTTGTTTAGGATGGATACCCATAGATTTGGGGCTTAAAGGTAGCTCAATGTGGGTTTTTGCATGAAAGAAATCAATGAAGGAAATATATAGCGTAATATCGCTTTTAAGAATAAAAACCTCTAAAAGGTTAAAAATGTGCACTCACATTTAAAATCCTTGATGTACAGCATATAATAACAAAGGCGAAGCTTGATAAAGCTGCGTTACGCAGTGAAACGCGTTGACGGCGACTAGGCGCACCCCTGCACTAATACAACAAAGGAATCTTGCAATTTATGAAAGCGAACTCCCTCTCCCCCTCGTGGACACCAGCGGCCGAGGTGAACCGAAAGTAGGGTGAGAGCTTCGCCTTTGTTATTATATGCTGTATATCAAGGATTTTAAATGTGAGTGCACATTTTTAACCTTTTAGAGGTTTTTATTATTAAAAGCGATATTACGCTATACATTTCCTTCATTGATTTCTTTCATGCAAAAACCCACACTGAGCTACCTTTAAGCCCAAAATATATGGGTATCCATCCTAATCAACAAGAGGATCAGATTTGAATTGAATAGAGCTACGGAGCAAGGAGTGGCTTATTCTTAAGGTGTACCAATATACGCCACCTGGTAAGGGTACCAAAATAGGTGGTGGGCACGCACGCGGTGGATGATACCTATGTGTTTGAGCACTATTGAACACCTACTGCATGAGATTTGGGATATCCGGCATAAATTGCAGTTTGAAAATTTAACACCACGAGTCAATTTCTGGGACTTCATTAAACTCATGTATATAATTAAAGGACTTTGACATTAGATTTTTTATGGCTGATTTGGGCCAATTTATAATAATTGTATTTTTTGTTAACTAACCACTTGCTCTGTGTATTCTAATTATTTTACTCCAGCTTTTTGCTGGAGGAAAATCACTCAGGAAATTTACACATTTGCGCTCGCTTTCCTGTCCCATAAGCAACCCATAAATCAGTTGCCAATTTGCGCTTGTGGAAAATCATTGATTCAAGCTCGGGCGCAAATTTCCACGCTTCAAATTTAGACGACCATGAATCAGAAGGAAGCAGGAGCGCGATTTGGAGCTCAAAAAACCGTGCGCTCCAATGCACAGACGCACATCCATGAATCGAGCCTATAGTGTTATATGACGGGAGAAGCAGTCTTGCTGTGTGTCGTGTTGTGTAGTGTGTGCAGCTCATTCCGTTTCTATCCTTTAGACATGGCACATTATTCCACTTAACTTTCTACAAAGAAACCTTTTGGTCTGCGCCCAGCAGCGCGTTGTTAGTGGTTTTCGTATGTGTTGTACATTTGTGCTTTGAAAACAAACAGAAAAAAAAGCCTTCACGGGGTTGGACAGAGTTCAGAGTAACACAATAAAATTATGTGGAACGGAATATTTAATTTAAGCAATGAGGAAAAGCAATATTTATGTATCCCAAGGAAAAGGTGCGCGCTGGGGGGGTATGATGATGAATGTACCATTTATATACTCACATTCAGCCAGGGGTTGTTATGAGCCTTGGCCGTACCCATGAAATAAGGTCACGCCTTTGGGCATCACCTGTAAGAATCGTGAGCAGCAGCCATAACATGCGCAATAAGGTATCAAGGGAGATGGAGGTGGCCCGCCCAGAGGACTACATCAAACAGCTTAACCACAAAGCAGGACATACATGGTAACGAAATTAAAACAGAACAGGGAAGTTCATCCAAAGAGCATTTAGAAGTCTGAAATGTTTTCCTATTCACAAGACATAATATAAAGAAAAAAAATGTTTCTCTCACTTGGTTCCCTCAGGATCAGAAAATCATTCACTTGTTAAAGAGGAACAACACACCTGATTTTTACTTTTCGGGGTGTTGTTCCTCTCATTGAGGGCATCCCGAATTGGGGTGCCCTGTTGTGTGTATGTCCCTAGGTCATTCACCTTCCTGACCAGGACCGGCTCTAGGTATGTGGTGGCCCTTGGGGAAGAGAGTCTTAGTGGGCCCCTAAGTAGTGAGTCACATGATGTCCCCCGCTGCCACAAATGGGTAATCTCCTGCTGCTGATCGCCCTCCAGGCCTTATTGCTAGGGATGAGCGAATCGATCCGGACGAACCCGGATTCGATCCGAATTTCAGGAAAAATTCGATTCGGATCGAATCCGAATTTCCCCGCGATTCGATCACTCGAAGTTTTCCTTTAACATCCATTCATTTACATTACAGGCATTCTAAGATGGCGGGCGGGACATGTCTGGACATGTATCCCGCGCCAGTGCAAGCTGGGGCAGTCACATGCAGCCTATCAGCAGCCAGCAAGCCCGGTGACGTCACACAGCGGTATTTAACGGCGGCCATCTTGCTTTTCCTCATTTCTCTATTGCATTCGTGACAGACAGAACGCTGTGTAGCTGAGGCACTTAGACAGGCAGGGACAGACAGGGACAGGCTGGAGACAGGCAGGAGACAGGCAGGAGACAGACAGGAGACAGACAGAAAGCCAGGGAAAGGTAGGAAAAACGGAGGCTGTGACAGGGAGATTTTTTTTTTTTCATCCAGCCTTTGTTAGCGTTTTCAGGCTGCTTATAGTAACTAACTGTGCATATATACTGAACTGATCTTAAGTCTGCTGTGAGGCATCCCATTCTGTGACTAAAGCAGCCTCTATTTAATAGCATAATAAACATTTGCACTTATTCTCATAGAAATCAGGCCTGATAAAGACACTTTTGCTGTGCATGCTCTCTGGTTTTTGTGGCACTGGCATCCCATTCTGTGACTAAAGCAGCCTCTATTTAATAGCATAATAAACATTTGCACTTATTCTCATAGAAATCAGGCCTGATAAAGACACTTTTGCTGTGCATGCTCTCTGGTTTTTGTGGCACTGGCATCCCATTCTGTGACTAAAGCAGCCTCTATTTAATAGCATAATAAACATTTGCACTTATTCTCATAGAAATCAGGCCTGATAAAGACACTTTTGCTGTGCATGCTCTCTGGTTTTTGTGGCACTGGCATCCCATTCTGTGACTAAAGCAGCCTCTATTTAATAGCATAATAAACATTTGCACTTATTCTCATAGAAATCAGGCCTGATAAAGACACTTTTGCTGTGCATGCTCTCTGGTTTTTGTGGCACTGGCATCCCATTCTGTGACTAAAGCAGCCTCTATTTAATAGCATAATAAACATTTGCACTTATTCTCATAGAAATCAGGCCTGATAAAGACACTTTTGCTGTGCATGCTCTCTGGTTTTTGTGGCACTGGCATCCCATTCTGTGACTAAAGCAGCCTCTATTTAATAGCATAATAAACATTTGCACTTATTCTCATAGAAATCAGGCCTGATAAAGACACTTTTGCTGTGCATGCTCTCTGGTTTTTGTGGCACTGGCATCCCATTCTGTGACTAAAGCAGCCTCTATTTAATAGCATAATAAACATTTGCACTTATTCTCATAGAAATCAGGCCTGATAAAGACACTTTTGCTGTGCATGCTCTCTGGTTTTTGTGGCACTGGCATCCCATTCTGTGACTAAAGCAGCCTCTATTTAATAGCATAATAAACATTTGCACTTATTCTCATAGAAATCAGGCCTGATAAAGACACTTTTGCTGTGCATGCTCTCTGGTTTTTGTGGCACTGGCATCCCATTCTGTGACTAAAGCAGCCTCTATTTAATAGCATAATAAACATTTGCACTTATTCTCATAGAAATCAGGCCTGATAAAGACACTTTTGCTGTGCATGCTCTCTGGTTTTTGTGGCACTGGCATCCCATTCTGTGACTAAAGCAGCCTCTATTTAATAGCATAATAAACATTTGCACTTATTCTCATAGAAATCAGGCCTGATAAAGACACTTTTGCTGTGCATGCTCTCTGGTTTTTGTGGCACTGGCATCCCATTCTGTGACTAAAGCAGCCTCTATTTAATAGCATAATAAACATTTGCACTTATTCTCATAGAAATCAGGCCTGATAAAGACACTTTTGCTGTGCATGCTCTCTGGTTTTTGTGGCACTGGCATCCCATTCTGTGACTAAAGCAGCCTCTATTTAATAGCATAATAAACATTTGCACTTATTCTCATAGAAATCAGGCCTGACAAAGACACTTTTGCTGTGCATGCTCTCTGGTTTTTGTGGCACTGGCATCCCATTCTGTGACTAAAGCAGCCTCTATTTAATAGCATAATAACCATTTGCACTTATTCTCATAGAAATCAGGCCTGATAAAGACACTTTTGCTGTGCATGCTCTCTGGTTTTTGTGGCACTGGCATCCCATTCTGTGACTAAAGCAGCCTCTATTTAATAGCATAATAACCATTTGCACTTATTCTCATAGAAATCAGGCCTGATAAAGACACTTTTGCTGTGCATGCTCTCTGGTTTTTGTGGCACTGGCATCCCATTCTGTGACTAAAGCAGCCTCTATTTAATAGCATAATAAACATTTGCACTTATTCTCATAGAAATCAGGCCTGATAAAGACACTTTTGCTGTGCATGCTCTCTGGTTTTTGTGGCACTGGCATCCCATTCTGTGACTAAAGCAGCCTCTATTTAATAGCATAATAAACATTTGCACTTATTCTCATAGAAATCAGGCCTGATAAAGACACTTTTGCTGTGCATGCTCTCTGGTTTTTGTGGCACTGGCATCCCATTCTGTGACTAAAGCAGCCTCTATTTAATAGCATAATAAACATTTGCACTTATTCTCATAGAAATCAGGCCTGATAAAGACACTTTTGCTGTGCATGCTCTCTGGTTTTTGTGGCACTGGCATCCCATTCTGTGACTAAAGCAGCCTCTATTTAATAGCATAATAAACATTTGCACTTATTCTCATAGAAATCAGGCCTGATAAAGACACTTTTGCTGTGCATGCTCTCTGGTTTTTGTGGCACTGGCATCCCATTCTGTGACTAAAGCAGCCTCTATTTAATAGCATAATAAACATTTGCACTTATTCTCATAGAAATCAGGCCTGATAAAGACACTTTTGCTGTGCATGCTCTCTGGTTTTTGTGGCACTGGCATCCCATTCTGTGACTAAAGCAGCCTCTATTTAATAGCATAATAAACATTTGCACTTATTCTCATAGAAATCAGGCCTGATAAAGACACTTTTGCTGTGCATGCTCTCTGGTTTTTGTGGCACTGGCATCCCATTCTGTGACTAAAGCAGCCTCTATTTAATAGCATAATAAACATTTGCACTTATTCTCATAGAAATCAGGCCTGACAAAGACACTTTTGCTGTGCATGCTCTCTGGTTTTTGTGGCACTGGCATCCCATTCTGTGACTAAAGCAGCCTCTATTTAATAGCATAATAACCATTTGCACTTATTCTCATAGAAATCAGGCCTGATAAAGACACTTTTGCTGTGCATGCTCTCTGGTTTTTGTGGCACTGGCATCCCATTCTGTGACTAAAGCAGCCTCTATTTAATAGCATAATAACCATTTGCACTTATTCTCATAGAAATCAGGCCTGATAAAGACACTTTTGCTGTGCATGCTCTCTGGTTTTTGTGGCACTGGCATCCCATTCTGTGACTAAAGCAGCCTCTATTTAATAGCATAATAAACATTTGCACTTATTCTCATAGAAATCAGGCCTGATAAAGACACTTTTGCTGTGCATGCTCTCTGGTTTTTGTGGCACTGGCATCCCATTCTGTGACTAAAGCAGCCTCTATTTAATAGCATAATAAACATTTGCACTTATTCTCATAGAAATCAGGCCTGATAAAGACACTTTTGCTGTGCATGCTCTCTGGTTTTTGTGGCACTGGCATCCCATTCTGTGACTAAAGCAGCCTCTATTTAATAGCATAATAAACATTTGCACTTATTCTCATAGAAATCAGGCCTGATAAAGACACTTTTGCTGTGCATGCTCTCTGGTTTTTGTGGCACTGGCATCCCATTCTGTGACTAAAGCAGCCTCTATTTAATAGCATAATAAACATTTGCACTTATTCTCATAGAAATCAGGCCTGATAAAGACACTTTTGCTGTGCATGCTCTCTGGTTTTTGTGGCACTGGCATCCCATTCTGTGACTAAAGCAGCCTCTATTTAATAGCATAATAAACATTTGCACTTATTCTCATAGAAATCAGGCCTGATAAAGACACTTTTGCTGTGCATGCTCTCTGGTTTTTGTGGCACTGGCATCCCATTCTGTGACTAAAGCAGCCTCTATTTAATAGCATAATAAACATTTGCACTTATTCTCATAGAAATCAGGCCTGACAAAGACACTTTTGCTGTGCATGCTCTCTGGTTTTTGTGGCACTGGCATCCCATTCTGTGACTAAAGCAGCCTCTATTTAATAGCATAATAACCATTTGCACTTATTCTCATAGAAATCAGGCCTGATAAAGACACTTTTGCTGTGCATGCTCTCTGGTTTTTGTGGCACTGGCATCCCATTCTGTGACTAAAGCAGCCTCTATTTAATAGCATAATAAACATTTGCACTTATTCTCATAGAAATCAGGCCTGATAAAGACACTTTTGCTGTGCATGCTCTCTGGTTTTTGTGGCACTGGCATCCCATTCTGTGACTAAAGCAGCCTCTATTTAATAGCATAATAAACATTTGCACTTATTCTCATAGAAATCAGGCCTGATAAAGACACTTTTGCTGTGCATGCTCTCTGGTTTTTGTGGCACTGGCATCCCATTCTGTGACTAAAGCAGCCTCTATTTAATAGCATAATAAACATTTGCACTTATTCTCATAGAAATCAGGCCTGATAAAGACACTTTTGCTGTGCATGCTCTCTGGTTTTTGTGGCACTGGCATCCCATTCTGTGACTAAAGCAGCCTCTATTTAATAGCACAATAAACATTTGCACTTATTCTCATAGAAATCAGGCCTGATAAAGACACTTTTGCTGTGCATGCTCTCTGGTTTTTGTGGCACTGGCATCCCATTCTGTGACTAAAGCAGCCTCTATTTAATAGCATAATAAACATTTGCACTTATTCTCATAGAAATCAGGCCTGACAAAGACACTTTTGCTGTGCATGCTCTCTGGTTTTTGTGGCACTGGCATCCCATTCTGTGACTAAAGCAGCCTCTATTTAATAGCATAATAACCATTTGCACTTATTCTCATAGAAATCAGGCCTGATAAAGACACTTTTGCTGTGCATGCTCTCTGGTTTTTGTGGCACTGGCATCCCATTCTGTGACTAAAGCAGCCTCTATTTAATAGCATAATAACCATTTGCACTTATTCTCATAGAAATCAGGCCTGATAAAGACACTTTTGCTGTGCATGCTCTCTGGTTTTTGTGGCACTGGCATCCCATTCTGTGACTAAAGCAGCCTCTATTTAATAGCATAATAAACATTTGCACTTATTCTCATAGAAATCAGGCCTGATAAAGACACTTTTGCTGTGCATGCTCTCTGGTTTTTGTGGCACTGGCATCCCATTCTGTGACTAAAGCAGCCTCTATTTAATAGCATAATAAACATTTGCACTTATTCTCATAGAAATCAGGCCTGATAAAGACACTTTTGCTGTGCATGCTCTCTGGTTTTTGTGGCACTGGCATCCCATTCTGTGACTAAAGCAGCCTCTATTTAATAGCATAATAAACATTTGCACTTATTCTCATAGAAATCAGGCCTGATAAAGACACTTTTGCTGTGCATGCTCTCTGGTTTTTGTGGCACTGGCATCCCATTCTGTGACTAAAGCAGCCTCTATTTAACAGCATAATAAACATTTGCACTTATTCTCATAGAAATCAGGCCTGATAAAGACACTTTTGCTGTGCATGCTCTCTGGTTTTTGTGGCACTGGCATCCCATTCTGTGACTAAAGCAGCCTCTATTTAATAGCATAATAAACATTTGCACTTATTCTCATAGAAATCAGGCCTGATAAAGACACTTTTGCTGTGCATGCTCTCTGGTTTTTGTGGCACTGGCATCCCATTCTGTGACTAAAGCAGCCTCTATTTAATAGCATAATAAACATTTGCACTTATTCTCATAGAAATCAGGCCTGACAAAGACACTTTTGCTGTGCATGCTCTCTGGTTTTTGTGGCACTGGCATCCCATTCTGTGACTAAAGCAGCCTCTATTTAATAGCATAATAACCATTTGCACTTATTCTCATAGAAATCAGGCCTGATAAAGACACTTTTGCTGTGCATGCTCTCTGGTTTTTGTGGCACTGGCATCCCATTCTGTGACTAAAGCAGCCTCTATTTAATAGCATAATAAACATTTGCACTTATTCTCATAGAAATCAGGCCTGATAAAGACACTTTTGCTGTGCATGCTCTCTGGTTTTTGTGGCACTGGCATCCCATTCTGTGACTAAAGCAGCCTCTATTTAATAGCATAATAAACATTTGCACTTATTCTCATAGAAATCAGGCCTGATAAAGACACTTTTGCTGGCCAAAGCCCTACTGGACCCTGCCAGGTCGATTCCTGCCCGGGGCATCCCATTCTGTGACTACAGCAGCCTCTGTTTAAGACCATATAAGCATTTGCTCTTATCATATTTGAAATTAGCCTGATAAAGACACTTTTGCTGGCCAAAGCCCTACTGGACCCTGCCAGGTCCATTCCTGCCCAGGGCATCCCATTCTGTGACTAAAGCAGCCTCTGTTTAAGACCATATAAGCATTTGCTCTTATTATATTTATATTATAAGACACTTTTGCTGGGCATAGGCTTACTGCTGCCTGCCAGGTGCACTTCTGTTGAGGCATCCCATTCTGTAACATAGCATACCCCTCTTTATTTACACTAAGCAGCTCTCTTATTTACACTAAGCAGGCCTGTTGGAGGCTGAGTGTTACTGCTCACTTTTGGTGTGCATTATATTCTGTTTTATATAGACCCACTGCTGCCTGGGGGTTCTTAAAATATCACCTACTACCACGCCAGTTAGACTATGTCGGGCAGACAAGTGCCTGGAAGTGAAAAGAGGAGTGGCAGAGGCCAAGATTCCGCAGGCAGAGCTCGCATCAGACTGGGGGCCAGTAGCAGCAGGAGTCACGCTGAGAGACCTAATCTGCCAGTATCTGCTAGCGGTCGGGTCTCCACCAGTAACGCATCTGCCGTGGTAGATTGGCTGACGCGCTCATCAACAACATCATCACAACTTACATCTGAGACCCCCAGTCTAGGGTCGGTAGGTTCCTCTGACACAACCCTGAGTTGGCATGCCCCGAGAGCAGTCCCTGTCCTCCCATTGCCTCTGTCCTACGCCGTTCCCTCCCCCAGCGACGTATCCTATGCTTTGGGTTCAGCTCCACTCTTTAGTGAGGAGGACGATCAGATACAGGAGGACAGTCAGCAGCTACTGCCCAGCCAAGAAATGGAGGTGGCTTCTTTAGCTAGGCAGACAAATAGTGATGTGGACAGTGTCGTGGGTGCTGCGAGCGTTCCAGCTCCTGCGCCAGACACTGTTGACGAATCCACGAACATCAGTGACGTACAGCCACAACCCGGTGATGATGATGACGATGAAGCCGATCGCACTTGGGAGCCGGGTGATGAAGGGGCTTCATCGTCATCATCAGGAGAAGAGGGGCGCAGGTTGCCCCGGAGTCAGCAGCTGAGGCAGCAAGGTGGTAGCAGTCAGCATGGGGGCACAATTCCAAAGGCTGGAGCCGGCCGGGGCCGGGGCCGGGGTAGAGCACCTGCTGTGCGGCAGTCTACCTTATCGGGAGGTAGTGGAGCAGGGGTTCCTGGAGTTGGCAACAGCAGCAGTGAATCAGTGAGGCCAGGGGGTGGGAAAAGTAGCTACTCGGCAGTGTGGCAGTTTTTCCTGAGGCATCCGCAGGAGGGTAACATGGCCACATGCAAGATATGTAGGCAAAAGGTGAAGCGTGGCCAGGGTCCAAATGTTGGCACCACGGCCCTGCGTCAACATATGATGCGTCACCATAAAACGACCTGGGAGAACCGAGGCTCCCAAGGGGTGGTCCAGTCTGCTTCCTCACCAAGTGAGCTCCCAATTTCTGCCAGCCAAGGCTCCAGCACCTCAGCCGAAGGCAGCTGTGCGTCACACCCATCCTCTGTCGCTCCTGCTCCTCCTCCTCCTCCTCCAAGTCATGCATCCCGCCAGCAATCCATCAGCGAAGCCATGTCCAAGAGACAGCAGTATGCGCCCACTCATCCTACGGCGCAGAAGCTGAATGTGCTCCTGTCCAAGTTGCTGGTGCTGCAGTCGCTCCCTTTTCAGGTGGTGGAATCTGCACCTTTCAGAGAACTGATGGCTTGTGCCGAGCCGAGGTGGAGAGTCCCAAGCCGTCATTTCTTTGCCAAGAAGGCAGTACCAGCGCTGCACACTTTTGTTGAACAGAAGGTGGGCCAGTCCTTCAGCCTGTCGGTGTGTAGCAAAATACATGGCAGCGCCGACATCTGGAGCTGTAACTACGGTCAGGGGCAGTACATGTCATTTACGGCCCACTGGGTGAATGTGGTCCCTTTGCAGCAGCAACTTGGACAGGTCACGCCGCTTCGGCCTCCGCGCTCTCTGCCCATTGGGCCTGTGACACCGTGCGACTCGGCCTCCTCATCCTCCGCCATCTCCTCACCCTCCACTGTAGGCTCAAGTCTCAGTGCCCCTCCAGTCTACCATGTGTGCAGGGCACGGAGGTGTCACGCAGTGCTTCACATGGTTTGTCTTGGCGAACGGAGTCACACAGGGGAGGAACTGCTTAAATGTATTCATCAGGAAATCCAAACATGGCTTACTCCGAGAAAACTTAAAATGGGAATCATGGTTACCGACAATGGGAAGAACATTTTGTCTGCGCTGCGCCAAGGAAGCCTGACCCATGCCCCCTGCATGGCTCACGTCTTCAATCTGGTTGTCAAGCGGTTTCTGAAGTGTTCCCCCCATCTGCAGGACATCCTAACAACTTCACGGAAACTTTGCATGCACTTCAGCCACTCCTACACCGCCAAACACACCCTTCTTGAGCTACAGCGTCAGAATGGTATCCCCCAACATAGTCTGATTTGCGATGTTTCCACCCGTTGGAATTCCACCCTTCACATGTTGGACCGATTATATGAACAGAGAAAAGCCATCACGGATTTCCTGATGATCCAAGCAGATAGGGGGACTCCCCTGTGTAACTTCAATGTCAACCAGTGGCAGCTCATACGTGACACCTGCCGTTTGCTCAGGCCCTTTGAGGAAGCCACTTTATTTGTCAGTCGGCAGGATTACGGGATGAACGACGTGATTCCACTGCTTCATGTACTACAGCACATGTTGGAAACCATGGCTGGTCAGGGCACTGGAGACATGGCGTTTACATCTTACGGCCACATGAACCCCGTTGGAGCTGAACTGGAGGAGGAGGAGGAGGAAGAGGAGGAGGAGGAGTTGCCCAGCGAAACACAGTTTAGGCTTGGCGAAATGGCTGGTTTATCTAGTCAGCGGACAGGAGAGGAGGAGCAGGAGCAGCCAGAGGAGCTAGAGGTTTTTGAGGAAGGAGAGACAGAGGACCCGGGCACACCGTGGCAGTATGCAGTGGAGATGGAGACAGGTAGTCCATCCGAGTCACTTGCGCAAATGGCACGAAGCATGCTCACATGCTTGCGTAGTGACCCCAGAATTGTTTCCATCTGTCGGCGGGATGACTTCTGGCTGTCCACCTTATTGGACCCTCGCTTCCGGCACAAAATGGGGGCATTTTTTAAACCCACCGAGAGGGAGGACAAACTCAACTACTACAAAGACATTCTACGTAGGCAGTTGGCCGATGCCTATCTGCGCCATGGTCCATACTCTCGCAGGTCTGACTCGAGGGGACCTCTGCGCTCACCTTCCACTGCCATGGCCGCTGGGGGGGTTGGCAGCAGCAGCAGCAGAAGCTCCATCAGCAGCAGCAGCCTCAGTCTTCAGTCGCTAATGAGTAGCTTTCTACACCCGCATAGTGAGGCTACTCATGAGCAGCAGGAAGACCTGGAGCAGGACCTGAACCAGCAGGTCATGTCATACTTTGACATGACCATGCCAACACACCTTGAGGATCCGCTGGACTTCTGGGCAGCCAAACTTGATTTGTGGCCGCAACTAGCAGAGTTTGCCCTGGAAAAGCTGTCCTGCCCGGCAAGTAGCGTGCCATCTGAGCGGGTGTTTAGTGCGGCGGGGGCCATAGTTACGGCGAGGAGAACTCGTCTGTCAACTAAAAATGTGGAGAGACTCACCTTTGTCAAAATGAATCAGGGATGGATCAGCCAGGATTTCCACCCACCAATGCCTGATGCATGCGACTAGATTCAGCATGGTGCCACGTTTTACACTTTACAAATGGTGCAAAACATATTTATGTCTTTAGGCCATTTTTTGGGCTCCTGCTGCTGCTACTGCCAACTTCTGCCAACTCCAGGGTGTGATTCATCCAATTTTTGGGCTCCTGAAGCCAACTCCAGTGTATATTTGGGCTCCTGCTGCTACTACTGTCAACTCCTGCCAACTCCAGGGTGTGATTCATCCAATTTTTGGGCTCCTGAGGCCAACTCCAGTGTATATTTGGGCTCCTGCTGCTGCTACTGTCAACTCCTGCCAACTCCAGGGTGTGATTCATCCAATTTTTGGGCTCCTGAAGCCAACTCCAGTGTATATTTGGGCTCCTGCTGCTGCTACTGTCAACTCCTGCCAACTCCAGGGTGTGATTCATCCAATTTTTGGGCTCCTGAGGCCAACTCCAGTGTATATTTGGGCTCCTGCTGCTGCTACTGTCAACTCCTGCCAACTCCAGGGTGTGATTCATCCAATTTTTGGGCTCCTGAAGCCAACTCCAGTGTATATTTGGGCTCCTGCTGCTGCTACTGTCAACTCCTGCCAACTCCAGGGTGTGATTCATCCAATTTTTGGGCTCCTGAAGCCAACTCCAGTGTATATTTGGGCTCCTGCTGCTGCTACTGTCAACTCCTGCCAACTCCAGGGTGTGATTCATCCAATTTTTGGGCTCCTGAGGCCAACTCCAGTGTATATTTGGGCTCCTGCTGCTGCTACTGCCAACTTCTGCCAACTCCAGGGTGTGATTCATCCAATTTTTGGGCTCCTGAAGCCAACTCCAGTGTATATTTGGGCTCCTGCTGCTACTACTGCCAACTTCTGCCAACTCCAGGGTGTGATTCATCCAATTTTTGGGCTCCTGAGGCCAACTCCAGTGTATATTTGGGCTCCTGCTGCTGCTGCTGCCAACTTCTGCCAACTCCAGGGTGTGATTCATCCAATTTTTGGGCTCCTGAAGCCAACTCCAGTGTATATTTGGGCTCCTGCTGCTGCTACTGTCAACTCCTGCCAACTCCAGGGTGTGATTCATCCAATTTTTGGGCTCCTGAGGCCAACTCCAGTGTATATTTGGGCTCCTGCTGCTGCTACTGCCAACTTCTGCCAACTCCAGGGTGTGATTCATCCAATTTTTGGGCTCCTGAAGCCAACTCCAGTGTATATTTGGGCTCCTGCTGCTACTACTGCCAACTTCTGCCAACTCCAGGGTGTGATTCATCCAATTTTTGGGCTCCTGAGGCCAACTCCAGTGTATATTTGGGCTCCTGCTGCTGCTACTGTCAACTCCTGCCAACTCCAGGGTGTGATTCATCCAATTTTTGGGCTCCTGAAGCCAACTCCAGTGTATATTTGGGCTCCTGCTGCTGCTGCTGCCAACTTCTGCCAACTCCAGGGTGTGATTCATCCAATTTTTGGGCTCCTGAAGCCAACTCCAGTGTATATTTGGGCTCCTGCTGCTGCTACTGTCAACTCCTGCCAACTCCAGGGTGTGATTCATCCAATTTTTGGGCTCCTGAGGCCAACTCCAGTGTATATTTGGGCTCCTGCTGCTGCTACTGCCAACTTCTGCCAACTCCAGGGTGTGATTCATCCAATTTTTGGGCTCCTGAAGCCAACTCCAGTGTATATTTGGGCTCCTGCTGCTACTACTGCCAACTTCTGCCAACTCCAGGGTGTGATTCATCCAATTTTTGGGCTCCTGAGGCCAACTCCAGTGTATATTTGGGCTCCTGCTGCTGCTGCTGCCAACTTCTGCCAACTCCAGGGTGTGATTCATCCAATTTTTGGGCTCCTGAAGCCAACTCCAGTGTATATTTGGGCTCCTGCTGCTACTACTGTCAACTCCTGCCAACTCCAGGGTGTGATTCATCCAATTTTTGGGCTCCTGAGGCCAACTCCAGTGTATATTTGGGCTCCTGCTGCTGCTGCTGCCAACTTCTGCCAACTCCAGGGTGTGATTCATCCAATTTTTGGGCTCCTGAAGCCAACTCCAGTGTATATTTGGGCTCCTGCTGCTACTACTGCCAACTTCTGCCAACTCCAGGGTGTGATTCATCCAATTTTTGGGCTCCTGAGGCCAACTCCAGTGTATATTTGGGCTCCTGCTGCTGCTGCTGCCAACTTCTGCCAACTCCAGGGTGTGATTCATCCAATTTTTGGGCTCCTGAAGCCAACTCCAGTGTATATTTGGGCTCCTGCTGCTGCTACTGCCAACTTCTGCCAACTCCAGGGTGTGATTCATCCAATTTTTGGGCTCCTGAAGCCAACTCCAGTGTATATTTGGGCTCCTGCTGCTACTACTGCCAACTTCTGCCAACTCCAGGGTGTGATTCATCCAATTTTTGGGCTCCTGAGGCCAACTCCAGTGTATATTTGGGCTCCTGCTGCTGCTGCTGCCAACTTCTGCCAACTCCAGGGTGTGATTCATCCAATTTTTGGGCTCCTGAAGCCAACTCCAGTGTATATTTGGGCTCCTGCTGCTACTACTGCCAACTTCTGCCAACTCCAGGGTGTGATTCATCCAATTTTTGGGCTCCTGAGGCCAACTCCAGTGTATATTTGGGCTCCTGCTGCTGCTGCTGCCAACTTCTGCCAACTCCAGGGTGTGATTCATCCAATTTTTGGGCTCCTGAAGCCAACTCCAGTGTATATTTGGGCTCCTGCTGCTGCTACTGCCAACTTCTGCCAACTCCAGGGTGTGATTCATCCAATTTTTGGGCTCCTGAAGCCAACTCCAGTGTATATTTGGGCTCCTGCTGCTACTACTGCCAACTTCTGCCAACTCCAGGGTGTGATTCATCCAATTTTTGGGCTCCTGAGGCCAACTCCAGTGTATATTTGGGCTCCTGCTGCTACTACTGCCAACTTCTGCCAACTCCAGGGTGTGATTCATCCAATTTTTGGGCTCCTGAGGCCAACTCCAGTGTATATTTGGGCTCCTGCTGCTGCTGCTGTCAACTCCTGCCAACTCCAGGGTGTGATTCATCCAATTTTTGGGCTCCTGAAGCCAACTCCAGTGTATATTTGGGCTCCTGCTGCTGCTACTGTCAACTCCTGCCAACTCCAGGGTGTGATTCATCCAATTTTTGGGCTCCTGAAGCCAACTCCAGTGTATATTTGGGCTCCTGCTGCTGCTGCTGCAACCTCTGCCAACTCCAGGGTGTGATTCATCCAATTTTTGGGCTCCTGAAGCCAACTCCAGTGTATATTTGGGCTCCTGCTGCTGCTGCTGCTGCCAACTTCTGCCAACTCCAGGGTGTGATTCATCCAATTTTTGGGCTCCTGAGGCCAACTCCAGTGTATATTTGGGCTCCTGCTGCTGCTGCTGCCAACTTCTGCCAACTCCAGGGTGTGATTCATCCAATTTTTGGGCTCCTGAGGCCAACTCCAGTGTATATTTGGGCTCCTGCTGCTGCTGCTGCCAACTTCTGCCAACTCCAGGGTGTGATTCATCCAATTTTTGGGCTCCTGAAGCCAACTCCAGTGTATATTTGGGCTCCTGCTGCTGCTGCTGCTGCCAACTTCTGCCAACTCCAGGGTGTGATTCATCCAATTTTTGGGCTCCTGAGGCCAACTCCAGTGTATATTTGGGCTCCTTCTGCCCCTCATAGTGATGCCACTTCAACTCTCTGCAATTGTGCCGCTCTGCGATTCTATTAGCGATGCCTCTGATCTGCATGTGATATTTCTTCAAAGTATTATTTAACAAACCCAGCACGCATCCTGTGCGTGTTACAGCAAGGCTGAATGGTTTACAACCCTATTGAGGCTGTAGGAGGCTCAGAAATAGCCGTTTTTAATAGCGATTCGTCGCGAATTTATTCGGGTCGAAACGATTTTTGTCGGAAAATTCGGCGAATCAGTCGAATCGAATTTTTCAAAAGTTCGCTCATCTCTACTTATTGCCTTCCCTATAGTCACCAATCACTCTCCAGTCCTTATTGCCTTCCCTATAGCCACCAATTGTCCTCTAGTCCTTGTTGCCTTCCCTATAGCCACCAATCACCCTCCAGTCTTTATTGCCTTCCCTATAGCCACCAATTGTCCTCTAGTCCTTGTTGCCTTCCCTATAGCCACCAATCACCCTCCAGTCTTTATTGCCTTCCCTATAGCCACCAATTGTCCTCTAGTCCTTGTTGCCTTCCCTATAGCCACCAATTGTCCTCTAGTCCTTGTTGCCTTCCCTATAGCCACCAATCATCCTCTAGTCCTTGTTGCCTTCCCTATAGCCACCAATCATCCTCCAGTCTTTATTGCCTTCCCTATAGCCACCAATTGTCCTCTAGTCCTTGTTGCCTTCCCTATAGCCACCAATCACCCTCCAGTCTTTATTGCCTTCCCTATAGCCACCAATTGTCCTCTAGTCCTTGTTGCCTTCCCTATAGCCACCAATTGTCCTCTAGTCCTTGTTGCCTTCCCTATAGCCACCAATCATCCTCTAGTCCTTGTTGCCTTCCCTATAGCCACCAATCATCCTCTAGACCTTGTTGCCTTCCCTATAGTCACCAATCACCCCCCAGTCCTTATTGCCTTCCCTATAGTCACCAATCATCCTCTAGTCCTTATTGCCTTCCCTATAGCCACCAATCACCCTCCAGTCCTTATTGCCTTCCCTATAGCCACCAATCATCCTCTAGTCCTTATTGCCTTCCCTATAGCCACCAATCACCCTCCAGTCCTTATTGCCTTCCCTATAGCCACCAATCATCCTCTAGTCCTTATTGCCTTCCCTATAGCCACCAATCACCCTCCAGTCCTTATTGCCTTCCCTATAGCCACCAATCGTCCTCCAGTCCTTATTGCCTTCCCTATAGCCACCAGTCACCCTCCAGTCCTTATTGCCTTCCCTATAGCCACCAATCATCCTCCAGTCCTTGTTGCCTTCCCTATAGCCACCAATCATCCTCTAGTCCTTGTTGCCTTCCCTATAGCCACCAATCGCCCTCCAGTACTTATTGCCTTCCCTATAGCCACCAATCATCCTCTAGGCCTTGTTGCCATCCCTATAGCCACCAATCACCCTCTAGTTCTTGTTGCCTTCCCTATAGTCACCAATCGCCCTCCAGTCCTTATTGCCTTCCCTATAGTCACCAATCGCCCTCCAGTCCTTATTGCCTTCCCTATAGCCACCAATCATCCTCTAGTCCTTGTTGCCTTCCCTATAGCCACCAATCACCCTCTAGTCCTTATTGCCTTCCCTATAGTCACCAATCGCCCTCCAGTCCTTATTGCCTTCCCTATAGTCACCAATCATCCTCTAGGCTTTGTTGCCTTCCCTATAGCCACATTGCCTTCCCTATAGCCACCAATCATCCTCTAGTCCTTATTGCCTTCTTTACTGCCACCAATCATCCTTCGGCCCTTACTGCTTGCTCCGGTGCCACTAAAGACTCCATCATATTTGTCACCTGGTTCTCGCCACCTTCTGAGCTTCCATCAATTGCCCTCCATTCCAGGCCACCTTCTCCAATGTTGCTGACCATCCCCTGTTGCTGAGGCCAGCCAAGAGCAATTCCCAGGACACACAACACCTGGGATTTGGTGGTCAGATCCACTGTAAAATGGTCAAGTGTGTGCCTGAGTAGGCCCCTGAAGATGCCAGGTGTCCTGGCAATTGCCCAGGTTTGCCCTGTGCTGGCGCGGCCCTGTTCCTGACGCTCCCACGATGCAAGCAGACGAGAAAAAGCACGCTGATTGGCTGAGCAGCCCGCTCGCTTTCACTTGGCTCCATTTGGTGCCACTGGTGGCTAAGCAGCCGAGCGGCGCCAAAGAAAGCTGTGTGCGCCACCGGCCACATCCCCCGCCCACCTCCTAGAAAGGCCGGGCCTGGGTGCGAACACAGCTAGAGGGGAGCAGGGATGCAGCCGCATGACGAGGGCATCCCAATTCAGGATGCCCCAAGGAACGGAGACTCGGATGGTCTTTTAGACTCCGGGCCTTCGATGTTCCTCTTTAAAGGTTGGGCAAAACAAAATACCGAATAGAAGAAAAACTCTGTTTTTCACTGAGGGCCACATAAGCATTCTGGTGCTTTTAAAGGGCCGGTTAATAACAAACCCAAAACAAAATGCAAGCACAACCATTTAGATGTATGCAAATGTGTGATGTAATTCATACAGGTTTTTCCCCCAGGACAGCCACCTAATTATTTTATCCAGTATAGATGCTGAATTATTTTGCCCATTACATTACAGCTACACGTGATATTTTTCCCCACCCGACCTGGCAATAGCTAGCAATAGTCCCTCTATCACTGCTGCTAATTGTTATCTGTTCCTTACCACCTTCCTGATTATGGCTGGTCATTCACTGGTCCTAAGATCGGCAATACACTGGTCTACGAACAGGACATCCATCTCACTAGCCCAGTGGTTAGGTCCTGAGCCTAAGTAAGTCCCTGAAGGTGATATGCCCAGTGCTGGCACCGTCCCTGAACTCCACTATTAGAACTGGCCAGCCTATAGATTCCAGAGGTCAGACATAATGTACGTATATTGTGTAATCAGTGTATTAATAGCTTAATTGGTCATTCGATTTCATAACAGTTTAGTTTATGCTAAACTATTATGGAATCTAATGACCAATTAAGCTATTAATACACTGATTACACAATATACATATATGTAAAAGAGAAGTCACATGTCATCATGCGTGCTGGCCTTGTGGCTGGGAGATAATGTGAGAAGTACCTCTCGGGATCAAACTGTATATCACCGGTGTCACGCTCCGGGTACCACAATTAACCACTTGGGCAACTCCAGCTCTCTTGGTAAGGATCTCAACCCCCAATCTCCGCAGCCAGCTTCACCTATAGGAGCCCCCGCTTGCCGAGACGCAGAACACGCCTGCTCGGGATCGGTTGCCCCCAGGACTTTATGGCTCAAAGGATGAAACCTTACGGTAAAGAGGACTGGAGAGCCCGCGGCTGGAAGTGGAATTGGGTAGCCCGTATATGAGCGTAAGGTAGAAGTCCAAGGACAGGCTGGAGGTAGGTAACAGGAGACCTGAGGAGGCGACAGAACAATGGGGTAGGCAAAACGTGGTCTGAGTACAAAGGCGAAGGTCGGCAACTGGAATCAAGATCGAGGATGGTCAAAAACTGGCAGAGGTCGGCAACAGGAATGAAGATCGAGGTTGGTCAAAACTGTCAGAGGTCGGCAACAAGAATCAAGATCAAAATCAAGGATAAATGACTACTAGGGTCTAGGCGCTATCACAGGCAATTCCCAACTGAAGGGGAATTGCTTTTATAGGGACAGACAGGGGAGAGGAAGTGTAGGTGATTGGTGCACTTTGGGAAAACACCCAGGATTGGTCTGCAGGGCTGAGAGGCACCTCCCTAACTCCTAGGGCTCATTGGCCCTTTAAATCCAAGGATTCCTGATCCTCCGGCGGGCGCGCACACCACAGCGCCGCCGGAGGGCATAGCTACTACGTGCTCGCGCCTGCGCGTGAGCACGTCCAGAGGACGAGGAAGCGGGGGGCGTGGCCGAGCTGAGCGCTGCTCGAGCCACCGCCGCCGGATCCGCCGCCGCCCGGCGCGGCCGCCGCACACCAACAGCCGCGGCCGGACGCCTGGAGACGGCGCTGGAACGGGGGCCAGGTAGGTGATTCCTGACACTACCCCCCCCTTCATGAGGGGCCTCCGGACCCTTATCCGGCTTCCCTGGATTGTCCCGATGGAACCTCCTTACAAGAGCCTTGGCATGAACATCTCTTGCCGCCACCCAGCACCTTTCCTCTGGACCATAGCCAACCCAGTCCACCAAATACTGTAAAGAATTACGCACCTTACGTGAATCCAAGATCTTATTCACTTCATACTCTGGCTCATTATCAATGAGAATCGGCGAAGGACCAGCAAGAGGAGTGTTCTTAGCTGGTTTTAACAACGAAACATGGAAAGAGTTAGGTATTTTCATAGTCGGCGGTAGTTGAACTTTAAACGACACATTATTCAACTTCTTGATTATAGGAAAAGGGCCAATGAATTTTGGACCCAATTTGCTAGAAGGTTGACGGAGCGCAATAGAAGGTTGGTGGAGACCCAAACTAGATCGCCCACTTGAAGAGTAGGTTCCCGTGATCTACGGCGATCAGCAAATTTCTTATATCTTAAACTAGTGGTTTTAAGAATTTCCTGAACATGTGTCCAGATATTCTTCCGTTCTTGAAGCCACTCCTCCAACGCCGGCAAGTTGGAAGGTGATCCTGAAAGGGAAGAAGCTCTAGGATTTTTCCCTAAGTTACAATAAAAAGGCGATATCTTGGTACTCTCACTAGGCGCATTATTGTAAGCAAATTCGGCGAAATCAATAAATTCTGCCCATTGTTCTTGGGCATCAGAGACATAACACCTTAAGTACTGTTCCAAGGTTTGATTAGTTCTTTCCGTCTGCCCATTGGACTGGGGATGGTAGGCAGACGAAAGAGAGATCTTTATACCCAGCCGCGAACAGAAATGTTTCCAAAAACGGGAAGTAAATTGGACGCCCCGATCAGAGACTATATTGGACGGAATATCATGAATACGAAAAATGTGTGAAGTAAATAGTCGAGAAAGCTCTGGTGCAGAAGGAAGCTTAGCCAAAGGAATGAAGTGTGCCATCTTACTGAAACGATCTACGACCACCCAAATAACAGTATTCCCGTGTGATAAAGGCAAATCTACAATAAAATCCATAGAAATATGAGTCCAAGGTTCAGCAGGGATTTCAAGAGGAACCAAACCGCCACTGGGAGGCTTGTGAACCCCTTTACTTCGAGCACAAACAGCACAAGCGTCGATAAAGGCAGTAATATCGCGTCTCATGGTAGGCCACCATACATGGCGACGGGCAAGCATAAAGGTTTTTCAGTTACCCACATGACCAGCAGTTTTAGCATCGTGAAATTCGCGAATTACATCTGAACGCAAATGTGGCGGTACAAACTGGCATCCCAAGGGAACATCACTAGGAGACTGGTCTTGAAACGGCGCCAAGGTGTTAGAGAGATCAGGAAGTAATGCCCCGACCACACAACCCATAGGTAGAATCGGGTCACCAGTATCACCCCGATCCTTACATTCACCGAACATGCGAGATAGAGCATCCGCTTTAGTATTTTTTACACCCGGCTTGAAAGTAATAATAAAATTAAAACGCGAGAAGAATAATGCCCAACGTGCTTGACGAGAGTTCAATCTCTTGGCAGACCCAATGTATTCAAGATTTTTGTGATCGGTATACACAGTTATAGGATGTAATGAACCCTCCAGCCAGTGTCGCCATTCATCAAAAGCCAGTTTAATAGCTAATAGTTCCCTATTACCGACATCATAATTTTGCTCCGCGGTACTGAATTTACGTGAAAAATAAGCGCATGGATGAAGGCGCTCAGGGTTACCCGAATATTGAGACAAAACTGCACCCACTCCCAGCTCAGAAGCGTCCACTTCAACAATGAAGGCCTTACGAATATCTGGGTGAATTAACACTGGTGCCGAAGTGAAGGCCCGTTTCAAGGTCAGGAAGGCCTCACAGACAGAGGGAGACCAGTTAGCAGTAAAGGCCCCCTTGCGGGTAAGGTTGGTGAGAGGTGCAACAACATGAGAAAAGCCTTTGATGAACCGCCGATAAAAATTAGCAAAACCTAGAAAACGCTGCAATTCTTTTAAGGTCTTGGGTTGAACCCAATCCTGAACCGCCGAAACTTTCCCCGCGTCCATTTCTAAACCCTGGTTGGTAATGATATACCCTAAGAAAGGAACTGTGGTGACTTCAAACACGCATTTAGAAAGTTTAGCAAATAAGTTGTTCTCTCTTAATTTTTGTAGTACCAACTTAACATGACGTCTGTGCTCCAACAAGGAATTAGAAAAAATGAGAATATCGTCTAAGTATATGACCACAAATCTACCGAGATACTCTCTGAATATATCGTTAACAAAATCTTGAAAGACGGCTGGCGCATTACAAAGACCAAAAGGCATGACCAGGTACTCGTAATGGCCGTCTTTCACATTAAATGCAGTTTTCCACTCATCCCCCTGTCGGATGCGAATCAGATTGTATGCCCCTCTTAAATCCAACTTGGAAAAAATTTGGGACCCTGTGACTTGATTGAACAGATCCCCGATCAAGGGCAAGGGGTATCGGTTCTTAACAGTGATCTTATTCAAGGCTCGATAATCAATGCATGGTCTCAAGCTGCCATCTTTTTTCTCTACAAAAAAGAATCCAGCCCCGGCAGGCGAGGTAGAGGGGCGAATAAATCCCTTCCTTAAATTTTCGGTGATGTACTCCCTCATTGCTTGCTCTTCGGGCAGAGTAAGATTATAGATTTTTCCCCTCGGGGGAATTGTGCCAGGAAGCAAGTCAATAGGGCAGTCATAAGACCGATGTGGAGGAAGGGTATCCGCAGAACGTTCAGAGAAGACATCAACAAAGTCAGCGTATGGCTGAGGTAATCCCTGAGGTAAAACTTGCACACTTCTAAGGCCTGTAGTAAAGCAGTGATTTTTACAATGGTCACTCCACTTGATCAACTCTCCAACCCGCCAATCTAACACCGGGTTGTGGAGTTGTAACCAGGGGTATCCCAAAACCACCGGAGTTTCTGGACAGTCGAAGATGAAAAATTCTAAGAACTCAGAGTGGGAAGAGCCAACAATTAACCGAAGGGGGGGGGGGTCTTGGTGTTTATAGGTCCCCCCTGGATGGCCTTCCCATTGATAGCCAAAACTAGTAGGGATCTTTCAAGAGGAACTAAAGGGATACCTAAAAGGGAGATCATACTCCTGTCCAGAAAGTTTCCCGCCGCACCGCTGTCGATAAAGGCGGAAACTGTTTGGAAGAACCCCAAAACAGGTCAATAGGCACTAACATCTTATTTTGGCGAGAGTTGCAAACTGACTCACCCAGATCAGTACTCTCTACCTGGTCTGGGTGCGGAAGTTTTCCGCCGGTCTCCCCTTGTTGGGACAGGACCCAGCAAAATGACCAGCATTCCCGCAATACAGGCATAACCCCTCGGATCGCCTTCGCTGTTTCTCTTCTTGGGATAAGCGGGTTCTCCCTAATTGCATAGGTTCTTCCTGGGGAGATGATGAGGTACTCTCACCAGGGGGAACCGGAGACCTATGACCTTGGATTGGCCTGAAAGACGTGGGAGCCCTGACTCTCTCTCTGGCCCTTTCTCTAAGGCGTCGGTCTATTTTAATGGAGACCTGCATTAATTGATCTAGATCCACTGGCGGAGGAAAATTGACTAAAGCATCCTTGATGCTTTCCGACAGCCCCACCCTGAACTGACTACACAGAGCGGGATCGTTCCATCTAGCTTCGATAGCCCAGCGGCGGAATTCAGTACTATAATCTTCAGCCGAATTTCGCCCTTGTTTTAAGGCCCGAAGTCTATTCTCTGCTGTAGACTGTGAATCAGGGTCAGCGTATAGGATGCTCATAGCGTTGAAAAACGCAGTTACAGATTGCAAGGCAATATCATGACTCGGCAAACTAAAGGCCCAGGACTGCGGGTCTCCTTGAAGTAGAGAAATGACTAAGCCTACTCGTTGGGTCTCAGTGCCAGCGGAGACAGGCCTCAGCTTGAAATACAGTTCGCATGAATTCTTGAAGTTAGAAAACTTAGTTCGCTCTCCAAAAAATTTTCCAGGCAGAGGAATCTTCGGTTCAGAGAAATGAGGTGGTACAGGGGAAGTCGGCACTTGACGAGACTCCTGGGTGGCCACCCTTTGAGCGAGTTGGTTGATCGCTGTGGCCATAGCTTGCACCTGCTGTACCAGGTCATCCATGTTGTGGTCTGTGATAATGTCACGCTCCGGGTACCACAATTAACCACTTGGGCAACTCCAGCTCTCTTGGTAAGGATCTCAACCCCCAATCTCCGCAGCCAGCTTCACCTATAGGAGCCCCCGCTTGCCGAGACGCAGAACACGCCTGCTCGGGATCGGTTGCCCCCAGGACTTTATGGCTCAAAGGATGAAACCTTACGGTACAGAGGACTGGAGAGCCCGCGGCTGGAAGTGGAATTGGGTAGCCCGTATATGAGCGTAAGGTAGAAGTCCAAGGACAGGCTGGAGGTAGGTAACAGGAGACCTGAGGAGGCGACAGAACAATGGGGTAGGCAAAACGTGGTCTGGGTACAAAGGCGAAGGTCGGCAACTGGAATCAAGATCGAGGATGGTCAAAAACTGGCAGAGGTCGGCAACAGGAATCAAGATCGAGGTTGGTCAAAACTGGCAGAGGTCGGCAACAAGAATCAAGATCAAAATCAAGGATAAATGACTACTAGGGTCTAGGCGCTATCACAGGCAATTCCCAACTGAAGGGGAATTGCTTTTATAGGGACAGACAGGGGAGAGGAAGTGTAGGTGATTGGTGCACTTTGGGAAAACACCCAGGATTGGTCTGCAGGGCTGAGAGGCACCTCCCTAACTCCTAGGGCTCATTGGCCCTTTAATTCAAGGATTTCTGATCCTCCGGCGGGCGCGCACACCACAGCGCCGCCGGAGGGCATAGCTACTACGTGCAGGACGAGGAAGCGGGGGGCGTGGCTGAGCTGAGCGCTGCTCGAGCCGACGCCGCCGGATCCGCCGCCGCCCGGCGCGGCCGCCGCACACCAACAGCCGCGGCCGGACGCCTGGAGACGGCGCTGGAACGGGGGCCAGGTAGGTGATTCCTGACAACCGGTTATAGTTAACAAGCTACACCGAGGACTTTATCATCAGCTAGAAATCCCTGTTCAGTAAAGCCAGGTGTTTTCTAAATTGGGGTTGGTGTCTGTGTGGCTCACAGATTGTGCTTTAACTGGGCGTCTGAGGTTTCCATTGTTTTATACACCCAAAGTTTTATGTAGGGATGAGAATGCGAACATACTGTGATTATTTATAGAAAACTCTAACAGAACAAAACAAGCAAACCTTGAAAACAAAGTGTTAACGGTGGGACCAAAACTCCATTTTCTCATAGTTATAAACAGCTGTCATTTACTCTTCCTACTAAGGTTGCCAACAGGTCGGTAATTTTCTTTTTTGCTTTACCGGCCTGGCACTGCTGGTGTTTGTTTTTTTTACTGGTAATTGAGGATGGGAAAAGTATACCCGCAATTAAAATTACCAGTAAAAAAACAAATACCGGCACCACCAGGCCAGTGGCCAGTAAAGTAAAAAAATATAGCGGCCAGGTGGCAAACTTACTTTCGACACATATGCAAACCAGCAGTGAAAAATTAGGTGGATGCATTACTGCAGAAGCTAATACTGAAGCTCAATGTCTCAAACTAGATGGGAACTTAATGTGTGTGTGTATGTTCACAAATGCCAGAAGTCTGGCAAACAAAGTGGGGGAGCTTGAGGCTTTGGTACTGGAAGAGAATATTGATGTTATTGGTGTGGCTGAGACATGGCTGGATTCCACACATGACTGGACTGTCAATCTTCAAAGGTTTGCTCTTTTTTGGAAAGACAGAGCAAAAAGGAAAGGGGGCAGGGTTGTCTCTATGTAAAGCAAGAATTCAAAGCATACATTAATGAGGGGATACTAACAGAAGATTATGAGGATGTAGAATCCTTGTGGGTAGAAGTGGGGGGGGGGGCAATGTAAACAATGTTAAAATACAGTTTTGTGTAATGGATAGAACCCCAAACATAACAGAGGAAATATAGGGTCAAGTGCATAAACAGATAGAGCGGGCATCACAGGCTGGTACAGTGGTGGTGATGGGGGACTTCAACTACCCAGGAATCGACTGGAGACACGGTTCTGCTTCTTCTACAAGGGGGAGAGCATTCCTCAGCTTGCTACAAGATAGCTATATGAATCAGTTTGTGGAGGCACCTACTAGGGCTTTTTTAGATCTGGTAATATCAAAGAATGATAACCTGATGGGGACAGTAACAGTCTGTGAAAATCTCGGTAACTGTGACCACAATATAGTCGTATTTGACATAAATTGTAAGAAAGATTTTCTGGCTGGGAGGGCAAAAACACAGAATTTTAGGAAGGCCAATTTCCCCAGACTCAGAGCTGCACTCCGGGGCATTGACTGGGAGCATCTGTTCAGGAATAAAGATACAGATGCCAAATGAGAGTGCTTTAAATCAATTGTGAGTACCAACACTGCAAAATGTATTTCTATGGGTAACAAATATAAGTGGCTAAAATTAAACCCCTCATGGCTGACACCTGCGGTTAAAAGGACAATAAAGAACAAGAAAAGGGCATTTAAACATTACAAGGCTGAGCTCTCTGCTGTAACTCTTGAAAAATATAAATTAGTAAATAAAGCATGTAAGAAAGAAATAAGGTTAGCGAAAACACAAAATGAAAGCGATATGGCCAAAGAAAGCAAAACAAACCCTACACAAAAGATAAGCAAAGAGCCAACACAGGAGATGCCACTCATAGCAATAACCCAAGTATAACACTTAACAAGCTAAACATGACTATCATCTAAGAAAGACTAAATCATTTAAATGTGAATAAGACTGCAGGACCAGATGGACTTCACCCAAGAGTTCCTAAAGAAAGTGTATTCCCTGTCAGGTGACTCAGGTGTGACACTCCATACACTCAGAAATGGAAAATAGAGATTAACCTAAAACACAGAAGCTGGAGATACAAAATCGCAAATGAGAAACACTAAAGAAAGGGGAGAAATATTTAGGGGGGATTTCCTAATTCCAGGTCACCTCCAGTGTTTTTCCAATAGTTTAGTCCCAGATGTTCTCTTTACCCCTCCCTCCCCTGTTTTGTGTATAACTGCTTAATAATTGTGCTACTAATTTTTTTTTTTTGTTTTTCTTCTCTTAATTTTTGGGGCCCAATGTCCACCTTTTTGGTGTTTTTATCATTAAACCAGACCAACAGCCCGGCACAGTTGGAAAAGAAAGGTAGCGGCCATTTTGGAGCTTCCTCTCCCAACTGACATAACTGAAATTCACAGTGACACGAAGCCCAGCACGTTTTCCTGTTTGCAGGTGGCCTGCATGTCCGTAAGTGGCCATCTTGTTTTTAAAATGTATCCTAGTAGAAAAAGGTAAATTATTATTTATGTGCAGCAATCTAAATTGCCCTAGAGAGGGATGTATATGAGAACTATTTGTTGTGTTGGTTTGATTTAATTCATTTTTGACTGTTGGTCCGTTTGAAACATTTTGAAATTTGTAAACTTTAATAAGTTTTAACCATTTTTTTTTCTCAAAAAAAATCCATCAAAAAAGGGAAAAATTACTTAAAAAACCTGCCTTGACACTTTCATTGCTAAAAAACATGCCGGATGTTGCTGACATGTGTTTTAGGAATGAAATAAACTAGTTAGTTAGTGAAGTCGGCAGCTGACTCCAGATTTTTGCTGGAGGAAAATCACTCTTGAAATTGATGCATTTTCGCCTGCTTTTTTGCCCTTTAAACACCTGATGACTCAATTTGCGCTTGTGGAAAATTACAGGCACAAGTCTCTGCATTGGCGCACGCTCTGAGAAATGCTCTTCAAATTTAGACGACCATGAATCAGTAGGAAGCCCAAGTGTGACATGGAGGCTTATTTATTACTAACGCCAGGTATCAGCAGATGAGCGTCTGTATAGCGGCGCTGTAAGAGAGCATCTCGGTCGCTCTAGTTAGCTGGCCCTCACTGATCATTGTGATGTATGTTGGGAACTCCAGTACAGCGCTGCAGGGAGCGAGAGGTAGACCAACTCTCAGCGACTCTCACCATACTTATCAAAAAACTACACACACACAGCATCTAAAGCTGGGCGCTGTAGCATAGAACGCCAGACGTTGTGTGATGGGGAGGCCGATTTATTAATAGCGCCAGGTAGCGACAGATGAGCGACAGTAGCGTGATTTTCACAGCGCCCGCTAGTATTCGCTGTGCTTGGCCGTTGTTTGGCTGTTGACAGAGACTCAGTTGGTGTGCGGTAATGTTGAATACGGGGTTAGGAGTTGCTGTTTGACTGGTTCCGCGCTGTATGGGAGCGCATGACAGCGAATGGCCATAGCGAACGGCTCCCAGCATATTCATTAACAAATCACGCTCAAAAAATTCTCGCGCTGTGAAATGCATGTTTAAACCCCAGAGCGCTGGCGGCGATGGGTTAAAAGTAGTTTTTTAACCCCCAAACAACCATATTTTTGTTAAAAAAAAATAAACATGTTTTTATAAACATTTTGTAATATGAATACATTAATATCAGACCTGTAATATCAATTCTGCACACATTTCTTTTATATTTTTATTATCTTAAAAAAAAAATCTAACATTGCAGAAGTGGTCACAGAATTTTTGACATTTAAAAAAAAACAAAAAACATTAATATCAATTAATTATGAATATTTAAAGATTTCTCCATTGAAATGCATTGGAGAGCGCCAGGTAGCGAGAGGTCATACCTGGCGCTGTGATGGGATTAGCAGCGGCGCTGTTCGCTGAAGTCTGCAACATGATGAATCCCGCGCTAGCTGACGCTCTCGCCGGCGCTAGCCTCATTTAGCGTGATAAATGCGTGATTGTGGTCGCAGCCTGGCGTTCTGGAGTCGGTAGCTGCCGATAGCTGGCGCTACCTGGCGCTAGTGAGACACTACCTGGCGCTATCCCTTGATAAATAAGGCCCTAAGTCTGTTTTTGAACACATATACACCTGTAACAAAGTGAAAACCGATGGAATGACATTGTTATAACATTGTGACATTAATACTTTGGTGCCAGACCTGTAATAATTCAGCTTAAAAAACAAAAAAATCTAAAAAGTTTTCAAAAATGACTCTTTCTAGGCCAGGAGAGGTCACATAATTATTGGAGAGAAAAAAAAAATTAAACCCTGTTTAAACAGAAGAAAAAGAATGTCCATTGAAATATATGGGAGAGCTCTGGAAGCTAGAGTTTCAGCGCTATACACTGAGCCACCTGTAATGATGAATCGGACGCTACATGGCGCTGTTAGAGGCTTTCATAAATGTGGTTTTGCGTACAGCGCCTGGCTTCTCCTGCCCGATGCGAGGCATTACCTGGCACTACCCCTTGATGAATAACCCCCTTAGTGCTCAAAAAACGTGCGCACGACCATCAATCGACCCTAATGTAGATAATGTGAAAGAATATATATATGTAACTAAAGGTTACATTACAAGTATGGGAAAGTTTACTTTGCACAGAAACAACAACCTTTAAACTGCGGTGAAATGTGAGCTACGCTGGCTCTCTCTCTTGTATTCTGGCTACTCTTGTTCATTAACTTTACAGTTTACAGTAAAACTTTCAGAGCTGGATGACAAGTGGATGTTGTACTGTGAAAAACGCTAAATATGGGATGAGAGTGGGGAAATTATATGGAAACCATCAGAAAGGGATTTATGGTAAGTGAGAGCGCACATAATTCATGAGCGAGTTTTACAGAAAGTTGGCACTGCTGTAGGACTGTCCAGGAGATCTCTCACACAGAGAAAAGCATTTATAAAGTGTGCGAAGATTATAAGGAAGCGATGAACGTGATGAAAAATGTACCTAAGAATTACACAGCCCTTCAGGAAACATTTAGGCCTTTATTTAACAAGGGATAGCGACAGGTAGCGACTGGTGAGCGGCCGGTAATGACGGGCCCCGCCACGAGAACGCCGGCTCCCCACCACAATCACACATTTATCAAGCCAATCCTGCTTAGCGACTGAGATAGCGCCATATAGCCACTCATTCATCATTATTCCAGCCTCAGCCCACAGCGCCAGTGTCCAACCTTGAACAGCGACAGGTATGACCTCTCGCTACCTGGCGCTTTCCAATGCATTTCAATGGAACAATCTTTAAATATTCATAATTAATTGTTATGATTTTTTTTTTTTTAAATGTGAAAAATTCTGTGACCACTTCTGCCATGTTAGATATTTTTTTAAGGTAAAAAAAAAAAAATTGTACAGAATTGATATTACAGGTCTGATATTAATGTATTCATATTACTAAATTATTTAAAAAACTTTTTTTTTTGGTTTCCAAAAATATGGTTGTTTGGGGGTTAAAAAACTACTTTTAACCCATCGCCTCCAGCGCTCTGGGGTTTAAACATGCATTTCACAGCGCGAGAATTTTTTGAGCGTGATTTTTTAATGAATATGGGAGCCGGTCGCTAGGGCCAGTCGCTATCATGCGCTCCCATACATCGCGGAACCGGTCAAATAGCGACTCCTCACCCAATATTCAACATTACGGCAAACCGACTGAGTCGCTATCAACTACCGAACAACGGCCAAGCACAGCGACTACTTTTTTCAGCATGTATCCAACAGTAACAAAGCGAAAACATCTTGAATTACATTGTAATAATATTGTAACATGAACACATTAATGCCACACCTGTAATGTCATTTCTGCAGAAATATATAAAACATGAAAATTTTTTTTAAAAACTGCATTTTCAATGCCATAAGATGTCACAACATTATTTGAGATTTTATAAAAAAAATAAAAAAAAAAACAAAAACCCAGTTAAAAGAGAAGAAAAGGATCGTCCATTGAAATGTATGGGAGAGCGACAGGTAGTGAGAGGTAATACCTGGCGCTGTGCAAGGCTGAACGCCGGCGCTGTTCACTGAGGCTGGGATAATGATGAATCAGACGCTACATGGCGTTATCCCAGTCGCTCAACAGATTCTGCTTGATAAATGTGTAATTGAGTGCCGGGTCCGGCCTTCACCTGTCGCTACCTGTAATTTACAAGGCACTACCTGGCGCTATCCCTTCATAAATAAGGCCCAACGTCTTTTTGTACCTTGCAATGCCACTTCCCGCCCGTGCAGTACTTTATATTGCAATGTTAGGTGCCAGGGAGCCATGACACTGGCAGGGAGACTAAGCACTACATTGCCAATGAAGGGGGCAGCACTGAGCACAGCAACACAGAAGCAACTGAGTGCAGGGCTGTCAGGGCAGGGGTCTGGATATCTGGTTCCGAGGTCCGCCAATTGAGTATCGTTGCTATAGTTATATAAAGCCCAGTGGGCATTATTGTGTTCCAGTAGGTCATCTTTTTTTTTTATATAACTCAATGCTTTCTGAGTCACTTGCTGAAAACAGAAAACAAAGTATTACATCACAGTGTAGGTAACCTGAACGGCTGCCAAATGGCAATACTTACGAAAATGCCAACCCTGGCACATATAAAGCATTTATTAGGTCCTGTAAGAATTTCCTGAAGAGCATCCTGGTCTCATAAATCTACCCGGCAATGTTACAGGACGTAGCCATTCAAAAGGGATGAAAACGACAAGAAAGCGAGTTTTACAAGCTTACAGAAGCGCTCGCTGCTTAAGAAGGAAAATGTTTTAGGAATGCCGACTTGGAGCCACTAAAATAGAACGCTGAACAAAGCTTAAGAAGATGTTCGTGTATAAATTCAAGCACACGGATAGACCAACAACATTCATAGCCATAAAGTCACCATAGATTCCAACGGTTATACCAAAGTAATCTTTCAGCAGATCCCAACTAGCATAGGTTGAGAACAGGGTTGTCTATGACAGTGAAGCCCTCTATACTAAGCTGCACGCCACCTATACTTACCTAAGTAGACACATATTTATTCTTGTATTATGTATATATATATGCACATGTATATATATATGCATTAAAAAACCCACAACGTGCGGAGAGCCTCTACTCCCCACAGCCACACAAATGGGAGCACCGCACCACTGCTTAATCTTCCTTATTACATTCTTTATTCATGTTTCACATAGAGCTTACAAACACAATTAAAACCATTTAAAAACATACAATCTAGACAAAACAGTTTTAATGGTGTCTTTAAGCTCTATGTGAAACATGAATAAAGAATGTAATAATGAAGATTAAAGGAGCAATATCGCAAATTTTTCTTGGTGACTTATATTTAAATGGTATTTTGAATGTAGGTAAGTGTTGGAGTAAGAATTACAAATTTAGAAAAAAATGATGTCTGTGTTGAGCAGCTGGAGACTAATAGCTCATGTTTATGTCTGCTGAGTGTCGGAGCCCGACACTCTGGCCTGTTCCATGCTGAGGAGAGGGGTGAAACAATGTATCAAAGTATCAGCTGTTCAGTGCTGGCAGCCGTCCAGCATAAGATAACAACATTGCAACATTGCCTGGCCAGAACTTATATATCTAAAACAGAGAGAAAAGCTCTAGAAGTCATTTAGCTGATTTTGACAGTTTTCCCTTCATGTTGGCTCTGCTGCAGAATCTTTCAGTTTACCATTTTCTCTCTCTTTTCTCAACACATTTTTCCATATGATCTTTCTTTCAGCTTTGTGTGTTTTGAGCAAAGCCCAACCCAGGATTTTCACTATCTGGAGTTTTGTTTGTGCCCCTATCCCGACTTGGGATGCCCTGATATGTGAAATCCCCAAGTCCGCCTGTGAAAACGTACCTTTCCCTGTCCCACAGCGCATGCGTGGGCTCTCATCCAATCAGCTCTGTTTGCACGCAGATGGGGAGCCTGAGCAGTAACCTTCCTGGCCGCCCGGCCTGTCTAAATGACTATCTGCGTGAGCGCGCCAGAAAAATGGGGGGATCTGTGGTTATCCAGGGGTTGTTTCACACAGTGGGGCATCCCAATTTAGAATGCCCAAGGGGCAAGGTCAATGGCCGGGTCTTATAGACTTCAGGGTCGGCAACTCAGGGTTTTGTTCCACTTTAATACCTTTAGATTTTCCTGCACAGTTATTCAAAGAAGAATTTCAGTCGTTTTCAGTCAGTTTAGTTTATTTTGTATAGATTTTACACATTTGAGTCACCTGGTCTCATAACAAAAGCAGCACCTCACACACACACAGCCGTTACCACTGATTACAGTGTCAGCCTCTGAGGTAAAGTGTTGCTAGGAGACCAGTGGGCTAAATGAAGCAGCTCACTAAATACAACCCAGCAGATCCCCCTATTCAGCAAATGGACTGAGCCATTGTAATTATACAATTTAAAAGAAAGGCATATATTTTTTCCTTTTTCTATCGCCAGATTATTTATACACATGTTAGAAGCTATTGTGTGGCTATTTATTTATCATTTTTAATGCAAATTTCGCGATACTGCTCCTTTAAGCAGCGGTGCTGTGCTCCCATTTGTGTGGCTGTGGGGAGTAGAGGCTCTCCCCATGTGGTGGGTTTTTGTGTATAGTTGCTTCACGGGACCTCTGCACACTTGTTGGTTAATATTGGCTTTAATTTTGGTTGGTGCAGCGGTTTCCTTGTGTTCCTTATATATGTATTCACATTTTCTCTACACTTTACTATCACTCTCCTATCCAATGTGTTTACATTCACAAGATTTTAATACAACTCGATTGATTCGTTATTAGAGACACATATGGGGTTCCTCCATAGCTGCTTTTGTCTACATATGTTTTGAAATCTTGTCTGTTATTGTCTTGTGTTTTAGATGTTATTTTTTGATACTAATAAATGTATGTATACATTTTAAAAAGATTTGTGAGTGTGGCCAATCGCTTGGCATGTTTGGGGGAAAATCTAGGGCCCCAGCTTTGAACATATTTAACTCGCTAACCCCGATGAGCCAGCACCTTCATTAGTTATTTGGCTGTGCGTATCCATACCTACTTTACTATACTTACCTGAGGGCCGGTTAAGGCCCCATTATACAACTCTACTAACCCCACAAAATTCTCTAAAAGTAACAGTTACAGCAACAGGTTGACTGAGTCCAGTACTGGAGTAATGTTTTAACAGGGAAAATGGAGAAGGTAGCAGGGGTGGTATGATCCTCGAGTTCTTATGCTCCCATGACTATTTTCTGACGGGAAACATGCAAACATTAGTGACCACATTGTGAGAATGGTAGTTGTCATCATTCAGCTTCACTGCCTACATCAAGCTCTGGCTTTTCACACGTGTTCTTGGTCAGTGGCTTACTACTGTTGAGATGAGATGTAGAAGTAGAGATGAGCTAACTTTTGAAAAATTCGATTCGGCCGATTCGCCAAATTTTCCGGGAAAAATCGATTCGGTCCGAATTTATTCGCGACGAATCACTATTAAAAACAGCTATTTCTGGGCGTCTGAGAACCTCCATAGGGTTGCAGAATGTTTTGCTTGGCTGTAACATGCATAGGATGCATGCTGGGTTAGTGAAATACTATTGTAAAGAAGTATGACATGCAGATCAGAGGCGTCGCTATTAGATTCGCTGTCGCAGAGCGGCACAATTACAGAGCCTTGAGGTGGCATCAGCATGATGAGCCCATATATTGCCTGAAAAACACACCCTGAATTTGGCAGTAGCATAGGGAGCCCATATATTGCCTGTAAGACACATTGGAGTTGGCAGCAGCATTAGGAGCCCATATATTGCCTGAAAAACACACCCTGGAGTAGGCAGCAGCATAAGGAACCGATATATTGCCTGAAAGAGGCACTGGAGTTGGCAGCAGCATTAGGAGACCATATATTGCCTGAAAGACACACCCAGGACTTGGCAGCAGCATAGGGAGCTCATATATTGCCGGAAAGACACACTCTGGAGTTGGCAGCATAGAGAGCCCATATATTGCCTGAAAGAAACACCCAGAACTTGGCAGCAGCATAGAGAGCCCATATATTGCCTGAAAAACACATTGGAGTTGGCAGCAGCATAGGGAGCTCATATATTGCCTGAAATACATTCCCAGGAGTTTGCAGCAACATAGGGAGCTCATATATTGCCTGAAAGACACACCCAGGAGTTGACAGCAGCATTAGGAGCCCATATATTGCCTAAAAAACACATTGGAGTTGACAGCAGCATAGGGAGCTCATACATTGTCTGAAAGACACAGCCAGGAGTTGGCAGCAGCATAGCGAGCTCATATATTGTCTGAAAAACACATTGGAGTTGGCAGCAGCATAGGGAGCTCATATATTGCCTGAAAGACACACTCTGGACTTGGCAGCAGCATAGGGAGCCCATATATTGCCTGAAAGACACACCCAGGAGTTGGCAGTAGCATAGAGAGCCCATATATTGCCTGAAAGACACACCCAGGAGTTGGCAGCAGCATAGGGCGCCCATATATTGCCTGAAAGACACACCCAGGAGTTGGCAGCAGCAGAAGCATTAGGAGCCCATATATTGCCTGAAAGACACACTCTGGACTTGGCAGCAGCATGATGAGCCCATATATTGCCTGAAAAACACACCCAGGAGTTGGCAGCAGCATTAGGAGCCCATATATTGCCAGAAAAACACATTTGAGTTGGCAGCAGCATTAGGGGCCCATATATTGCCTGAATAACACACCCAGGAGTTGGCAGCAGAATAGGGAGCCAATATATTGCCAGAAAAACACATTTGATTTGGCAGCAGCATTAGGAGCCCATATATTGCCTGAAAAACACACCCAGGAGTTGGCAGCAGCATAGGGAGCCCATATATTGCCTGAAAGAGACACTGGAGTTGGCAGCAGCATTAGGAGCTCATATATTGCCTGAAAAACAGACCCAGGAGTTGGCAGCAGCATAGGGAGCTCATACATTGCCTGAAAGACACACTCTGGACTTGGCAGCAGCATTAGGAGCCCATATATTGCCTGAAAAACACATTGGAGTTGGCAGCAGCATAGGGAGCTCATATATTGCCTGAAAGACACACCCAGGAGTTGACAGCAGCATAGGAAGCTCATATATTGCCTGAAAGACACACCCAGGAGTTGGCAGCAGCATTAGGAGCTCATATATTGCCTTAAAAACACATTGGAGTTGGCAGCAGCATAGGGAGCCTATATAGTGCCTGAAAAACACATTGGAGTTGGCAGCAGCATAGGGAGCTCATATATTGCCTGAAAGACACACTCTGGACTTGGCAGCAGCATAGGGAGCCCATATATTGCCTGAAAAACACATTGGAGTTGGCAGCAGCATAGGGGGCTCATATATTGCCTGAAAGACACACCCAGGAGTTGGCAGCAGCAGCATTAGGAGCCCATATATTGCCTGTAAGACACACCCAGGAGTTGGCAGCAGCAAAGGGAGCTCATATATTGCCTGAAAGACACACCAGGAGTTGGCAGCAGCATAGGGAGCTCATATATTGCCTGAAAGACATACCCAGGAATTGGCAGCAGCATTAGGAGCCCATATATTGCCTGAAAAACACATTGGAGTTGGCAGCAGCATAGGGAGCTCATATATTGCCTGTAAGACACACTCAGGACTTGGCAGCAGCATAGGGAGCCCATATATTGCCTGAAAGACACACCCAGGAGTTGGTAGCAGCATAGGGAGCCCATATATTGCCTGAAAAACACACCCAGGAGTTGGCAGCAGCATTAGGAGCCCATATATTGCCAGAAAAACACATTTGAGTTGGCAGCAGCATTAGGGGCCCATATATTGCCTGAATAACACACCCAGGAGTTGGCAGCAGAATAGGGAGCCAATATATTGCCAGAAAAACACATTTGATTTGGCAGCAGCATTAGGAGCCCATATATTGCCTGAAAAACACACCCAGGAGTTGGCAGCAGCATAGGGAGCCCATATATTGCCTGAAAGAGACACTGGAGTTGGCAGCAGCATTAGGAGCTCATATATTGCCTGAAAAACAGACCCAGGAGTTGGCAGCAGCATAGGGAGCTCATACATTGCCTGAAAGACACACTCTGGACTTGGCAGCAGCATTAGGAGCCCATATATTGCCTGAAAAACACATTGGAGTTGGCAGCAGCATAGGGAGCTCATATATTGCCTGAAAGACACACCCAGGAGTTGACAGCAGCATAGGAAGCTCATATATTGCCTGAAAGACACACCCAGGAGTTGGCAGCAGCATTAGGAGCTCATATATTGCCTTAAAAACACATTGGAGTTGGCAGCAGCATAGGGAGCCTATATAGTGCCTGAAAAACACATTGGAGTTGGCAGCAGCATAGGGAGCTCATATATTGCCTGAAAGACACACTCTGGACTTGGCAGCAGCATAGGGAGCCCATATATTGCCTGAAAAACACATTGGAGTTGGCAGCAGCATAGGGGGCTCATATATTGCCTGAAAGACACACCCAGGAGTTGGCAGCAGCAGCATTAGGAGCCCATATATTGCCTGTAAGACACACCCAGGAGTTGGCAGCAGCAAAGGGAGCTCATATATTGCCTGAAAGATACACCAGGAGTTGGCAGCAGCATAGGGAGCTCATATATTGCCTGAAAGACATACCCAGGAGTTGGCAGCAGCATTAGGAGCCCATATATTGCCTGAAAAACACATTGGAGTTGGCAGCAGCATAGGGAGCTCATATATTGCCTGAAAGACACACTCAGGACTTGGCAGCAGCATAGGGAGCCCATATATTGCCTGAAAGACACACCCAGGAGTTGGTAGCAGCATAGGGAGCCCATATATTGCCTGAAAGACACACCCAGGAGTTGGCAGCAGCATAGGGAGCCCATATATTGCCTGAAAGACACACCCAGGAGTTGACAGCAGCAGCAGCATTAGGAGCCCATATATTGCCTGAAAAACACACCCAGGAGTTGGCAGCAGCATAGGGAGCTCATATATTGCCTGAAAGACACACTCTGGACTTGGCAGCAGCATAGGGAGCCCATATATTGCCTGAAAAACACAATGGAGTTGGCAGCAGCATGGGGAGCTCATATATTGCCTGAAAGACACACTCTGGACTTGGCAGCAGCAGCAGCATTAGGAGCCCATATATTGCCTGAAAGACACAGTCTGGACTTGGCAGCAGCATAGGGAGCCCATATATTGCCTGAAAGACACACCCAGGAGTTTGCAGCAGCAGCAGCAGCATTAGGAGCCCATATATTGCCTGAAAAACACATTGGAGTTGGCAGCAGCATTAGGAGCTCATATATTGCCTGAAAGACACACTCTGGAGTTGGCAGCAGCATAGGGAGCCCATATATTGCCTGAAAGAGACACTGGAGTTGGCAGCAGCATTAGGAGACCATATATTGCCTGAAAAACACACCCAGGAGTTGGCAGCAGCATAGGGAGCTCATATATTGCCTGGAAGACACACTCTGGACTTGGCAGCAGCATAGGGAGCCCATATATTGCCTGAAAACACATTTGAGTTGGCAGCAGCATGGGGAGCTCATATATTGCCTGACAGACACACCCAGGAGTTGGCAGCAGCATCAGGAGCTACCATGCATCAGCTACTCGCATGCATCAGCTATTGGTGGGTGGAAATCCTGGCTGATCCATGCCTGAGTCATCTTCACAAAAGTGAGTCTCTCCACATTTTTCGTGGACAGACGAGTTCTCCTTGGCGTTACTATGGCCCCCGCATCACTAAAGACTCGCTCAGATGGCACACTACTGGCCGGGCAGGACAGTTTTCCCAGGGCAAACTCTGCCAGTTGCGGCCACAAGTCAAGTTTGGCTGCCCAGAAGTCCAGCGGATCCTCAAGGTGCGTTGGCATGGTCATATCAAGGTAAGGCACGACCTGCTGGTTCAGGCCCTGCTCCAGGTCTTCCTGCTGCTCATGAGTAACCTCACTATCCGGGTGCAGAAAGCTACTCATTAGCAACTGAAGACTGAGGCTGCTGCTGATGGAGCTGCTGCTCCTGCCACCCCCCCCGGCAGCCATTGCAGTGGAAGGTGAGCGCAGAGGTCCCCCCGAGTCAGACCTGCGAGAGTATGGACCATGGCGCAGATAGGCATCGGCCAACTTACTACCTAGAATGTCTTTGTAGTAGGTCAGTTTGTCCTCCCTCTCAGCGGGTTTTAAAAATGCCCCCATTTTGTGCCGGTAGCGAGGGTCCAATAAGGTGGAGAGCCAGAAGTCATCTTTTCTATGTTCATATAGCACCGCCGTGCCCTGCACACATGGTAGGCTGAAGGGGCATTGAGAATTGACCGTACAGTGGAGGCTGAGGAGACGGCGGAGGATGAGGAGGCGGAGTTGCACACTGTGACAGGCAAAAAGGCTTGGGACTCTCCACCGCGGTTTGGCACAAGCCATCAGCTCTCTGAAAGGTGCAGAGTCCACCACCGTAAAAGAGAGGGACTGCAGCACCAGCAACTTGGACAGGAGCATATTTAGCTTCTGTGCCGTAGGATGAGATACTGTCGTCTCTTGAATATGGCTTCGCTGATGGATTGCTGGTGGGATGGGTGACTTTTAGTAGGAGGAGCAGGAGCATCTGGAGCGGCAGAGGATGGGTATGACGCACAGCTACCTTCGGCTGAGGTGCTGGAGCCTTGGCTGGGTGAAATTGGAAGCGGCGTGGCACTGGCTGACGCAGCAGGCTGGACCCCCACTTCGGAGCCTCGGTTCTCCCAGGCCGCTTTATGGTGACGCTGCATGTGTTGCCGCAGGGCCGAGGTACCAACATTGGGGCGCTGGTCACGCTTGACCATCTGTCTACACATCTTGCATGTGGCCAGGTTACCCTCCTGCGGATGCTTGATGAAAAAGTGCCACACTGCCGAGTAGCTAATTTTCCCTCCAACAGTCCGCACTAACTCACTGCTACTGCTGCCAACTCCAGGAACCCCTGCTCCACTACCTCCCGGGAAGGCAGCCTGACGCACAGCAGGTGGTCTACCCCACCCCCGGGCCACGTGTGGCTCCAGACATCCCAATTCTGCTACCATGCTGACTGCCAACCCTACTGCCACCTTGCTGCCTCAGCTGCTGACTCTGGGGCAACCTGGGACCCTCTTCTCCTGATGATGATGAAGCCCCTTCTGCACCAGGCTCCCAAGTGCGATCGGCTTCATTATCATCATCGAGCTAGTTGTGTCTGCACATCACTGATGTCCTCCTCGGTTTCCACAAGAGCGTGTGCTGCAGGAGACGGACCACACCACCTCCCACACCACTCTCCTTCTCAGTGTTTGTCTGCCTAGCAAAAGAAGCGGTGGATGTCTCCTCCATTTCTTGGCTGGGCAGTAGCTGCTGACTGTCCTCTAACACATCGTCCTCACTCCCCTCCTCACATACAGAGGTGGCCTCCTTTGATTGTGGAAAGGTGACTTTGCTTACAAAATGCGAGCAGTTATTAGACAGGTAGTCTTGAAATATTTATGCTAATGCTTGGGATGCCCCCTCCTCACATACAGAGGTGGCCTCCTTTGATTGTGGAAAAATGACGTTGATTATAAAATGCAAGCAATTATTAGACAGGTAGTCTTTAAATATTTTTGCTAGTGTTTGGGATGCCCCCTCCTCACATACAGAGGTGAACTCCTTTGTTTGTGGAAAAGTGACGTTGATTATAAAATGCAACCAGTTATTAGACAGGTAGTCTTGAAATATTTATGCTAGTGTTTGGGATGCCCCCTCCTCACATACAGAGGTGGCCACCTTTGATTGTGGAAAAGTGACTTTGCTTACAAAATGCAACCAGTTAGTACACAGGTAGTCTTGAAATATTTATGCTAGTGTTTGGGATGCCCCCTCCTCGCAGAGGTGGCCTCCTTTGATTGTGGAAAGGTGACTTTGCTTACAAAATGCGAGCAGTTATTAGACAGGTAGTCTTAAAATATTTATGCTAGTGTTTGGGATGCCCCTCCTCACATACAGAGGTGGACTCCTTTGATTGAGGAAAAGTGACTTTGCTTACAAAATGCAACCAGTTAGTAGACAGGTAGTCTTGAAATATTTATGCTAATGCTTGGGATGCCCCCTCCTCACATACAGAGGTGGCCTCCTTTGATTGTGGAAAAATGACGTTGATTATAAAATGCAAGCAATTATTAGACAGGTAGTCTTTAAATATTTTTGCTAGTGTTTGGGATGCCCCCTCCTCACATACAGAGGTGAACTCCTTTGTTTGTGGAAAAGTGACGTTGATTATAAAATGCAAGCAGTTATTAGACAGGTAGTCTTGAAATATTTATGCTAGTGTTTGGGATGCCCCCTCCTCACATACAGAGGTGGCCACCTTTGATTGTGGAAAAGTGACTTTGCTTACAAAATGCAACCAGTTAGTACACAGGTAGTCTTGAAATATTTATGCTAGTGTTTGGGATGCCCCCTCCTCGCAGAGGTGGGCTCCTTTGATTGTGGAAAAGTGACGTTGATTATAAAATGCAAGCAGTTATTAGACAGGTAGTTTTGAAATATTTATGCTAGTGTTTGGGATGCCCCCTCCTCACATACAAAGGCGGCCTCCTTTGATTGTGGAAAAGTGACTTTGCTTACAAAATGCAACCAGTTAGTACACAGGTAGTCTTGAAATATTAATGCTAGTGTTTGAGATGCCTCCTGCTCACATACAGAGGTGGCCTCCTTTGATTGTGGAAAAGTGACGTTGATTATAAAATGCAAGCAGTTAGTAGACAGATAGTCTTGAAATATTTATGCTAGTGTTTGGGATGCCCCCTCCTCACATACAGAGGTGGCCTCCTTTGATTGTGGAAAAGTGACTTTGCTTACAAAATGCAAGCAGTTATTAGACAGGTAGTCTTGAAATATTTATGCTAGTGTTTGGGATACCCCCTCCTCACATACAGAGGTGGCCTTCTTTGATTGTGGAAAAGTGACTTTGCTTACAAAATGCAACCAGTTAATAGACAGGTAGTCTTGAAATATTAATGCTAGTGTTTGGGATGCCCCCTCCTCACATACAGATTGTGGAAAAGTGACTTTGCTTACAAAATGCAACCAGTTAGTACACATGTAGTCTTGTTTGGAATGCCCCCTCCTCACATACAGAGGTGGGCTCCTTTGATTGTGGAAAAGTGATGTTGATTATAAAATGCAAGCAATTATTAGACAGGTAGTCTTGAAATATTAATGATAGTGTTTGGGATGCCCCCTCCTCACATACAGAGGTGGCCTTCTTTGATTGTGGAAAAGTGACTTTGCTTACAAAATGCAACCAGTTAATAGACAGGTAGTCTTGAAATATTAATGCTAGTGTTTGGGATGCCCCCTCCTCACATACAGAGGTGGCCTCCTTTGATTGTGGAAAAGTGACTTTGCTTACAAAATGCAACCAGTTAGTACACACGTAGTCTTGCTTGGGATGCCCCCTCCTCACATACAGAGGTGGGCTCCTTTGATTGTGGAAAAGTGACGTTGATTATAAAATGCAAGCAGTTATTAGACAGGTAGTCTTGAAATATTAATGCTAGTGTTTGGGATGCCCCCTCCTCACATACAGAGGTGGCCTCCTTTGATTGTGGAAAAGTGACTTTGCTTACAAAATGCAACCAGTTAGTACACAGGTAGTCTTGAAATATTTATGCTAGTGTTTGGGATGCCCCCTCCTCACATACAGAGGTGGGCTCCTTTGATTGTGGAATAGTGACTTTGCTTACAAAATGCAAGCAGTTATTAGACAGGTAGTCTTGAAATATTAATGCTAGTGTTTGGGATGCCCCCTCCTCACATACAGAGGTGGCCTCCTTTGATTGTGGAAAAGTGACGTTGATTACAAAATGCAAGCAGTTAATAGACAGGTAGTCTTGAAATATTAATGCTAGTGTTTGGGATGCCCCCTCCTCACATACAGAGGTGGGCTCCTTTGATTGTGGAAAAGTGACGTTGATTATAAAATGCAAGCAGTTATTACACAGGTAGTCTTGAAATATTTATGCTAGCACGCTTTTTAAAGAATGAGACAAGGTAAAGGAAAAGCTAAATAGGCAGGAGTGTTATTAACACTAAATAGGCTTGGAAGCTAAAGCAAACACTTTAAACTGTCCTTGTCTTTATCTGTCACTGTCACAGGCTCTCTCCTTCTCTATCTGTCCCTCGCTTCTTCTGTTCCATCTATCTATCTATCTATCTATCTATCTATCTATCTATCTCTCCCTCGCTGTATCTATCTATCTATCTATCTATCTATCTATCTATCTATCTATCTATCTATCTATCTATCTATCTGTCCCTCGCTTTCTCCCTGCCTGATCTGCTCTGGCCGCAATACAGTATCAGAATAATCTTCCGCAAGATGGCCGCCATTTATATGGGGCTGTGACATTATCGGTAAGCCTGTCTGCTGATAGGTAGCATGTGACACCTACCCAGGATTCCCTGCCCCATGGGACATGTCCTGACATGTGGATCCACCATTTTAGATGGGCTGTATAGCAGTAAATGGAGTTTTAAGGAAGTGATTCGAGCGATCGAATTGCGGTGTTATTCAGAATCGTAATGAATCGAATATTTCATGAAATTCGTAACGAATTCGGGTTTGTCAGAATCGATTCGCTCATCTCTAGTTAAAAGAGCACAAAATTCTGTAATAATAAAAATCCATATAATCACGTCATTTAATGAGAGGTGGGATCACTTATACACCCGAACTGAATAAAACTTTCGCCAAGCTTGTGGTTTATTCTCTCATGGTAGGAATAAAATCCAGGTGTGACAGGTTTAGTCTATCAGGGGTGACAAAGCCAGTCACCTAGGATGTCCTTTTCCTTCCATTAAAAGAAAGAAAAACAAGCCTGGCTGGATATTTCTTGATGCCGGGTGTATAAGTGACCCCCTCCTCCCACCATCCATCATATTTATATGGATTTTTTATCATTGGGACATTTTTCGCGATAGTGTTCTTTTAATATTAAAGCAGAACTTCAGTTTAAATTGACCCCCACCCTGCCATCCTACCCTTGCACCGTGGCAGGACGAGGGGTTTATAAGGAAAAAAACCCTATTCTTAGCCAGATACCTGCATCATCACTTTGGATCTTGGGTGTTGCACAGAAGACGGTGGGAGCTGGGGGATGTGGCTTTGCCTCTTTTTCTGTGGCGGCCATGGGAGACCTGGAGGACAGTTGGCCTGATGCAGAGCCTCCTCGTTCAGCTATCCCGTACGTTTTGCCGTTGGTTTTGGGCTGTGGTCGGGGCATTAAAGGGTGCTCCGTTGCTTTTTGTGTGCGTGTTTGCGATCAGGTGTTCCGGCATGCGCCTTTCGTATGTCGGCTCGCAAGAGGCCGAAATCCGTGCAAATGGACTTGTCCGTGATTGGTCCATTTTTTTAACTGATTCCGAGCCTTGATTTCCGATTGAAATCAGCCCAATATAACGAGGGTGTGGGCGCTCAACTTACGGCCAGTGTTAGCAGCTATATATGCATCCCGTCTCTCAGTCATGCAGTCTGCTGTGCGCGATCATCAACGCCGACAGCTACGCGGCCTGGTTCTCTTGAGCCTGGCAGAAACCAGGCTGCACCGCACACGTCTAGACATCGATGGCATGCATGACGTGGAGCTATTCGAGCTCACCTGCCTTAACCGTGTTTCTCTCCAGGACTTGTATAGGCAACTGCGGCCATGGTTAGCCCGCACCACAAGGAAGGGGCATGCAATTGCAGGTATGACCAAATTGGTTGGCTGCCTGCAGTTTTTGGCAAACGGCTCGTTCCAGAGACTGGGTGCCTTCTCCGTGGGGATGTCCCAGTCTACGCTGAGCCGCAGCCTTAACAAGTTTTTGGATGTCATGGCTACCCTGGCTCCAAAATACATCTTTTTCCCTGACACAGTGGTAGCCTGGAATGCGGTTAAGTTGGGCTTTTATAATATAGCCGACATGCCCAACGTCATGGGTGCCATCGATTGTACACACGTTGCGTTGGTGCCGCCAGCTGCGCAGGAATATCTGTTCAGGTATGTGGTTTTGGTCAGCATGTGTCTGCCATGTAGCACATACATTTACATTTGGCCAATGTGGAGTAGGTTTCAATGGCTGAAAGCAGACCTACATCCTGTGTATGCCAAACATCCAGTGGTTTTAAATGTTGCTTATGTGAATGCATCTTTTTTATTGTGTTGGCCCTTTTTGGGCCACTAATTCCTGTTATATTGTGCTATTGCAGGAACAGGAAGATGGGACACTCAATCAATGTGCATGCAGTGTCCGGGCCAGACCTGCACTTTTTGAGTATATTTGCTGCCTTCCCTGGGTCCACACACGACTCACACATTTTGAGGAACTCCAGCCTCTTTGTTCGCTTTCAATCTGGAGATATGTCTGGCGGATGGCTACTGGGTAAGTGCTAACAAATTGGTGTGGCCGTCCAGCATGAATGTTCTGATTGGTCTGTGCCTGTACCCCACTAATCTGTTAGACACTCCAATGAAACAGTAGAAGTTTCCACTCAGTTACTTACCAGTATTTCCTCCTATGGGCTTGCTTGTGATTCTCCACTATACCTTTCTGTCCACGCCATCTTAGCTATGTTGCATCCCAGAGTCATTGTAGAGGAGTGTGCTGGGGGGATGTGCATGTTGCCTCATCAGAACTGTGCTTAGCACTGACACTGCACAGCTGACCTATGGCCCTGTTCAACAATGCTGGAATGCTAAGCAGCACATTAATGAGCCACTTCCCCTTAGCCCTCTGTCTGTTGCTCCCTGTTCTTGCCTGTTTTAATTAACCTAACATGCAGTATTTGTAAGTAGCATGTAACGTACTTGTGGCTCTTCGTTAGTAGCAGGATGGTACTTGTTTAGATACACTTTATAGCTTTGGTGTTTAGGTTTGTATGTCTAGGCTAGTTATGGGGACTGCCACTACATATGTGGCAAATATATACCATTTGTCAGGGTATGTTTGGATTATGCTGTGTCCTTAGTTTGTTTTGTCTGTGTTTTTTTTTTAAAGGTGATTCTGGCTATCCCCTGCTCCCCTGGTTACTCACCCCCCATCCTCCACCCATCCTCACAGGCCCAGGACCGGTATAACACAGCACATAGGAGGACTCGCTCAGTGGTGGAACGTGCCTTTGGCTTGTGGAAGACGCGCTTCCGTTGTCTGGACCAGACAGGGGGGGCCCTTCAGTATGACCCGGCCAAGGTTATCAAAATAATTGTGGCGTGTGGGGTCCTGCACAACCTCGCCATCCGTAGCCGGGTTTCCAGATACACTGACCTGCCTGAGGATGCTGTAGCCATTTCTGAAGTTTACACACCTCCCTACTCTGGCCCCCAAAGTGGGTCGGCACAGGCGATCCGGTCCCAGCTTGTGGACAATGTTTTTTCATAAGTTTCATTGATTTTGGCCAATGCGTGCCTTTTTTATTTTGTGATTCAAACAATTAAATTTAATGTGACAAACATTGTTGATTATTTTTTTGCCTGTTAATGTGGCTTGGTGGAAGAGCATGTGTTTTGGGTTAGGGTAGTGGTGTGTCCTGCTCCCCAGAATCCCTACCTAAACACATGCCTTCAGTGGTAGGTAGAGTAGGAGGAGGAAGTAGATGGATGGGGGTGCTGCATGTTAGCGGCAATATGAGCAAGGCTCTGATTGATTAACTGCCATTGCATGACTATTGCCGCCATCTGCCTGCTTTGTTCTCTGGTTTTGTCAAGCAGGCAGGACACATTTTGATTCAAAACCTCTAGTTGTTGTGACATCGAGGTTCCTTTGGAACACACTGTCTCATGCCTCTATGTGTTTGCCGCGAACTCCACGTTCTCATGGTGCCATGCTTCCTCCATTAGCTGCAGATGCCTCCTCTGGCTGATATGGCGACGTTGCTGGGTGCTGCCACTGGCACGGGTGGGTGCGTCTGGTACTGATGGAGGGGCTGCAGGTGGCTGCCTGGCTGCAGAGTCTGTTGAGCGCCCACTGTCCACGCCAGCATAGGTTTGGGCCCCTGAGGTATGTGTAGAGGACAGCAGGGGCTGCACTTGCTGGGGCTGGTGTGTTGGATGTTGGCCCACAGGGTCTCGTGGCCTTGGCTGCAGCAGACTTGTGTCCTCCTCTTCCAAATCCCGAATTACTTCAATAATGGGTGGACTCGTTAGGGTCTGACAAGAAAGGTAGCAGGTAGTGAGGCCACTATTGTAAAGTTAATGTAGGCAAGTGGCATTTCATTCGGCTACACAGTGGTCCAATGACTTACCTCATCCGTCCACTCAGGTTGGTTGGTGTTGACACAAGGCTGTTCTGGCGAGCTCCTCCGGGACAATGCAGGGGTAGCTTGGCCTTGTTGCCTGGCATCTGTTGGTTCTGGAAAGAGATAATGAACTTTGTTTAGTGCCTCCAATACCTGTGTGTTGTAAGGAGTCAACAAATGTTTTGGTCCAAAGTCACAATGTCAAACTATACTTACCTCCGGACCTGACATTCCTGTCTGTGTCTTGTGCCCTTTGCAGGCCCTGAGGGTTGCCGGGTGAATAAAGGTCAACACATGCTCCTCCACTGGGGTAAGGAGGATTTTAGTAGGGATACCACCCCCTGTCTGCAGGCTGGGGAAGAGTAAAGCACACATAATAAGTGTTACATCATGGCACATGCAGCCTGTCCAATCATTTACACTCTAAATTGGTGTTACCTCTGCTGGCGGCGCATGTCCATTTTTTTTTCCCCATAATATTTAAGGTCCCCAAATTTACGTTCAATTTGCTCCACATCCCTCCTCACAGACCCAACACTATTCACTTGCCGGCAGATGTTCTCCCAAATCTCCTGCTTGGCATGCTTTGGGGTTCACTTTGAATGACGCCCAAATAGGGCATCATAGTGCTCACAAACACCAGTGGCTACAGCCATGCTTTGAACATCACAGAAACGGGCTGTAAGTGAGCCACGTTGCAGCTGCCGCCCACATGGGTGTGTGGTCTCCCCGGTAGCAGACGACATTGATGGCTGGCTGTCTGGGGAGTAGTTCCGTTTTCTTGGGCTGATGGGTGACTGTGATGGACTGTGGGGGGTGCTAGGTGATAATGGCAGGGTGCCTGTCGAGCTGTCACCTGTGGAGCTCCCAATTGACTCCGGGCTGGTGGTAGTTGGGGAGACATAGTGGCGAGGATGAGGGGTGGTTGGCCTGGGTGGGCTAGTGGTTTGGGCCCTACGCTTCCCCTTGGTGGTGTGGCTGGAGCTACCCACATGCTTTCTGGGTGGAGGAGGTGGAGGCTGCAGGGTGGCTCGAGATTTGTGGCCCTTGTGAGCCCTGGATGATTTAGCAAGTGGGGGCGACTGGGCCAAGGGCTCCTTGCTGCTGCGTTTGGACCGAGCAGCCTGTGTGGCTGGCTTATCCCCCCTTTGACTAGGCCCATGTCCGGTCCTGCTCCTGTGCCTGTTCGTGTGTGGGTGTTCCTGATGGCTCTCTGTGCGGCGAGCATGTTGCTCGGGACTTTTTGGGGTCTGACAGCTCCCTTTTGGCCTGGGCATAGTGATATGGTAACCAACACAGAGCTGAGTGCATTGACCTTTAAATAGTTTGCCCATGAGGGCGTGCGTGGCAGCGTGCACGCGCGCACGCACACCTCCACGGGGGCACGTCATAACCTGATCAGGAAGACAGCCAAACATGTCGCCCGCGACCTACACCGAGGAGCAGGACAAAATCATTATGGAGGTGAGTAGGCGAGCGTGCGATTATTCGCGCGCACAAGCCGCTCAACAAAGATTAGCCATGGCAGGGCCAGATTAGTGAGGACAAACTGTCTTGCAAACCGCACCAACTAGAACAGGTTAGTTTGAGCCATGTGCGCAGCAGCACACTAGCCTAGAGGCAGGTAGGCTAAGTAGGCCCATGTGAGAAACTTGATTTAGATAGTGGATGAGAGCGTGTAATCTAGTAGTGTCACTAATGCTCTGCCATTGTGCTTTTTTGGACAGATGATGCTGCGCAACCATTATGACTATCTGCCGTGTGACTTTGAGAAGAGGACGTTGGCACTGGCGGTGGTGGAAGCCATAGCTTGGAAGACTGGCACCACCTACACTTTTACCCAGATCGCCCAGCACTGGTCCGATTTGAAACGGAGGCATAGGCCCCGGGTGAGGCGGTTCTTTGTCCAGCACTTCCCAGGTAAGTCTTGGTACATGACATGCACTAATCACACTGGCCATGGCTGGGCCTGTGTTTCTGATTGTGTTTATATTGCAGTGCAGGAATGGAGTTATAGGTTCCGCCCCACCCGGACCAGAAGACGCAGCCCAGTGTTGGGAGGTACTGGGGAAAGTATAGGTGGTGCCACGCCAGTGCCAACGCCCAACCCCTCCTCTGCCAGTGACTCCGACCAGCCACTGGACCTGACAGTACAAGGGGGGGGGGGGCACAGTCGTACGGCAGGGAGTCCGACCAGCCACAACTCCCACCTGACTCCGGTAAGACTCTCAAACCTACCCATGTCCAGATACATGCACTACAGACATATACTAATGTGCACAATTTTTATTTTTAGATGATGACGTCGCAGGACCATCAACAATAATGGTGGAGGGCCAAGGCCAAGCTCTAGAGGTGCCTGGGGAAGGTGAGTGATTTGATGCATACAAGCCTAAACTAATTTGCCATTCAGGAGGGCCAAAGTGTAAATAATAACCTTGTGTTTTTGATCAAAACAGCTTCACAGGCAGATGAGCTCCTGACCAGCCCTGGAGTCTAAAAAGACAACAGGGGCGGGCTGAATCACGTGAGAACCCCGGGACAAACGGAATCAAAACGGGACTTATGAAAAATGGAACAAAATAAGGTCAGATCGGGGGAGGCTCTGAATCAAGCCAAGTGTGGGCGCCTAGCCAAGGTAAGAGTTTTTTTTTCTTTGTAACCCCCCTGTCTTGCCTCAGCATCAGCCAATTTAGCCAATCACCATGCTTGTTCTTGCCCCGAGTCTGTGCCGTGGGAGTGTCAAGAAACTGAGTAAGAGAGGAATAAAACTCTGAAAAGTGAAAATCGGGTGTGTTGTTCCTTTTAAAAATGGGCAGTCTGGATGGACCGGCCCTTTAACTGCCATCAGTATCTGGCACAGAAATCCCATACCTCCCAAGTGTGCCTGATTTGGAGGGACTGTCCCTCTTTTGAGTCCATGTCGTTCTGTTCCTCGTTCTCATTTGTCCCTCTTTAAGGTGTAACATGCAGATCTACAGCAATAAACGTTCACCTATTCAAAGTGTTTCTATTGTTGTAACTGTTACACCCTATCTCCTATCCATCCCTCAATAAGGGGGTGTGGCTTCACCCATCCCTCAATGAGAGGGCGTGGCCTAATTTAACAATTGTCCCCCTTTCCCACCCTGAAAAGTTGGTAGGTATAAAATACTATTAGATATAGTGGACAACATATTGCTGACAATCATTGTCTCATTATTTTCCTCTGCAATTTGGTCATGGACAGCAACAAAGTGCTTCTAACCCATCCACAATAAAAAAAAAAAAAAAATCACTTTAGTGAGGGTAACCCTTTAAAAATGTGCTATTCGTATATTTTTATATTCTCTTGGGAAAAGTGTGATATGAAAAAAAAATGGTGAAAACATTTTTTTTCTTTCATCTGCTACCCAAACATTTCCTGTCCATCTGCTTGAACTGAAACTGCCAAGAGACAAGCAAGTATGAGAGATCATGTCTGCGCCGAGATTGCCGGCATTTCCAAATACATTTCAGCATACCTCCCAAGTGTCCCTGATTTGGAGGGACTGTCCCTCTTTTGAGTCCATGTCCCCCTGTCCCTCGTTGTTCTCCTTTGTCCCTCTTTGAGGTGTAACATGCAGATCTGCAGCAATAAATGATTCATTTGCCTATTCAAAGTGTTTATAGTTTATATTGTTGTAACTGTTACATCCTATCTCCTATTCCTCCCTCAATGAGGGGGCGTGGCCTGATTTAACAAATGTCTATCTTTCCCACCCTGAAAAGTTGGTAGTCACTTTAGAATATAACTACAGTATGCACAATATTGTCGCAAGATACAAAAATACCTGATAAAAAATGAAGCAAGAAATGCCAACGTATCCGAGAGATCATGTGACACTCAATCTATCTATATTTATGTTATGTTATATTTCTAATTCTCTTTTTATATTATGTATGTATTATGTAAATATATATATATATATGAAATATTGGACACAATACCCCTGGAGGCTAGCCACTATACATTAGTAGTGCATAAAGAAACTCCCCCCAAGCTCATCGCCCACATCTGAACCCGTATAATCACTCCCCGATGAAGTCAAGATAATTGGCTTGATTCAGAGCCTCCACCGATCAGAGTCCCGTTTTCCTTCCGTTTGTCTCGGGGTTCAAATGTGATTCAGAGCCGCCGTCGGGAGAGCTCCGTTACTGATCCGTTTCTGTGTCTTCATTCGGGAAGTGTTTTTTTCCCCTCTCGGGTGCTTTTCGTGCTTTGTGTTCGTGGTTTCCGTGCCCGTTCAAACGGACGATCCGTTTTTGGCTCCTTTTTAATGCGTTTCCAAACGTAGCTTCTTTCCATCTGTTTCCGTTTTCACCCCGATTCAGAATGTTTTTCAAAGTATACTTACATTTCCAGGGAATTCCTGTTGACAATCTGGGTCCACGCAAGCACACATCCCTAGTCCTCCCTCAAGCTTTCCAGATCCAACAAACTGACACTTTTTGCAACCACAAAACTTACCTTCAAATAAGATTCTTCTTCTTCCCTGTCTTTAATGCTTACCTTAATGTCTTCTCCTTTTTCTTCTTCCCTGTCTTTAATGCTTACCTTAATATCTTCTCCTTCTTCTTCCCTGTCTTTAATGCTTACCTTAATGTCTCCTCCTTCTTCTTCCCTGTCTTTAATGCTTACCTTAATGTCTTCTCCTTCTTCTTCTCCTTCCCTGTCTTTAATGCTTACCTTAATGTCTTCTCCTTCTTCTTCTTCTTCTCCTTCCCTGTCTTTAATGCTTACCTTAATGTCTTCTCCTTCTTCTTCTTCTTCCCTGTCTTTAATGCTTACCTTAATGTAATCTCCTTCTTCTTCTTCTTCTCCTTCCCTGTCTTTAATGCTTACCTTAATGTCTTCTCCTTCTTCTTCCCTGTCTTTAATGCTTACCTTAATGTCTTCTCTTTCTTCTTCTTCCCTGTCTTTAATGCTTACCTTAATGTCTTCTCCTTCTTCTTCCCCGTCTTTAATGCTTACCTTAATGTCTTCTCCTTCTTCTTCTTCTTCTCCTTCCCTGTCTTTAATGCTTACCTTAATGTCTTCTCCTTCTTCTTCTTCTTCTTCCTATTCCTTGTCCCATATACTTACCTTTTGGGACATGTAACTGTATGGTCATGTTGTGAGAATGTACAGTGCTATGAAAAAGAAGACACCACACCATTTTTTTTTTTTTACTAAAAATAGAAAAATAAACATCAGTAAAAACTGTAAACATTTTTGGGTGGCACCCAGGAGGCTCTCCATCTTCCTCAAATGGCCCTTGTCTTTGAGCTGTGAAGGAAAAACATAATCAGTTTAGCCTTGTAAGTCTTTATTGCTTAGCTAGGGGTTTTTGTTTGGGCCATTTTTATGGTTAAGGTGGGCCTAAGTTCGTTAATTAATGTTTTTTGGCCCATGTTTTTGTTGTTTTTGGCAGGAGTTTTAACTACATGTATGATATCTAGAAACTACTTACAAGGCATGCGGCCAACAGGGCGTCTGGGGCGCAACCTCCTCCTCTCTGGGTCCACCCAATCATCAGACTGTGAAGCTGTTTTGAACAAAAACACAAGGTTATTATTGACTCTTTGTGCCTCCTGAATGTCAGATTAGGTTAGGCTTGTATGCATCAAATCACTCACCTTCCCCAGGCACCTCTTGAGGTTGGGCTGCTTCCTCCACTCTCCTTTGTGATGATCCTGCGACGTCATCATCTAAAAATAAAAATTGTGCATATTAGTATATGTCTTTAGTGCATGTATCTGGACATGGGTAGGTTTGAGAGTCTTACCAGAGTCAGGTTGTATATGTGGCTGGTTGGACTCCCTGCCGTGCGACTGCCCCCCCCCCCCCCCCCTGTAGTGTCAGGTCCCCAGTGGCTGATCATAGTCACTGGCAGAGGAGGGGGTGGGCGTTGGCACTGGCGTGGCACCACCTACACTTTCACCAGTACCTCCCAACACTGGGCTTCGTCTTCTTGTCTGGGTGGGGCAGAACCGATAAGTCCATTCAGGCACTGCAATATGAACACAATCAGAAACACAGGCCCAGGCAAGGGCAGTGTGTTTATTGGATGTCATGTACCAAGACTTACCTGGGAAGTGCTTGACAAAGTACCGCCTCACCCGGGGCTATGCCTCCTTTTCAAATGCGACCAGTGCTGGACGATCTGGGTAAAAGTGTAGGTGGTGCCAGTGTTCCTGGATATGGTGTCCACCACCGCCAGTGCCAACGTCCTCTTCTCGTAGTCGCATGGCAGGTAGTCATAACGGTTTCTCAGCATCATCTGTAATAAAAAGCACAATGGCCGAGCATTAGTGACACAACTAGATTACACACTCTCATCCACTATTTAAATCAAGTTTCTGAGCCTCATTCCTACTCACATGGGCCTACTTAGTCTATCTGCCTCTAGGCTAGTGTGCTGCTGCGCACATGGATCAAACTAACCTGTTCTAGTACCGTAGTTGCGTTTTACAAAAAAGTTTGTCCTCACTAATATGGCCCTGCCATGGCTAATATTTGTGCGCGCACATAAACGCACGTTCGCCTACTCACATCCATGATAATGTGGTCCTGCTCCTCTGTGTAGATAGCGGGCGACATCTTTTTCCAGCTTCCGGATCAGGTTATGACGTGCCCCTGCGGTGGCGTGCGTGCGAACACACCCTTACGCGCAAACTATTTAAAGCTCAATGCAGTCAGCTCTGTGTTGGTTACCATATCACTATGCCCAGGCCAAAAGGGAGCCGTAAGACCACAAAAAGCCCAGAGCCACATGCTTGCCGCACAGACAAACATCAGGAACACCCACACAAGAGCAGGCACAGGAGCCGGGACGGACATGGCCATAGTCAAAGGGTGGATAAGCCAGCCAAACAGGCTGCTCGGACCAAACGCAGTAGCAAGGAGCCCTTGGCACAGTCGCCCCCACCTGCTAAATCATCCAGGGCTCACAAGGGCCAAAAAACTCTAGCAACCCTGCAGCCTCCACCTCCTCCACCCAGAAAGCATGTGAGTAAATCCAGCCACACCACCAAGGGGAAGCGTAGGTCCAAAACCACAAGCCCACCCAGGCCAACCACCCCTCCTCCTCGCCACTCTGTGTCCCCAAGTACCACCAGCACGGAGTCAATAGAGAGCTCCACAGGTGACAGCTCGACAGGCATCCTGCCATTATCACATAGCACCCCCCACAGTCCTTCACAGTCACCCATCAGCCCAAGAAACCTAAACTACTCCCCAGACAGACAGCCATCAATCTCGTCTGCTGCCGGGGACACCACACACCCATGTGGGCTCCAGCTGCGACGTGGCTCACTTACAGCCCGTTTCTGTGATGTTCAAAGCATGGCTGTAGCCACTGGTGTTTGTGAGCACTATGATGCCCTATTTGGGCGTCATTCAAAGTCAACCCCAAAGCATGCCAAGCAGGAGATTTGGGAGAACATTTGCAGGCAAGTGAATAGTGTTGGGTCTGTGAGGAGGGATGTAGAGCAAATTAAGCAAATATTTTGGGACCTTAAATATTATGGAAAAAATAAAATGGACATGCGCCGCCAGCAGAGGTAAAACCCATTTAGAGTGTAACTGAATGGACAGGCTGCTTGGTAGCAGTATGTAACACTTATTATGTGTGCTTTACTCTTCCCCAGCCTGCAGACAGGGGGTGGTATCCCTACTAAAATCCTCCTTACCCCAGTGGAAGGGCATGTGTTGACCTATATTCAACCGGCAACCCTTCAGGACCTGCAAGGGGGCCAAGACACAGACAGGAATGTCAGGTCCGGAGGTGAGTATCTTTTTACATTGAGACTTTTGAATGAGGACCCAAACAGTTGTATACTCCTTACAACACACTGGTCTTTGGTGAAGCTCAAAAAGTACATTATCCCGTCCCAGAACCAACAGATGCCACGCCACCAGGCCAAGCTACCCCTGCATTGTCCCGGAGGAGCACACCACAACAGCCTTGTGTCAACACCAACCAACCTGAGTGTACGGATGAGGTAAGTCAATGGACCACTGTGTAGCCAAATAAAATTGCACTTGCCTACATTTAAGTTAAACTAGTGGACTCACTACCTGCTACCTTTCTTGCCAGACCCTAACCAGCCCACCCATTATTGAAGTAATTCGTGAATTGGAGGAGGAGGACACAAGTCTGCTGCAGCCAAGGCCACCAGACCCTGTGGGAGAACATCCAACACATCAGCCCCAGCAAGTGCAGCCCCTGCTGTCCATTACCCATACCTCAGGGCCACAAACCTCTGCTGCCGTGGACAGTGGCCGCACAACAGACTCTGCGGCCAGGCAGCCACCTGCAGCCACTCCATCAATTCCAGACGCACCCACCCGTGCCAGTGGTGGAACACAGCAACGTCGCCATATCAGTCAGAGGAGGCATCTGCAGCTAATGGAGGAAGCATGGCACCACGAGAACGTGGAGTTCGCAGCTAACACACAGAGGTTTAATGAGACAGTGTGTTCCCAAATAACCTCCATGTCACAACAACTAGAGGTCTTGAATCAAAATTTGTCCTGCCTGCTTTCTGAATCAAGAGAACAAAGCAGGCAGATGGCGGGAATGGTCCAGCAATGGCAGTTAATCAACCAGAGCCTTGCTTATATTGCCGCTAACATGCAGCAACCCCATTCATCAACTTCCTCTTCCTACTCTACCTACCACTGAAGGCATGTGTTTAGGTATGGATTCTGGGGAGCAGGACACAAAACTACCCTAACCCAAAACACATGCTCTTCCACAACCCAACATTAACTGGAAAAAAATTATTCAACAATGTTTGTCACATTAAATTTGTTTGGCTATCACACAAAAGAAAAAAGGCACACATTGGCCAAAATGCGTGAAAATTAAGCAAAAACATTGTCCACAAGCTGGGACCGGATCGCCTGTGCCGACCCACTTTGTGTTCCAGAGTAGGGAGGTGTATAATCTTCAGAAATGTCTAAAGCGTCCTCAGGCAGATCAGTGTATCTGGTAACACGGCTACGGATGGCGAGGTTGTGCAGGACCCCACACACCACAATTATTTTGAGCACCTTGGCGGGGTCATACTGCAGGGCACCCCCAGTCTGGTCCATACAACGGAAGCGCATCTTCAACAACCCAAAGGCACGTTCCACCACTGAGCGAGTCCTCCTATGTGCAGTGTTATACCGCTCCTGGGCCTGCGAGGATGGGTGGAGGATGGGGGTGAGTAACAAAAAAAAAACACAGAAAACAAAAAATAAGGACACACCATAATCAAAAAATCACATGACAAATGGGCCCCTTTGCCACATATGTAGTGGCAAGCCCCATAACTTGCCTAGAGATACAAACCTAAACACCAAAGCTATAAAGTATATCTAAACAAGTCCCATCCTGCAAATAACGAAGAGCCACAAGTAGGTTACATGCTACTAACAAATACTGCATGTTAGGTTACTTAAAAATGCAAAGAACAGGGAGCAACAGACAGAGGGCTAAGGGGAAGAGGCTCATTAATGTGCTGCTTAGCATTCCAGCATTATTGAACAGGGACATAGGTCAGCTGTGCAGTGTCAGTGCGAAGCACAGTTCTGATGAGGCAACATGCACATCCGCCCAGCACACTCCTCTACAATGACTCTGGAATGCAACATAGCTAAGAGGGCGAGGATAGAAAGGTATAGTGGAGAATCACAAGCAACCCCATAGGAGGAAATACTGGTAAGTAAGTGAGTGGAAACTTCTACTGTTTCATTGGAGTGTCTAACAGATTAGCGGGGTACAGGCACAGACCAATCTGAAAAATCATGCTGGACGGCAACAACAATTTGTTAGCACATACCCAGTAACCATCCGACAGACAGATCTCCAGATTCAAAGCGAACAAAGAGGCTGGAGTTCCTCAAAATGTGTGAGTCGTGGACCCAGGGAAGGCAGCAAACATACTCAGAAATTGCAGATCTGGGCCTGACACTGCCTGCACATTGATAGAGTGGCCCATCTTCCTGTTCCTGCAAAAGCACAATATAACTGGAATTAGTGCGCCCAAAAGGAAAAACACAATAAAAAAGATGCATTCATATAAGCAACATTTAAAACCACTGGATGTTTGATATACACAGGATGTAGGTCTGCTTTCAGCCATTGAAAAATACTCCACATGGCCAAAATGTAAATGTATGTGCTACATTGCAGACACATGCTGACCTAAACCACATACCTGAACAGATATTCCTGCGCAGCTGGCAGAACCAACACAACGTGGGTACAATCGATGGCACCCATGACGTTGGGCATGTCGGCTATATTATAAAAGCCCAGCTTAACCGCATTCCTGTGTCAGGGAGAAATATGTATTTTGGTGCCAGGGTAGCCATGCCATCCAAAAACTTGGTAAGGCTGCGGCTCAGCGTAGACTGGGACATTCCCACGGAGAAGGCACCCAGTCTCTGGAACGAGCCGTTTGCCAAAAACTGCAGGCAGCCAACCAATTTGGTCATACCTGCAATTGCATGCCCCTTCCTTGTGGTGCGGGCTAACCATGGCCGCAGCTGCCTATACAAGTCCTGGAGAGAAACACGGTTAAGGCGGGTGAGCTCGAATAGCTCAAGGTCATGCATGCCATCGATGTCCAGACGTGTGCGGTGCAGCCTGGTTTCTGCCAGGCTCAAAATAACCAGGCCGCGTAACACTGGCCGTAAGTTGAGCGCCCACACCCTCGTTATAATGCGCTGATTTCAATCGGAAATCAAGGCTCGGAATCAGTAAAAAAAACGGACCAATCAACGACCAGTCCGTTTGCACGGAGTCCTGCCTCTTGTGAGCCGACACACATAAACCAAACAAGACTGAAGTGGACGTGTCCAATTACACACCTTTCTTCAAAAAGGAGCACCAATATCAATATGGATACAAAATTCTTTATTATGAAAAAGGAGATATTAAAATACACAAAAACACACTGGACAATTAAAATCACATGGATGACCCCATGGTCACAATAATATTAATGAAAAAAACCCCTAAGGGGAACAAGGCATCAAAAGACCCTATGTGCACTTATTAGATCCTATTATAACAGTTATTTTATGCCGGCATAAAAATTGTATGTGTAAACCCTCAAAGTGTAAAACCTCTAATAAATATCAACTCTTAATACCTCATATGTGAAAATGAATAAAAAACTAAATTCCACAGAAAATATATTGGCAGACTCGCCCAGTTCAAACAGTTATAAGTGAATGGAAACAATAAAGATATGCTCAAAGTGCACGTGTGCGTGCTAAATGACACCAGCAAATCTGAATATTCAAGAATAAAAAATGGCACATAGAGTCAGCATCACAGGGTCATCAAATATAAATCACCGCGCCCGCAACTCCCATGTTGCTTCAAGGTGAGGGTACACCACACATAAAGGCGCATGCCGAAACACCTGATCGCACACACGCACACAAAAAGCAATGGAGCAAACTTTAATGCCCCGATCACAGCCCAAAAGCAACGGCAAAACGTACGGGATAGCTGAACGAGGAGGCTCTGCATCAGGCCAAATGATAGATAAATAGATAAATTAATAAGCCATATGTCTAAAGTGCTGTTTGTAAACAATTTTCACAATCAAATCCATTCCCCTATTAATCAAACTGATGACTAGTTGATCCTATATAAACTAACAGGCTGATTCATCACTAACGCCAGGTAGCGACAGATGAGCGTCTGTAGCAGGAATTTCAGAGCGCCCACTAGTAGTCGCTGTGCTCGGCCGTGGGTCGCTAGTTCAGAGCGACTCAGTCGCTTTGCAGCAATGAGGAATACATTGTGGGGAGTTGCTATATGACCAGTACAGTGTTGTATGGGAGCGAATGGTAGCGACAGGTCAGTGTGACCGACTCACAACATATTCACCAAGAAAACAGCTTACACACCTCCGGCGCTCAAAATTGCTTCGCTGTAGCCCAGAGCACCGGAGGCTGTGTAATTAAAGGTTATTTTTAACATATATCCACCAGTAACAAAGCGAAAACATATGGAATTACATTGTAATAACATTGTAACATGAACACATTAATGCCAGACCTGTAATGTCAATTCTGCATAAATATATAAAACATGAAAAATATTTATAAAAATGGCTTCTTCTAGGCCAAAAAAAAAATAATAAAAAACCCCTGTTTAAAGAGAAATAAAAGAATGTCCAATGAAATGTATGGGAGAGCGACAGGTAGCGAGAGGTAATACGTGGCACTCTGCAAGGCTGAACGCCGGCGCTGTACGCTGAGGCTGGGATAATGATGAATCGGACGCTACATGGCGTTATCCCAGTCGCTCAAAAGATTCTGATTGATAAATGTGTAATTGTGTGCCTTGTCCGGAGTTTACCTGCCGCTACCTGTCATTTACAAGGCAATACCTGACGCTATCCCTTCATGGCGCTAAGTGCTATGGTAAAAAAATATATATATATTATATATACCTATTTGCCTACAAAAGAAACCAATTCATTCTGTGCAAAAGTGCATATGGTGAAAAAACTGTGGTAATTAATTCATTCCAAATATACTAATCATAATTACAAAAATCCATTAAAGGCATATATACAATATTGAGATCGTCAAATGAAAAAACATATATATGAATATATAAATACGAAAACATTAGCCAAAGGTAGGAAGTATATACTCTTGGGGGGGAGGGGGGACAATAGTCCCTAATGTAGCATGCAGTATGTAGAATGTAGTCTCTAGCCGTATGTGCATGTGCACCCGTGCCCTGTATTTCTGAATGGGCGGTGCGACCACGCCACGACTGCAAGGTGGGCGGGGGATGCGGCTGGAAGTGCCGCTTGGCTCCCTTCAACACCACTCGGCCAGGTAGCTTAGCCGTCAGCTCACTCGCTCTCGCCCGAGTCTGCAGCATGGGAGAGGAAGGAAGGTGAGTGAAACGAGGCGACATGGGGGGATACACACAGTGGGGCATTCCAATTCGGGATGCCGCCGCCACAGAGAGGAATGACACCCGGGAAAGTGAAATTCCTGTGTGTTGTTCCTCTTTAATGGCGTATTTACAAAATGAAATCATTCATTGTGTCACCGCTGAGCGGGGCTTAACGACTGATGTCATAGCCTAACTTGTTCTACCGACTTGCGTGTTTTCTCAGAAAGATTTAATGTCATGCCAGCCCTGGAATCACGCCATATATTATATCCCCGAGGTTTCTCTCCAGGTGACATTTTAGGATGCCAACAAGCACAGCTCACCTGCCGATCCCTTTATGTCTGTTTAGAGTATGATTTGTAAACTGTTAAACTGTTAAAGCAATAAAGAAGCAGCGAGCGCACGATGAATAAACCCGAGTAACAATCTATTATCATTCAGAGATGAGATCAGAACAATAAATGGCGTGACATCATCATACCTCCCAAGTGTCTCTGATTTGGAGTGACTGTCCCTCTTGGATTCCATGCCCCCCTGTTCCTTATTGTTCTTCTTTGTCCTTCTTTGAGGTGTAACATGCAGATCTGCAGCAATAAATGATTCATTTGCCTATTCAAAGTGTTTCTATTGTTGTAACTGTTACAATCTATCTCCTATCCATCAATCAGTGAGAGGGCGGTTTATAAGCCGAAATTGCTAGCTACGATACATCCAGGTTTGAGTCGCTGCGGCGACGAAACGTACGTCGAGTGTTACATTACAGGAATCAAGGGTGTGACTGACCCTGTGAGCCGAGAGCTCCTGGCGATAAGGACTGTTGGCTGACTTTGTCTTTTAGATGCGTTTTATCCTGCATGGTCATTTGTAATATTGGCTATATTTTCAATGGCCTGAGTTTAAATACCCTGGCATTTATTAATTAGAGGAGTGGAAAAAGAATCATCCGAAGGAGAACTCTGGATTGTGTGGAGGAGTTATGTGCCCTTATAGTCCATCTGGTAAGAGTTTAAAGCCCTCGGTGGGGGTGATTAACTCGGTGGACGAGCGTGCGCAATGGGAGGCCGCCTCTATGGACTTTTTTGCATCACTTCTTCTGTAGCTCTGTGTGTTTCTCTCTACAATTTGAATTTTTGCTGAGCTAAAGGACTCTGTACACGTTGAGCTGATTTATTGTGGAGTACGGTATATATTGTTTTGTATTTTCAATGAGAGGGCGTGGCTTCCTCCATCAATGAGGGCCGTGTCTTCATTTACATATCATCCTCTTTGAGTTGTAACATGCAGTTACATGCAAGTGTTTCTATTGTTGTAACTGTTACAATCATTTGCCTATTTAAAGTGTTTATAGTGTTGTAACACTCAATCGCCTATCCATCCCTCAATGAGGGTGTAGCTTGTCCCCTTTCCCCCCCTGAGAAGTTGGAATGCCTATAGAATGTTGGAAAAAGCACAGGAGCGATCGGCAGATATTGTACATGCGTCAGGAAACATGTTCAGTATGAGAAGAATGTGACACGCTACGGGAGTGCAATGGGACCCAGGCCCGGGCCCTTCATGGTGGAGACCTTCTGGATGTCTGGAGAACAGCTTCTGCAACACAGGCTCCCGACATTTTCAAACATCAGCAGAAAGTCTTCAACATATATTTTTAATACGTCTCCAGCAGAGCGGGAAACCTAAATGATTTATTGGCCCTCGCAGAAGATGTATCGCTTCAGCTCCACCAACAACTCAAAGTAAAGCACCCGAAGAAGACAATGGTACTCTGCTAGAGGTTACAATGATGAAAGAGGTTATAATGATAAAACGAATACACTACGTGTACTCTCTGCTAAGTTATAAGACACAATGTAGAAACTATATAGACCCCAATAAATAATCAAAGTACGGATATCCATACCTACCTACTTTTCAGTGCGGGAAAGAGGGACAATTGTTAAATTAAGCCACACCCCCTCATAAAAGGATGGATAGGAGATAGATTGTAACAGTTACAACAATAGAGACACTTGGAATAGGAGAATTATTCATTTATTGCTGCAGATCTGTATGTTACACCTTAAAGAGGGATTACATGTAAATAAAGCCACATCCCTCATTGATGGATGGATGAAACCACGTCCCTCATTGAGGAATGAATGAAGCCACGCCCCCTCATTGAGGGATGGATAGGAGATAGGATGTAACCGTTACAACAATAGAAACAATTTAAATAGGCAAATTAATCCTTTATTGCTGCAGATCTGCATGTTACACCTCAAAGAGGGATGATATGTAAATTAAGCTATGTCCCCTCATTGATGGATGGATGGATGAAGCCACGTCCCCTCATTTATGTATGGATGAATCCATGCCCCCTCATTGAGGGATGGGTGAAGCCACGCCCCCTCATTGATGGATGGATGAAGCCACACCCCCTCATTGAGGGATGGATGAAGCCACGACCCCTCATTGAGGGATGGATGAAGCCACACCCCCTCATTGAGGGATGGATGAAGCCACGACCCCTCATTGAGGGATGGATGAAGCCACGTCCCTCACTGATGGATGGATGAAACCACGCCCCTCATTGGTGGATGATGAAGCCACGCCCCTCATTGGTGGATGATGAATCCACGCCCCTCATTGAGGGATGGATAGGAGATAGGGTGTAACAGTTACAATAGAAACACTTTGATTAGGCAAATTATTATTTATTGCTGCAGATCTGCATGTTACACCTCAAAGAGGGACAAATGAGAAAAATGAGAACAACGAGGGACAAGGTTCATGGACTCAAAAGAGGGACAGTCCCTCCAAATCAGGGACACTTGGAAGGTATGCAATCTCTCCCTAAATAACATTGATTCCTATGGGTTGGGGGGGGGGCGAAAGCAAAAGTGTTCAGTGAGCAGCCTATCAGCGTGGCCGGCGCTGGCTGTGCAAGCTGATAGGCTGCTCCACGGCAGCTGTAGAAGGATCCTGGATAAGATGAGTACCCGGGCTGCCTGTTCATTTATCGGCACGACTCAGAGCAGCCCTGATCGTGCTGCGGCATATTAAAGAGGGACTACGGTCATTTCAGACTATGGTTTCTCTTTAATGGGGCCTTTTGTGATCGTCAGTGACACCCCCTGCATCCATCTATGGCTGTGTGTGGCCACTCAGTTATCGCAGACTAGACGGAGGCAGGAGATGCTGCAAGGTAAGTATCATGGGTTTCACACAGTGGGGCATCCCGAATCGAGGTGCCCTGAGAGGAAGGACCAAAACCCCATTTAGTCAAAATCCCGGGTTTTGATACACCTTAAGAATAATTGTTTTTTAACCTAAAAATAGCAACATATCACTGCAGCATTCAGTTTCGGCAACATTTTATATAATTAATAATAATAATATAAATATAATTATATAATTAATTTAAATAATAGCCATTATCAATAATGATTACTCACCACCCTGGTGTCCCAGCTTCGCTTTGGTGTCCCACCTTCGTGGCAGTGGCTAATGGGGATCGTCCGGCATGTGCCCTGCATGAATAAACAATGATGGGTTACATCACAGGTTTGCTGACAACTTTAAGGGTCATTAAAGTGACAAAGGTAATTGTTACGCCATTGTGTTGGGCTACGTTTGGCGCTGTCCTAAACTGTTTTCTGTTTTTGAATTGAAACAGAAATGGCCGAGATATCGGGGTTTCACCATATGATTTCTCTTATGCCTGACGTTTAATGGTAGAAGAGGCAGCCACGTAAATTTTACGTGGCTGGTGATAGAAGGGTTAAAAACTCTAATTTCATTTTTTACACACGGATTATTTTTACTCTTAGGGGGTTATGTAAGAAGGGATAGCGGCAGGTAGCGCCTCGTAGCGGCAGGCAGCGTCTGGTGAACGCCGGGCTCTGTACGGAAATCCACATTTATGAAAGCGAATCTGGTGAGCGCCTCTAACAGCGCCATGTAGCGTCACATGTATTATTAAAGGCGGCTCAGCGTATAGCGCCGGTTCTCTAGCTTCCAGTATTACCTGTCGCTACCTGTCGCTCTCCCATACATTTCAATGGGCATTCCTTTGATTGTGTATATTTACATGACATTTTTTTTTTTTGCTCCAATCATTGTGTGACCTCTCCTGGCTGCAAACAAACACTTTTAGAAACTTGTTTGACTTTTATTATAATATATATATATATATATATATATATATATATATATATATATATATATTATTTATTATTATATTTTTATGCAGAATTGTCATTACAGGTCTGGCACTAAAGTGTTAATGTCCCATCGTTATAACAATGTCATGCCATGTGTTTCGCTTTGTTACTGGTGGATATGTGTTCAAAAACAGACTTTAATCACACAGCGTCTGGCGCTCTATGCTGCAGCGTCACATGTATTATTACAGGCAGCTCAGCGTATAGTGCCGGCGCCATGTAGTACCTGTCGCTCAGTGTCGCTCTCTCATACATTTCAATGGCGCTTCATGAGTTGTGTATAAATAAATAGTCAATAAATAGGCAGTTTAATTTTGTTTTTTTGTTTTTGCTCCAATCATTGTGTGACGTCTCCTGGCTGCAAACAAACACTTTTAGAAACTTTTTTGACTTATTATATTTTTATGCAGAATTGTCATTACAGGTCTGGCACTAAAGTGTTAATGTCCCAGAGTTATAACTATGTCATTCCATGTGTTTTCGCTTTGTTACTGGTGGATATATGTTCAAAAACAGACTTTAATCACACAGCATCTGGCGCTCTATGCTACAGTGCCCAGATCCAGAGCGCCGACGCTGTGTGTGTGTCCTTTTTTGATAGGAGCGCCGAGAGTCAGTCGCACTGAGCTGGCGCTACCTTTCGCTCCCTGCAGCGCTGTACTGGTGTTAGATCGCTCAACATACATCTCCTTCATCAATGCTGGCCAGGTTACTACAGCGACTGAGGCGCTCTCTTACAGCGCCCGATACCCGCTTACAGCGTCTACTAGCGGTCACTCTAAGAGGCGCTATACAGACGCTCATCTGCCGATACCTGGTGCTAGTAGTGAATCAGCCTCCACATTGTGTAGCCAGGGGTGAGGAAGCACACCCCTTTTGTAGCTATTTTTTAAGCTGTGCCTACTTGTGTGTTTTGTGATACGTTATTCTAGGCAAAAAGTGGGCAGGATTGACTGTCTGTGTCTGTTTCACTCTAATCAGTAAAACGCAGATCAGTCAACACAGAAAAATAAATGTCAAGAATAGTGGTGTCACTCTGTAATAACCATACAAAAGTCTTAAAGGAGCCACAGCACTCAACCATGTTAGCTTGCAGACCAGCCTACAATCTGTCTATAAACTTGGTTAAAAAACAGAGGCTTGGTCCACACACATCTGCAGAAGTAGCTGAAGCTGCACCACCAGCGCCAAGGTGCAGGTCCTAACTCTAATCTCTGAGAGCCCCATTTGGGACATACAATGCAATAGATACATTGGGAGCAGGCTTACCTGAGGTTGCACTAAGCACATGGGGTGTGGGGTCCAGGCTGTATTGCAAGGTCTTGACCCTTCCACCCTATGGCTTGCACATGAGGTTTAGGGCAACCTCAGGTAAGCCTGCTCCCAATTTATCTATTGCACTGTATGTCCCAAATGGGGCTCTCATAGATTAGAGTTAGGACTGCACCCATAGAGGCACCTTGGCGCTTGGTGGTGCAGCTTAGCATACTTCTGCAGATGTGTGTGACCGAGCCTCTGTTTTTAACCAAGTTTAGAGACAGATTTTAGGTTGGTCTGCAAGCTAACAGGGTTGAGTGCTGCAGCTCCTTTAAGACTTTAGTAGCCCTGCTGACTTGCACCTCCCAGGTTAGTTATAAAATGGTCTGAGCGTCTGCCACCCCCCCTTTGTTCATTTTGAATTTGTGCAAGCACATGGAGTGTGGGGTCTAGGCTGTATTGCAAGGTCTTGACCCTTCCACCCCATGGCTTGCACTCTAGTTTATAGGGCAAACTCAGGTAAGCCTGCTCCCAATTTATCTATTGCATTGTATGTCCCAAATGGGGCTCTCATAGATTAGAGTTAGGACTGCACCTCACAGAGGCACCTTGGCGCTGGTGGTGCAGCTTCAGCTACTTCTGCAGATGTGTGTGACGAGTCCTCAGATTTAGAGACAGATTATAGGTTTGTCTGCAAGCTAACAGGGTTGAGTGCTGTGGCCCCTTTAAGACGTGTGTATCCTAATTGCCCTGCTAACGTGCACCTCCCAGGTTAGTTATACATTGGTGTCCTCCTTTGTTACTCTGTAATAACGATAAATCTACTGGTGACCATTGCACTCCATGAGAGAGATGACTTTATCTATGTGGAGTGCAGAGATCTTTAGATGAGGTAGCAGGAGGAAACAGGAGAGCCAGAAACGCACCTTGTTTCCCAGTCCAACGGCGCATGTGCGAGTCGCGGCCGCATTCTCGCTATCCCTCTAGCAGGGCACGTGCCCGCGCCAGGCACTTGTGAATGGCCGGTGTGAGCATGCTCTCTGTTAGAGGGTAGCAGAGGATGCGGCCATCAGCACGCTCGGAGACGCTGGCCTTAGACGACGTGACGTCAGCGGATCCGAGCGTGCTGATTGGATGAGTGGCCATGCATACGCTGTAGGACCAGGAAGGGGTGAGTTGGATTTGCTGACCTGGGGGGGTTTTTACACAGCGGGGCATCCAAAACCCAGGATAGTCAAAATCAGTCCTGCACATGTTGAAAGGCTTTAGAATAAGCTCTTATTACCTATTGTTATACCCTGTAGTTTATTGGGTTGATTCAAAGAAACATGTAACAGCTTGGATTTGGGTCACGATCATCCTATTTTTCACGTCCGCTCGTGCGTTCGTATGAACTTGCGAGTGATTCAATAAGCAAATACGTTTCTATCCTAAAATATACGTCCGTTCGTATGATATCTCCCGAACTTGCCTCAGTCAGTTGGCAATCGTAAAAATCACGTTCATGTGCTCACCTGTTGCGGCGGCAGCCTGTTTTTTCGGCTGCTTCCATCGTCCACCTCTTCCAATTACTTGCGTTTGCCTCTGGTTTTCATTGGTTTTTGGCCTCTTAGATTCGTGCGTTCGTATGTTTATAAGATCTTGCGCATGCGCACCCTCAACCAGAAACTTACCTAAACCCCTTAGCGCCTGCATCCAACTTCCTTTCTCGGTCCCTCAAACTTACCTAAACCCCTTAGCGCCTGCATCCAACTTCATTTCTCGGTCCCTCAAACTTACCTAAACCTCTTAGCGCCTGCATCCAACTTCATTTCTCGGTCTCTAAAACTTACCTAAACCCCTTAGCGCTTGCATCCTTCTTCATTTCTCGGTCCCTCAAACTTACCTAAACCCCTTAGCGCCTGCATCCAACTTCCTTTCTCGGTCCCTCAAACTTACCTAAACCCCTTAGCGCCTGCATCCAACTTCATTTCTCGGTCCCTCAAACTTACCTAAACCCCTTAGCGCCTGCATCCAACTTCCTTTCTCGGTCCCTCAAACTTACCTAAACCCCTTAGCGCCTGCATCCAACTTCATTTCTCGGTCCCTCAAACTTACCTAAACCTCTTAGCGCCTGCATCCAACTTCATTTCTCGGTCTCTAAAACTTACCTAAACCCCTTAGCGCTTGCATCCTTCTTCATTTCTCGGTCCCTCAAACTTACCTAAACCCCTTAGCGCCTGCATCCAACTTCATTTCTCGGTCCCTCAAACTTACCTAAACCCCTTAGCGCCTGCATCCAACTTCCTTTCTCGGTCCCTCAAACTTACCTAAACCCCTTAGCGCCTGCATCCAACTTCCTTTCTCGGTCCCTCAAACTTACCTAAACCCCTTAGCGCCTGCATCCAACTTCCTTTCTCGGTCCCTCAAACTTACCTAAACCCCTTAGCGCCTGCATCCAACTTCCTTTCTCGGTTCCTCAAACTTACCTAAACCCCTTAGCGCCTGCATCCAACTTCCTTTCTCGGTCCCTCAAACTTACCTAAACCCCTTAGCGCCTGCATCCAACTTCCTTTCTCGGTCCCTCAAACTTACCTAAACCCCTTAGCGCCTGCATCCAACTTCATTTCTCGGTCCCTCAAACTTACCTAAACCTCTTAGCGCCTGCATCCAACTTCATTTCTCGGTCTCTAAAACTTACCTAAACCCCTTAGCGCTTGCATCCTTCTTCATTTCTCGGTCCCTCAAACTTACCTAAACCCCTTAGCGCCTGCATCCAACTTCCTTTCTCGGTCCCTCAAACTTACCTAAACCCCTTAGCGCCTGCATCCAACTTCATTTCTCGGTCCCTCAAACTTACCTAAACCCCTTAGCGCCTGCATCCTTCTTCATGTTGACGACCCTAAAACTTACCCAAACCACATAATGTACATATGTCTATATGTTTATAAGCGTGTTTTTTCTGTTTTGTGTAATTGTTTTTGGGTGCGCATATTATAAAAGACACATTTATGAAGGCTTCAAATATAATTTATTTAAATTATTTAGTTTTTTTTTTTTTTTTGGTATTTTCAAACATAGTAAAATGTTTTTTTTTTTTTTTCCAAACATAGTAAAATGTTTTTTTTTTTTTCTCAAACATAGTAAAATGTTTTTTTATTTATTTTAAAAACATAGTAAAAATTTTTTTTTTTTTTTCCAAACATAGTAAAATGTTTTGTTTTTTTTTTTTAAAAACATTAAAACTTTTGAAATAGATAAAACAATGTTAAACGAGTTAACAAAAGTAGCCAGGACCAAGGGCACTAATCATCCTCCTCTTCTTCATCTGTTGGCCCCAACGTCGCCTGTATGGCCAGCAGCTCGGCCACCAACTCCTTGATTCTTTTTTTTTTTTCATGCACGGTTTTTGGGATAATCCCTGTAAGCAATAGAGAAATAAACATAAATAGGAGTCCCAGACCGGTTTGTATGCTGGAAATAGATTTGGGGTTAATCAAATACATGTAAATGCATGACATATGTCATTCTTCCAAGGGATAAAGTTAATGCATTTCCCACAGGTAAGTCTTTAAACTCCTGACACCGGACCTTCAACATTATTTAATGAAAACCAATAACTATTCCCAAATGATTCTGCACCAGATCAAAGTACATTTTGGAGGTTTTTGGATTACAGCGCCGCCATCTGGACTCTGAAGCATAACACTTAATGAGGAGTGGAGAGTTGGATAAAGTACAGGGGAGTAGGTTACAGTGGTGCGTTGGGAATCCAGAGCATAGCTGGGTTGAGGGAAAGGTCATCAGTCCCACAATGCATGGCAGCACCTTACTTTTTTCAATCTGTATCCCATGCTGCCTGTAAATATTGCGCATTCCATATTCCGCAATATTGGTTTTTTTCAGTCTAATAACATGCATTAGATGGCTGAAGGGTGTTTTTCCATGTTTCTAATCTGTAGGTACAGTGTGTTGGCTAATTCTTAGGTTCTTAATACAAGTTAGGGTCCTCTTTAAGCTAACGAAGTGCCCACATGAAAGTGTGAACTACACATTGGCTACGCCTTTAGTTATGTGTGTGTTATTAGCTAACCAAACATTAATATGAATAATGGCATGGAGACTTACGGAGTTGGTGGCCGACAGATGGCTGGTTGGGGCCAACAGGCTGCCCTTGGTCCTGGCTATGCTGTGAAGAAGTCCCTGGAGAAACATGTGACATTTGGTTAGTACTTGTATAGAGTCACTATTCCCAACATATCTGGCTCCCAGTCTGGCTGACATCACTCACCTTCGCCAGGATCGACTTCCAGCATCTCTGCTGCCTCCTCCTCCACTATTTCACCCGCACCAGAAGCTTCTACAAATACATAATAAAGGATAACTTAGTTTTTGGCCTGCCATTTATATCTTTGTGCCTATACATGAAGAGTGACATACCAGAGCCTTCCCCATGCCTGGCCAGGTATGACTCCACGCCCACGCGGTTGGGCCCCTCCTCTGTGGTAAGGTCCAGGGGCTGGTCTGAGGAGGCCACAGAGGAGGGGTAGGTCCGTCGCCCGGGAGATCCACCACCTTCACTCACAGATGCAGACTCATGCAGCACTGGTCGGCCTGTACGCCTCCGGGTGCGGCGAATTCTGAAATCCATTTCCAACACTACCAAAGAAAAGTCATTATAAATAAAGGCATAACTTATACATTTGGAACATATACCATGCAATTGCTTGGTACTTACTTGGGAAATGGATTCCAAAAAACCTCCGCACCCGGGGCATGTGCAGACGTTTCAGGTCCGACCAATGCTGCATTATCTGGGTGTGAGTGAAGGTGGTGCTGGTGACACGGTGTATCTCGGCGATGATCTCCCGGGCGATGTCCCTTTTCTCGCACACATTGGGCGCGAAGTCATACCGGCGCTGAAGCATGATCTGAAAAACATAATGGACACAGAGATTTTACTTTTACACACACACCCATATGTGTTGCATCACAAGTTGAGAATTTCATGTCATTAACACACACATTTAGAGTGGCAGCCATTTTTGGGGAGTGCCTTAAAGAGGACGTTGACTGTGAATGAGAGTCTGGTCTTATGTTATATGTATCACACACCATGTACATACAGATAATAGCCAACATCAAGAATCAGGCCACCTGCATCTATGGCATGTTAGGATGGTTTAAACATCCAAGATGTAGGCTAATGCTTAGGCTTTTGGACCACGTGTGTGGCTTCCCGTTGTGTTTTTATGGCTTAGGAAAACAGTGTTCCTCAAACATCCGCATCAAGGTCCGAGACAGGCCAGGTTTGCCAGCTAGCCCCGCTACTCGACAGGTTAATTAACTGTTGCTAAGCCGGAGCAATTGGCCGAATTAGGACATCAGCATAGACAGGTGAAAACGTGGCCAGGCTCGGCCCTTGAGGATGAAGTGTGAGGAGCCAGTTATTAAACATTAAGAGACCCCAAACTAGTTCCAAACGCATCATTTACATTTAGGCCATCATTGACTATTAGATTAAAATGCACAGGCAGCCACTTACCAGCATGAGGATCTCTTCCTGTTGACGGGTGAAGATAGTGGGCGCCATCTTTATGCTTCTTCAAGGCAGCAGATAAGTGAAACCCCAGCGGTTTCCTGGTTCCGCTCGAACGTACGTTCGTACGAGCGCGTAGTCGTGCGCATAGGCGTCACACGCTGGGCTCATTATTTAAAGGTCCCTGCACCCAAAGCTCATTCTCTTTGAGCATTTGTGTAAGATGGCACCTAAAAAGCCTATGACCAAGCGACCCCAGCAAAGCAAGACCGCGGAGGGCCCAACAACAAGGTCCCAGCAAGGTAGGAGAAAGCTGAGAGGCAAGACTACTACCTCGGCCCCACCAAGGGACACTGGACCCTCAGGAACCCAAAAAAGGGGCCCCAAGCCACGTGCCCCTGCAGCCAAAAAGCAGCCAACTGCAGCACCCACCACCTCTGCCCCCAGAAGAGGCCGCACAAGGGAGCCCACACCGGCCATGGGTTCAAGTAGGGCAGTTCGGCAACCCAGGCCCCGCAGCAGGGCCCGAACCCCATCCAGGGCCAGAAGCCCATCCAGGGCCCGCCGAACCCCATCCAGGGCCAGAAGCCCAGCCAGAGGCCGCCGAACCCCATCCAGGGCCAGAAGCCCATCCAGGGCCCGCCGAACCCCATCCAGGGCCAGAAGCCCAGCCAGAGGCCGCCGAACCCCATCCAGGGCCAGAAGCCCAGCCAGAGGCCACCGAACCCCATCCAGGGCCAGAAGCCCAGCCAGAGGCCGCCGAACCCCATCCAGGGCCAGAAGCCCATCCAGGGCCCGCCGAACCCCATCCAGGGCCAGAAGCCCAGCCAGGGCCCGCCGAACACCATCCAGGGCCAGAAGCCCATCCAGGGCCCGCCGAACCCCATCCAGGGCCAGAAGCCCAGCCAGAGCCCGCCGAACCCCATCCAGGGCCAGAAGCCCAGCCAGGGCCCGCCGAACCCCATCCAGGGCCAGAAGCCCAGCCAGAGGCCGCCAAACCCCATCCAGGGCCAGAAGCCCAGCCAGAGGCCGCCGAACCCCATCCAGGGCCAGAAGCCCAGCCAGAGGCCGCCGAACCCCATCCAGGGCCAGAAGCCCAGCCAGGGCCCGCAGAACCCCATCCAGGGCCAGAAGCCCCTACAGGGCCCGAAGAACCCCATCCAGGGCCAGAAGCCCCTACAGGGCCCGAAGAACCCCATCCAGGGCCAGAAGCCCCCGACCTGGCACCAGCCGGGAACAGAGCCCCCGACCTGGCACCAGCCGGGAACATAGCCCCCCAAGAGGGCCCAGAATTTCAACCATGACCACATCTACACCTGGAAGTTCGGTGGCCAGCCACGCAAGAACACCCAGTCCCTTGGCCAGTCCAGTCCAGTCATTGGGAAGCCACCAATCCGGCCATTCCCCTACCCAGCCCCAGGCCATAATGTCACCACATGTGTCTGCACACATGGAGGAGCAGCCAAGCCAACCATCTGGCCGCACATTGCACCGCGGCCAGTTGAGTGGGAGATTCTCCCATGACCAAAATATGGCATTGGCTAGTGGCCTTACATTATACTATGACGAGCTCTATGGGAGCAAATCAAAACACACCACAAAGCAGCGCAAGATGGAATTGTTTGAAACCATCCTACGACAAGTAAATGCAGCGGGGGAAGAGAGGAAAGATGTGTCCCAAATTCAGAAGAAAATCTCTGATCTGAAGTATGCTGTACGGCAAAAAGAAATTAAAAGGCATAATTACAGGTAAATAAATGTTTTCTCCAAATATAATGTTTAGGATGTACTGTATGCACCTTTTCTGAGTACCAAACGATTTTCTCTTTTCAGCCTGAAAACTGGAGGTGGCTTTCCTTCTAAATTGGAGTTTACCCCTGCTGAGGAGATTGTGCTGGGACTTCTCCATCCGGTCGCGGTCGGTGGACATGCTGGTCTAAGGGACACAGACTCACCGACCCGTACCCACGGTGAGTACTCTTAAATCTGCATGTTTGCCTGTTTGCTAAATAATCTAAAGTTCACTAGTAACAAGATAACGGGATGCCCCTATGGTTTGCCTTGCTTGGCCTCGCACTACTGTGCCTGTTTGTGTCCTCTTTTGGTCCCTGTGAATCACACATTTAGGCCCACATCCATTATGGCAAAGATCAAATTTCAAATGGTATTGGTAAAGTCATGAAGTTTCTCCTGAAAAGTGATATATTTTGAATCAATCACAAAACACACATCATTATGGATGGGTTGCCTATTTGTTGTGTGAGTTGTGTTTGAGTTAACAATTTAATTACCCACCCCCAAACATATCTGACCTAGAGCAGCGAGACTCAACTGGCGGGCCGGGGTACCAATGCGGACCTTGGCACCAGATTCCAGGACCCCTGCCCAGACAGCCCTGCACTCAGTTACTTCTGTGTTGACGTGCTCAGAGCTGCCCCCTTGATCGGCGATGTAGTGGTTGTTCTCCTGCCCAATGTCATGGCTCCCTGAAACATAGCATTGCAATATGAAGTACTGCACAGGAAGTGGCATTGCAAGGTACACAGTAACTTGGTACCTCTTTCTCTTGGCACAATCGTGTCCCGCTGCCCCTGCTCTGCCCCATCTGCCACAGTCCCCCCATGCCCCCCCCCCCACATAAGCCCCATACATTTGTAACAGATTTGCTCCATCCATCCCATCACCATCAATTCGTTAACTCCCCCCTTTAGCCATCCAATCCCTGTCCCCTCAGCTCTGCCCCATCCAGCCCAGCAAGGGCAAGCAGCCTTTATTAGTTTGCACTTTGAAATCTCAAGCCCCTCCACCAGTGTGTTTATTTCTAACTAGACACCCCCTGCGTCAGCCCCATGGCCAGACATTCACCTCTCACCACATACCTTTAAATGGACCTTTACAACAATTGTTTGAGTACCCCGGACCTAGCGAATGGTAGGCTAAATCCAAAAATGTGCGTTGCAAGTTGTATGCTGACTGGGTACACTTCCTGACTTAGAACTGAGGTCAGTTAGCAGTTTTCTCGAGGCATTGCACCTATCTAAACTTGCGTGTCTTTTAACAAATGTCCCCATTGCTCTAGAGTTGCTTAATATTACAAATAGAGGTTTATTTGATTACCTATCCCAAAAATGGTTATGTGTGTGTTTACGTGGTTTGTTTTTCTCTTCTTCAGCCCAGCATGATCCCTCAGCAAGGGTAAACTCACCCCCCAGTTTGGTTATGCCTACCAGGTCCGTACAGCATAGGAGCCCAGATCCGAGATTTCCGGTAAGTTAATTTATTACCATAAATACTACCAAGTGCTTAAGAATGTGTTAAACTGTGGGAATCCCAAATTTGGACGCCAACTTACACTTTTTTTTTTATATGTCCCTACAGACCCGCACACTCATGGACGAGATCCAGGAAATGGAGGAAGATGATGATGTCTCCATGCAGGGCACGTCGGATGACCTCCCCCTGGGTCCCAATTTGGAACTGCTCCATAATGTTTCTCTGGCCAATCCTCAGCAGCAGAGTGAATCTCCATCCATTGTGCATGCACATGGGGAGACTGACACTACAGTCCCCAGTGTTCACTCTGCTGCTGAGGATTTGCAAAGCAGGCCTGTTGCTGTTGAGGGGACGACACCACGCGGCAGGGCACGCCCAAGAGCCAGGGTAATTGTGCGGCGGACACCATTACGCCGCCCCACAATTTCCCAGGGGAGGCAGAGTGCCCTGCTTCAATTATGGACCCAAGAAAGGGACTCTTATGAGGCACAGCTCGTTACAGAGCGTGAGGAAAGGCATGCCGACATGGTCACCATCAATACCAGTCTACAGGGCATCCTCGCGGAGTTGCGTACCCTCAACAGCAACGTGGTCACTGCAAGTAATGGCATCCAGTCAGCCATGGCTGAGATGACCAATATGCAGAGAAACATTGTGGAGCAGTTTCAAATTCACAATGCTGCCATGGCCCAGGCTAGGTCCCATTCACATGGACCTCCACCTGTACCTCCACCTGGGTATTATGGGCAGCCACCCTATTAAGCCATGGGTGTGTGGGACATCTTTTCTCTTAACCCCCACTGTATTTACTTGTCCTTTGAGGTTTCAAACAATCCATTTTGTGTTGCTCATGCAGGTTGTGTTTTGTATTTGCTCCCATATAGCTCCTTAGAGTAATGCTTAAGGCCACTAGCCAATGCCATAGGTCTATGGGGAGTGTATCTGGCCACTTATGGCTTTAAATATGTATTTGGTTGGTGCTCCTCCTGTTTGCAGACATGTTTGTGTGACATTATGGCCATGCCCAAATATCCCTGGGCACAGGCAATATTAATGACTGGACTAGGCTGGCCTTTGGACTGGGTGTCCTTGTTTGGTTGTGCCACTCACTTCCAGGTGTAGATGTGCTCGATGTTTTTTTTATTATGTCATCCATTTGTAACCACAGATGTATGTGGAATATTTTCTGTTAAGCACAATAATTTTTACTTTTCTTTTTTTTATAAATTCTTTATTTATGGATTATCAGCAAAATAACAGAGAAAAAACAGACATAGTCGAAAACACTGGGTTTCAAATTTAAAAAAAAAAAAAAAGATTACGTTTCTACAAACATGTTTCATATGCAGACTATCAAACCGAATGGCTCAGATAGCAACTTGATCTATATTTATTAACACCCTATATAACAGAAACAAAAAGGGTATGGCGGGTTATAGGGACAAGGAAGAGGGGATGCTAGAGCTCCCCAACGCAGGCGTTGGAGGGGGGGGGGGGGGGTGGGGGGAAGGAGACCAGCGAGCAGACAGAACCGGGGGAGGGGGGGGGGGGGGGGAGGGATGTAGAACCTCCTGCTCAGGCTTTTGTAGTAACCCGGTTGCCGGGGTTTACATTCCTAATGGAGACTCCAAGATTGCCTTACAGGCATCTGAGTCTAGGAACAGCATCCAATTATACCATATGGTGGTAAATTTTTCGGATCCTCCATCTCTCGTTAATATGAGGCTCTCAAAGCGCATAATATCGTTCACCTTTAGAACCCAGGTTGCCAGCGAAGGGGGACTTTCCTGCCTCCACACCAGCGGGATGCAGGCTTTTGCTGCATTCAGTAACTGACACTGTAGAGACTTCTTATAACCTTTAAAGGGGGCATTGGTTAGGTGGAGCAGACACGCGCCCGGATCGTCAGGCAGGTGATATTCCGAAACATCGTTTATTATCCTCCTGACGGCTTCCCAAAAGGGACGTATCTTGGGGCAAGACCAGAAAGTGTGTAGAAGGTCACCCCGCTCCGCACCACATCTCCAGCAGTCAGTTGAAGAGCCAGGTGCCCACTTACCGACCACGGTGGGGACTGCGTACCACCGGGTGAGTAGCTTGTAATTACACTCCTGGAATTTAGTGCAAATTGAGGTTTTATGTGGCGCGGAGAGAAGCCTCCCAATCTGATCCGGTGACAAGGTCACACCCAAGTCTCGCTCCCACTTTCCAATGTAAGGCGGCACCTTTTCCGACATGGAGGAGATAAGTAGCTTATACATGCGGGAGAGTACGTGTGTCTGCGGATTGTTGCTTGTGCAGATTTCTTCAAAGGTTGTGAGGGGCCTGTGCCGAAGGGGGAAATCCCCAAGGGACCCCAGGAAGTGCCGGAGTTGCGTGCTCTGCCAACTTGACCATTCCGAAAGCCCCCTGGCCTGGGCCAATGAAGAAAGATCCGCCCATCCACCCTCCGACCAAAAGTGTTGTACTCTGTGGACTCCCGCCTCTCTCCACTCCCTCGATCTCGGCCCCTCGCAGCCCGGGGGGAAGGTTGGGTTTCCCAGGACAGGAGTCAAAGGGGAGGGACCGGGGGAGATTTCCGGGAGGCCGGCTGTTAACTTTCCTATCTTCATGGTGGTTCCTATGGTGGGATGTTTAAGAGCCCGGGGTACGTCCCTCCCCTCCAGCCACATAATGTTTTGTAAGGATGTCTCCGCAGCCTCCTGTTCCATGCCAACCCACTGCTTGTTACTCCCATGGAGGCACCAGTCTACAATTCTCCCTAGATGTACAGCGGAGTGGTACTTAACTGGATCCGGAAACCCTATTCCCCCGTTCTCCTTAGCCCTGGTGAGCGTGTCTCTATCAATCCTGTGCCGTTTTCCTCCCCAAACAAATCTGGCAAAGAGGGACCTCATCTCCCGCAGAAAGGCTGGTGGGATTGCTATAGGGAGGGCCTGCAGAAGATATAGCAGCCTAGGGAGAAGATTCATCTTCAAGGCGTTGCACCGCCCGAACCAAGATAACTTTCCCAGAGACCATTTAGAGATATCCTCCTGGAATTTTTGAAGGAGAGGCGGGAAGTTTAGGCAAAATATTTTGGAGAGGTCACTTCCAATTTTTGTCCCCAGATATGTGAGGCTCTCCTTAGCCCATTTGAAGGGGAACGAGTTCCGTATACGAGAGAACCGTTCTGTCGGGATGTTTATGTTAAGCATTTCCGATTTGGAGTAATTTATTTTGTACCCAGAAAGTTCCCCGTAGAGCTTGAGCTCTTCCATTAAGTTGGGTAGTGTGATTTCTGGACCTGTCAAGCAGAAGATCAGATCGTCCGCGTATGCAGCTACTTTATATTCCGCCACCTTACCTCTCGGGCCTCTGATGTCTGGGTGCCCGCGAATCCTGCATAGTAGTGGTTCCAGGGTCAAGATAAAAATCAGGGGAGACAGCGGGCACCCCTGCCTCGTCCCATTCGAGATGCTAAAAGAGTCCGAGAACATGCCGTTCACTCGGACCGACGCCGAGGGCCCATCGTAAAGACTGAAGATCCAGCCTAGCGCATTAGGGCCGAGGCCCAGGTGACGTAGGGTGGCCCTCATAAAGAGCCAATTAACCCTATCAAAAGCCTTCTCGGCGTCGGTCGCGAGGAGAAGGGCCTGCACGCTCTTCTGCTGAGTAGTGTGGATTAGATTCAACACTTTAACAGTGTTGTCCCTCGCTTCCCTGTGTGGCATGAAACCTACTTGGTCCAACCCGATTACGTGGTGGAGGTGCGGGGCTATTCTAGTGGCTAGGATTTTGGCGAATAATTTAATATCTGAATTTAAAAGTGAAATTGGTCTGTAGCTGCCACATTGTGAGGGGTCTTTCCCTTCCTTCGGCAGCACAGTAATGAAGGCTCTTAGGGAGTCTGTCGGAAAAGAGCCTCCGTCCCTGACCGAGTTGAAGACCGATAGCATTCTGGGGGCCAGGATCGGCAGGAACTTTTTATAGTAGAGCGCCGGGAGCCCATCAGGTCCCGGGGCTTTCCCCCCTTTCGCTTCCCCGACCGCCCTCTGTAGCTCTATCAGTGAGATAGGCTCCTCCAACCCCTCGACCACATCCGGCGGCAAGTTGGGCATCCCCGACTCTATGATGTATCTATCTATTACGGACAGCTGGTCAGGTCTCCGGACCTCCGGGAGGTTATACAGAGATTGGTAGAACCTCCTGAAGGACTCGGCAATCTCACTAGTTAGGTGTCTGACCCGACCCTCCGGGTCCGTGATTTTCGGGATGTATGTCCTCGCCCTCTCTGATCGAAGAGCCCTGGCCAAGAGCCTGCCACATTTGTCCCCCGACTCGTAAAAGGCTCTCCGACATTTAGTTAATTGAGCCTTCAGCTTATCGCAGCTCAGCGTTTTTAGCTGCTCCCTTAGGGACGTCAATGTTGCCAGGTGGGCAGCTGCCAGGGATTGTTTATGTAGCATCTCAAGTTTCCTGATCTCCGTCAGGAGCTCCAGCGTGCGTTTTGTTCTTTTCCTTTTTATTCGGGAGCCGATCTTGATAAAAATCCCCCTAATGACACATTTATGGGATTCCCACAAGACTCCCGGGCCTATCTCAGGGGAGGCATTAAGGGCGAAGAACTCCTGGAGTTCTTTTTGGATTTCCTCCATGACTTCCTGATCTTCTAGCAAGGAGTTGTTGAGCCTCCAGGACCATCCCTTCATAAAAGGGCTCGGTAGAGTCACTGTGAGCTTGACTGGGGCATGGTCGGAGACGGTGATACTGCCGATCTCTGCTGCAGAGACCCTGGGTAAAGAGGCATGAGGGATGAGGAAGAAGTCTAACCGGGAATAAGAATTGTGAGGGGCGGAGAAGAACGTGTAGTCCTTATCCGACGGATGGAGGATTCTCCAGGGGTCTATTAGCTGGTGCAGGGCAATTACTTTCTTAAGCCTATTAAGTTTAGTGTAGGACATCGGGGGTGCCCCCTTGGAGGTATCTATAAGTGGGTCTAATGTCAAATTAAAATCTCCCCCAACAATCAGCTCCCCCTCCCTGAAGGTCGAGAGGATCTCCATTGCTTTTTCAAGGAAGGCGGTCTGACCCGAATTCGGCAGGTAAAGATTGGCAAAGGTGTAGGGATGAGACGCTATCCTCCCTTTTAGGAAGATCCAGCGACCCTCCCCGTCTGTTTTATAGTCAGTAAGCTCCCACGGGAGATTGGCATCGATTAGAATGCAGACCCCCCGAGACCTTGAGTCCGGGGAGTAGCTGTGGTAGCTTTTTTGAAAGGATCTGTTACCCAACGAGGGTGGACCATCGGCCTTGAAATGCGTTTCCTGCAGGAATGCTATTTGGGCTTCAAGCCCCTTGAGATTTCTCAATATGAGGGACCTTTTTCCCGGGCTGTTAAGCCCTTTAACGTTCAGGGAGACTATGTTAACTTTAGATATGACCTTGGACGGGTTTGCTGGTTTATCCCCCCTAGCCATGACGCCAACAAGTGCCTGCCCAGCACCCACTTAGAGAGGGGGAGGGGAAGAGAGGGAGGGGGGGGTATGAGGGTAGCTAATCTACCCCTGTGAGGGGGGGGTACACTATAACCAAAAATTAGAACACAGAACAGAACAAACTAGAAATAACAGTACTAATCCAAGTATGGATAAAACGGGGCCTCAGTTGCCTAGGCGTCCGAAAGGCCCCTCCTATTGGGGGGTACAGCGTCTAGCAGGGAAAGCGGAACCCAGGGGTGTGGACCCCACCGTCCCCCGACCCCTTTCCAGACACGTATACCAGCCAATAAACCACCTATATTAACAATAACCATGCTAGGGAGAAGAAGACCACATGTATACAACAATAACCTAGAACATGATAGCTTAACAACATCGCCATGGGGACCAAGCCCAAGGGGCTCGTCTCTGGGAGGCACGTCAATTAGTGTTGCCACTCCCGAGTGGGATTGGACCATCTCACTGGCTCATTGCCGAAGCCGAGAGAAAACAAGAGGAGGGGAGGGGCGCCACGTCGGGGGAAGTCAACATCAGACCCCCCCTCTTGGGGCTCGCTGAGGCACCCCCTAACCCCCCAGCCGGGGGGGCCAGAGGGCGAGGGGTAGGCCCCGGCCCCCCGGACCGCCCCCCCAGGTGACCCGCACGGGGCCGCAGCACGGGTGTGCCGCCCCGCAAAGAGCGAGACAACCCGCTCCCATACGGGGCAGAGGGCCTCTTGAGGCGCTGCAGGTCGCGATAGTTCCTCGGGCCTCTTCGTGGGCCACCCACAGGCTCCTGCACAGCGTGTGGAAACTCCGGCGACAACCAATCTGGGATCTGGACGGGCTCGCAGCCGAGAAACTCAAACAGACTCTCCAAGTCCAAAGGAGACTTCAGAATGAAATTGCGTTGCTCTCTCCTCACAATCAGGTGGAAGGGGTATCCCCATCTGTAGGTGGCCCCGTTTGATAGGATAACTTCAAGAAGGGGCTTAAGGGCCTTCCGCATCTGCAAAGTCCGTTTGGAGAGGTCCTGGAGAATTTTAACAGCCGCACCATCAAAATCAACAGTTCCCCTGTGCCAGGCTTTCCGAAGTATCTCTTCTTTAAGGGAGAACAAGTGGACTTTGCACACCACGTCACGAGGAAAAGCTGGATCCGGACTTTTGGGGCCTAAGGCCCGGTGTACTCTGTCGAGCTCAATGGTGGTCGCTGGGTCTCGGTCAAGGATCGTGTTAAAGATTTTTGAGACGATGCGCTGTAGGTTTTCTGCCCCAGCCGCTTCGGGGATGCCCCGCAAACGGAGGTTGTTCCGCCTACTCCTGTTTTCCAGGTCGTCCATATGAAGGAGGCACGTTTGCAGCATCGCTTCTTGCCGGGCGCATCTGGATTCTAACGCCTGCACGCGGCCGGCCGCCGTTACACTCTCCGCCTCTAGCGCAGTAACTCTTAGATCCACTTCTGAGACCTGATGTTTAACAGTTGTCAGTTCCCTTTGAAAGGTTGCTTCATATTTTGCGATGAGACTTTCAATGTCAGATCGTGACGGAATCCCTTTTAGAAGCGAGAGGGTTTCTAGGTGGATTTCAGTGGCTTGGGGTTGAGGCACTTCGGGGGACCCTCCATCGAGAGAGAAAAACTGACCAGGTGGGGACACCGGGCGGGCGCCAGATGGAGACGAGAAGGACCCTGGGGACATGGGTGAAATCCCCAGCCCGGCTTTGTCGCTCACTCCCCCCGGGGACGGCACCAGCGGGGATGGGGGGGAGCCCAGCAACTGAGGGGATCCGAGCCCGGCCGTCCGTGCTCCCTGGGCGGCTTCAAAATGGCCATAATGTGTATGGGGTGATTCCCCTGACTGGGCAGCCTCAGCGACCGAAGCAGAGATTCCCGGGGAAGGCATGTTGTCGCTTTCTCTAGGCTCAAAGGCGTATTTAGACAGTTTAATGTGTGAGGGCGCCCTGCCATTCTCTGCGCCCTGTGCCACCTCCCCTATTGCGGGGCCTGCAAGAGGAACAACCGCCCAGCTTATCCCCTGCTGCCCGGCCTGCATGTGTGAAGGGGAAAAGGCCAGGGAGTGCGGTGCTTTATTGTCACAGTGTCCCAGGGGCCCGATGGTGTGGACTGTGTTCAGAGCAGCCTCCTGGCTCCCTGCACTCTGCTGCGGTGCCCCACCAAGCAGCTGCGTCTTCGCCGAGCCTCCGTCGGCAGTCTGGGTCTCCGCTCCCCCTCCCCTCCGAGCGGGGCCCTCCGGTGACCTTAGTGCGGGCCATGACGCGGCCCGTGATGCGGGCGGTGATGCGGCCTCCTCCGGCTCCGCGGCCGCCATTTTGCTGCACCCACCTCGCTCCTCCGGCTCCCCGGCCAGCATCTCTCCTCGCCCCTCAGCTCCGCGGTCGGATGAATGGCCCCGGGACTCCACGCTCTCCGGGTCTGAAGCCTCGCTGTGCGATGGGACAAGGCTGGCTGCCTCCATCACATGGTATTCCTCGGGACCCGCCGCCATGCCGCTCCTCGCGCCTCTCCCGCCGGTAAGCCACTTGCCCGCCGTCGCCCATTTCGGGGGAGTCTTCCTGTCTCCCCTGTCTCCACTCTTCTTCCCCCTCTTCTTAGACATGCTTCAGGTGGCCAAAATTAGCGGTGCTCAGGCTAAATAAGGGGTCTGGGGTCCGGGAGTAAAACTACCCACGTCTGCACTCCGCCATTGCCAGGACACGCCCCCAATTTTTACTTTTCTAAGTAAAAAAATATTCTCACTTACAATACTTGTGGCGTTTTTAGTGGGAACACATTTTAAACAGCTTGGGCTAAACCAGATAATTTTGGTTGGAAGAGGTGTAACAATGCAAATCTAAAGCTAAGGAAACTACATGAAATACATTAGGCAACAATTAAGGTAAAAATGTTTTACTTTGAGGTAATGCCACATTACGGCAAAACAACATATTTAACAAAAAGGATAACACAGACACACAGAATGTTGAGACACGAAATAAAATTAACTAAAATGCTGCAAGATCAAGTTGGCTCTAACTGATTGGGCAGACTCACTGGGTGGCCCAACAAAATCCTCTACATCATCCTCTACGGCTGAAGAGGGCAGGCTATCCACATAACGTGGGACACGTTCCAGGATGGCAAAATTGTGCAAAACAGCACATGCCATGATTATGTCGATCACTTTCTTGGGATCATATTGCAGGGCGCCCCCAGTATGGTCCAGGCAACGAAAACGTGTCTTCAACAGCCCAAAGGCCCTCTCTACAACAGCCCGGGTCTTGCGGTGCGCACGGTTGTACGCTTCCTGAGAGGCATCCTGGGGCCGCAGCACAGGCGTCATGAGCCAGGGTAGAAGTGGGTACCCGGAATCACCTTAAACAGACAATTAAATGTAATCAAAATTAAAAAGGCAACACAACAAACACAAATAATTTTACAAATATCATAATGATGTAAGGTAAAGGGCAAAAAAAAACACCCAGGGCACATTAGCAAAATAAATATTGCCACTAATGTAGTACATAATTAAAAATGGCACTTCAATATACCAATTAATTAACAAACATCTGCACGGCCAAGGGTATTTGGAATTTAAATATATTTTTAGTTTTCAGACATGTTACAATTAGGATGCTGCTGAGGGGCTATCCACATTTAGATGAAAACTACAATGTATGCAGTTTAAGTCCACTTTGACATTTAAAGACCAATAGTACAAAAGGAGCCAAAGCTCACAGATCCTTGGGTATAAACTCCCAACCAATATATTTAGGGACATGGAACTTACAGACATCCTAACTAAAGGGAAAACATTCTGAAGGACAAAGCGAGGCAAGCATTTTTTTTGGAAGTTCATAATATATGACCCAAGAAAAAGGCAGTTTCTGGCTTATGTAAAGAATTCAAATACTAACATATCAACAAATACAAGATTAATCCCACATTTAATAGCACACAAATAGGACACACTTACCAAGCAGCCATGCCCCCGAAAATTCACCTGCCTCAAATCTCCGAAACAACCCAGATCGCCTGAGGATATATGAGTCGTGGGACGATCCTGGGTAGCCGGCAAGGACACTCATAAAACGCATGTCCGGACCAACCACGGCCTGGACATTAAGGGAGTGTCCCATTTTTCGATTCCTTAAGGCAAAAACATACAAAAAGGGTAATTGATATTTGACCCAAAATAACAAAAAAAAAAAAAAAAACATGTCTGCACTCTATTGGGAAATACTAATGAAAAGCCTAGATAAAGCAGCTACACAAATGAGGGATAAACAAATATGCTGCCGCAAAGGAAAACAGGTTACATTACACGTTGGCCAACATAATAACCAATCTCAATACCTATATATATATACTCGTCGGCAGCCCTAGGTACGAGTGCCACATGTGTGCAGTCAATAGCACCAATAACGTTGGGCATGTCGGCCACATTATAAAACCCAAGCTTAATGGCGTTTCTGGCTGCCATATCATCCGGAAAATAAATATATTTTTGAGTTATGGCAGCCATGCCTTCCAAAAATTTAGATAGTGCGCGGCTCAGCGTAGGCTGTGACATCCCCACGGAGAGGGCACCCAGCCTCTGGAACGAGCCGTTCGCCAAAAATTGCAGGCAGCCAAGCATCTTGGTCATACCTGAAATTGCATGCCCCTTCCTTGTGGTGCGGGCTAACCATGGCCGCAGCTCACTATATAATTTATGGAGGGAAGCGCGATTAAGCCTGGTCAGCTCGAACAGCTCAACATCATTCATGCTATCGATGTTCATGCGACGACGCAGGGGCAATCTGCTCTCAGACATCTCGATCAACTCAATGCCAAAAAGCATAAGCCCTTGATGTGCCACAAACTCGCTCCGCTCCATCCTACTCCCGAGGCCAAATAGCTGCCGGCAAACATTTCGTAAAGCAGCTCTTTAATGGGCTTCAAAACAATTAGCAATCACCTCTCTGAATTGGTCGCAAGCCCATGTGAAGGACGTAAAAAATAGGATCGGACGCAAATAATACGATTTGGACGGGAAAAACACACGAACTAACGCAAATTATACGATTCTCGTACGAAATGCGTATGTTCATATACGTCTATGCGCAAACGATCGTGCGAATACGAAATGGGCAAAAAAACAAGAAAAAATGACAAACACCCACCCAAACTTACGATTCTCGATACGAAATCAATTAACTTTGGCTCTTTGAATCGAGGGGTATGTAACAGTAACATCAATAGAGCGGGGAAAAGAATGGGCCGCGACATATTTACTATGAATAAATGTGTTCTTGTAGCCGCTGATGGTGTTCTTGTCCCACTTCCAAGCAGCTAACATTCCGCAGACAAGTGTAGGGTAGAACATTCATGAAATTAATCACTCGACTCTGAATCAGCCGCTAACGTGTCAGCTCCATAAAATGGAATCTACATATAATATGGGGTTTGGTAATGATGTCGACAGGATGAGCAAATTGTACAGCGATGACAATATCGACACTTTACCGGCTTTTCTCCAACATAATCACAAAGTGTCCCCGATTTGGAGGGACTGTCCCTCTTTTGAGTCCGTGTCCCCCTGTCCCTCGTTGGTCTCATTTGTCCCTTCAGATCTGCAGCAATAAATTATTCATTTGCATACTGAAAGTGTTTCTATTGTTGTAACTGTTATATCCTATCTCCTATCCATCCCTCAATGAGGGGGCGTGGCTTCATCCATTCTTCAATGAGGGGCGTGGCTTCATCTATCCCTCAATGTGGGTGCGTGGCTTCATTTACATATTGTCCCTCTTTGAGGTGTAACATGCAGATCTGCAGCAATAAATGATTCATTTGCATATTGAAAGTGTTTCTATTGTAACTGTTACATCCTATCTCCTATCCATTCCTCAATGAGGGGGCGTGGCTTCATTTAACAATAGTCCCACCCTGAAAAGTTGGGAGGTATGTAATTATTCCTTGTCTCGCTAGACTTTGACTCCTTGGAGAAGCAGGGCGAAAAGCAGAGCTGGATTATGAGGGGCGCGAACCCCGGGGCCCCCACCACTTGCCCTGCAAAGGGCACCTACACCAAACTTTGGGTTATGGTCTGGTCCAGGAGGCTTTTCAGTATTTGGTCTGGAATCTATAATATTCTAGGGCCACTTGGTTCCCTGTCCCCGGGGCATCCAGAATCGTGATTTGGTCCTCTTTAAATAGTTAGAATACTTACTATATTATAGTATTATTATACCATACCATATAATGGAAACAGATAATTTCCCATCTAAAAATTAATGACCTATTGGACCCAAAACAGCACGGCTTTACTGAGGGCCGATCATGTCAGACCAATCTTATTGATTTCTTTGACAATGTCACTAAAGTGTTAGATGAAGGTGGTGCTGTGGATATCGCCTATCTGGATTTTAGCAAAGCCTTTGACACTGTACCACATAAGGAGCTCATAGATAAGTTATTGAAGGTAGGACTCAATCCCTGGATAGTTCAGTGGATTTCCAGTTGGCTGAGGGATCGGTATCAGAGCGTTGTTGTAAATGGTGTGCAATCTGAACAAAGGCGAGTTACAAGTGGTGTGCCGCACGGCTCTGTCCTGGGCCCCATTCTTTTTAATATATTTGTAAGTGACATAGGAGAAGGCTTGGTAGGAAAAGTTTGTCTGTTTGCTGATGATACAAAGGTTAGTAATAGGGTGGATATTCCTGGAGGTGTCTGCAACATGGAAAATGATTTAGCTTTACTGGATAGATGGTCAAAACTGTGGAAACTAGAGTTTTATGTCTCTAAATGTAAAATCCTGCACTTGGGTAGAAGGAATCCCTGCTCTGAGCACCGTATGGGCAGCACTGTGTTAGCCAGGACCTCGGAGGAGAGAGATTTAGGGATACTGATTACTGATAGCTGCAAGATGAGTGGACAGTGTAGCCAGGGAAAAGCAAGCAGGATGCTCGGCTGCATAGCTCGAGGCATCACCAGTAGGAAGAGGGAGGTTGTGATGCCGCTGTATAGAGCCCTGGTGAGGCCACAGCTAGAATACTGTGTGCAGTTCTGTAGACCTTACCTGCAAAAAGACATTATTCAAATAGAATGTGTCCAAAGGCCGGCAACGAAAATGGTGGAAGGACTTAAACTTAAAACTTATCAGGAGAGACTTAAAGAACTTAATTTGTACAGTCTGGAGGAAAGAAGGGAGAGGGGGACATGATTGAGACCTTTATATATGTGACAGAAGGGAATAAGGTTCAGGAGGGAAGTGTTTTTAAGAAGAAGCTTAATGATAGAACAAGGGGGCACAACCTGAAGCTGGTCGGAGGGAAGATCAGGAGCAATGTTAGAAAATATTATTTTACAGAAAGAGTAGTAGATGCTGGGAACAAACTTCCAGCAGAGGTAGTTGAAAAATCAACAGTCACTGAATTTAAACATGCCTGGGATAAGCACACATCTATCCTAAGATAAAGAGTACATACAGTATACACATAAGATACAGAGAACATACATTATACACATAAGGGCAGACTAGATGGACCGTATGGTCTCCTTCTGCCGTCAACCTTCTATGTTATAATAGTATAGTATTATTATACCATACTCTACTTATTATAGTATAGTATTATTATACCATACTATACGTATTATAGTATAGTATTATTATACAATATTATACTTATTATAGTATAGTATTATTATACCATACTATACTTATTATAGTATAGTATTATTATACCATACCATACTTATTATAGTATAGTATTATTATACCATACCATACTTATTATAGAATAGTATTATTATACCATACCCTACTTATTATAGAATAGTATTATTATACCATACTATACTTATTATATTATAGTATTATTATACTATACTATACTATACTTGTTGTAGTATTCTGTAAAATATATACTTATGATACAATAATGAGAAATATCTGATTTTACACACTAAGGTTATACATCTTAATAGGTCCAAATATTAGATTAGTGTTTCAGTTCTTGTGCGCAGCTTGTTAGGCTCCATTTTCTGAGTGCTAATACAAAGGCACAGCGGCATTGTCCTCTGCGCTGTGCTTATTATACACATAAGTGCCACTTTACAGCCATTATTTAATACAAGCAGGAAACCTGCATTTCCAGGTCATTTCCCTTCTTGCTGGTTTTTCTATTCCTGCACTCATCCCCATGGGATGCCGCATAGGAAAGCCTGACCCCTGTGCTTGTACAGATAGCTATTATATCAGCCTTCTGTGGTCCACTCCTAGCATGAGATCACTGGCAACCCACCACCTAAAAGGGCCGTTGGGAAAGCTCTTATTTCAAAAGAGCATGTGAAAAAAAAATTGTAGGTGTGTTTAATCAGATTTAAACCGGACCTGAATAAGAGCCTATCTTGTGTATTTCCTCCCCCCCCCCCGTACATACAGAGGCCGATTCATTAACAGCGGCAGGTAGCGACAGTTGAGCGACTGTAGCGGCATTTTCAGAGCGCCCGTTAGTAGTCGCTGTGCTTGGCCGTTGTTTGGTAGTTGATAGCGACTCAGTCGGTTTGCCGTAATGTTGAGTATTGGGTGAGGAGTCGCTATTTGACAGGTTCCGCGCTGTATGGGAGCGCATGATAGCGACTGGCCATAGCGACCGGCTCCCACCATATTCATTAACAAATCACGCTCAAAAAATTCTTGCGCTGTGAAATGCATGTTTAAACCCCAGAGCGCTGGCGGCGATGGGTTAAAAGTAGTTTTTTAACCCCCAAACAACTATATTTTTGGAAACCAAAAAAAGCAAGTTTTTAATAACATTTTGTAATATGAATACATTAATATCAGACCTGTTATATCAATTCTGTACATTTTTTTTTTTTTTTACCTTAAAAAAAATATTTAAAATGGCAGAAGTGGTCACAGAATTTTTCACATTTAAAAAAAAAAAAAAAATTAATAACAATTAATTATGAATATTTAAAGATTGTTCCATTGAAATGCATTGGAGAGCGCCAGGTAGCGAGAGGCCATACCTGTCGCTGTTCAAGGTCGGACGCTGGCGCTGTGGGCTGAGGCTGGAATAATGATGAATGAGTGGCTATCTGGCGCTATCTCAGTCGCTAAGCAGGATTGGCTTGATAAATGTGTGATTGTGGTGGGGAGCCGGCGTTCTCGTGGCGGGGCCCGTCATTACCGGTTGCTCACCAGTCGCTACCTGTCGCTATCCCTTGTTAAATAAGGGCCACAGATTGCCCACATTAATCCAGACCTTCACCCTGAATAGGAGCCTATCTTGTATGTTTCCCCCCTGTACATACAGATTGTGCATATTAATCCGTACCTTCACCCTGAATAAGAGCCTATTTTGTATATTGTCCCCCCTGTACATACAGATTGCTCACATTAATCCGGACCTTCATCCTGAATAAGAGCCTATCTTATATGTTTCCCCCTCATACATACAGATTGCCCACATTAAAAACCATCCTATCTGCACTTAGTGCATTTTCTGAGCCTTTAAACATCCAAGATGATGGCCTAGGGACTCTCCGGCTGCCTTCAGAAAGGAAGTGTCTTCTGACTGTGCCGTTCTGCATTCTGGGATTGCTGTCCTTTTCCTGACCCCAGCTCTGCTCTGTCTGTGCAAAGCACAGCTATAACCCGCCCCCCTGCACGTTATCCTGCGCTCCTCAGTATGTGATGCTTTTGAGTCAAGAACAGAGTTGCAGCCCAGTGGGGGAAAGAATAAAAAGTAAATGAAAAAAACTTGAGATATAATAATTTTAGATTCTGGGGAATAGTTTTTTTAAGGGTTTGGGCTTTTTATTATATAATGCTCCGGTTTAAATGATGTATTCTGCGCTGAAAAACATTAGAGCCGATTCAACACTTGCACTGTTTTTTGCAAGACTTTTTATTTTTTGCTCGCTTTTTTTCGATTTTGCAATTTTGCAACATTTTTTGTCTTTTGAGATTTTTTTCTGTTGCGAACCAAGTGCATATATAACAGCAAATAAATCTGAATGCGAAAATGCTCATACATGCGAACGCGGAACTGTTCAGCAGAGTCACATGGCCTTTCCCATGCGATAAAAAGGCAACAAGGTATGCAGAACTATTTACCTGGCGAATGTGGCATTTTCTCATGCTACTCATCAAAATACCTGATTGGTAAGTAGCTACTGGGCAATGGCTATTCCTAATGTACTTAAAGTGGACCAACACCCACGGGTGATCGGCCCGGGAGTCTATAAGATTCCCGGGCCGATCACCCCCCACCCCGCGGGACATCCGAGATCGGGATGTCCCGCGGGGTGAAACCCCCCCCAAACACCCCAACTCACCTACCTTATCTTCGGCGGCGGCCGGCCGCCGCCGCCTCCCTCGCGCCCCTGTAGGCGTGCGCGCCTCCGCGCCGGCCGTCTGCGAATGGCCGGCGCGGGCGCGCGCCCGTCAAAAGTGATGCGAGGGAGGCGGCGGCGGGCGCCGCCGCTTAGACGTTCCAGATCTTCCCTTGTACGTCGGCGCTGGGAGCGGGGAGAGGTGAGTTTTTCGGGGGGTTAGGGGGGGTTTCACACAGCGGGGCACCCCGATCGGGGGTGCCCCACCGAAGTGGACCAAGACCCAGGATAGTCAAAATCCTGGGTGTTGGTCCACTTTAAAGGAGCAGTATCGCAAATTTTTCTTGGTGACTTATATTTAAATGGTACTTTGAATGTAGGTAAGTGTTGGAGTAAGAATTACAAATTTAGAAAAAAATGATGTGTGTGTTGTGCAGCTGGAGACTAATAGCTCATGTTTATGTCTGCTGAGTGTCGGAGCCCGACACTCTGGCCTGTTCCACGCTGAGGAGAGGGGGGAAACAATGTATCAAAGTATCAGCTGTTCAGTGCTGGCAGCCGTCCAGCATAAGATAACAACATTGCAACATTGCCTGGCCAGAACTTATATATCTAAAACAGAGAGAAAAGCTCTAGAAGTCATTTAGCTGATTTTGACAGTTTTCCCTTCATGTTGGCTCTGCTGCAGAATCTTTCAGTTTACCATTTTCTCTTTTATATTCTTATTTTTCATTTTTCCATATGATCTTTCTTTCAGCTTTGTGTGTTTTGAGCAAAGCCCAACCCAGGATTTTCACTATCTGGAGTTTTGTTTTGTGCCCCTAGGGGCATCCCGACTTGGGATGCCCTGATGTGTGAAATCCTCAAGTTGACCTGTGAAAACGTACCTTTCCCTGTCCCACAGCGCATGCGCGGGCTCTCATCCAATCAGCTCTGTTTGCACGCAGATGGGGAGCCTGAGCAGTAACCTTCCTGGCCGCCCGGCCTGTCTAAATGACTATCTGCGTGAGCGCGCCAGAAAAATGGGGGGATCTGTGGTTATCCAGGGGTCGTTTCACACAGTGGGCATCCCGATTTAGAATGCCCAAGGGGCAAGGTCAATGGCCGGGTCTTATAGACTTCAGGGTCGGCAACTCAGGGTTTTGTTCCACTTTAATACCTTTAGATTTTCCTGCACAGTTATTCAAAGAAGAATTTTAGTCGTTTTCAGTCAGTTTAGTTTATTTTGTATAGATTTTACACATTTGAGTCACCTGGTCTCATAACAAAAGCATCACCTCACACACACACAGCCGTTACCACTGATTACAGTGTCAGCCTCTGAGGTAAAGTGTTGCTAGGAGACCAGTGGGCTAAATGAAGCAGCTCACTAAATACAACCCAGCAGATCCCCCTATTCAGCAAATGGACTGAGCCATTGTCATTATACAATTTAAAAGAAAGGCAGATATTTTTTCCTTTTTCTATCGCCGGATTATTTATACACATGTTAGAAGCTATTGTGTGGCTATTAAATTATTTATCTTTTTTAATGCAAATTTCGCGATACTGCTCCTTTAATGAAAATACTTACCCAGACACATGTTTACATGCAAACGCACATCTGCAGCCACCTTTTTCTGTGTGTGTATATAGTTTTAATAACTCTTATATTTTATTTATATTGTACATAAGATTGTTGATTCAGCACCAGGAGAAAAAGAGAGCTACTTTTGAAAGTAAATGACAGCTTTCTCTCCTAAAAAGTAGCGACCTTTTTCCTTTGGTGCAGAATCAACACTATTGCCAGTTCAGCAGAGCAGGGACAGGATTGCAGGCAACTCCTCCTCCTGCCCCCTCCTGCCCCCTCCAGATTCATCACAGATTATGCAGCATACATATTCAAGGGCCACTCCCACTTTTTTCAGAAGAGAAATCATAAGCTGAAACTGTAAACCTCAATATCTTCTTCAATTTAAAAACAGTGCCAATTGTCTGATGCAATGGTGAAACTATTACATTTGTCTGCTGTAGCACTTGATGGGCCACTGTAGGGTGCACAAACCTCCAACCTCTCCCTGACCACAGCAGAGTGTTGTCATGACTCACCATTACCAGCTCAGCCACAGCCCAGAAATTGAAGTGATGAAAGAGGCTGTGCTTAGAATAAGGTATTTCCAAAAAGATGAAGATTTTTAGGTGCTTAGAAATGGCTTTTTTCACACTGTTCCCAATGGGGGGAAGGAACGTGGAGGCTGATTAATTACTAACGCCAGGTATCGGCAGATGAGTGTCTGTGTAGCGGCACTTAGAGCCACTGCTAGTAGAGAGCATCTCGGTCGCACTAGTAACCTGACCGGCAATGATGAATGTGATGTCTGTTGGGCGCTCTAACACCAGTACAGCGCTGCAGGAAGCGAAAGGTAGTGCCAGCTCAGTGCGTCCGGCACTCAGCGCTCCGCACCATACTTAGCAAAAAAGGACACACACAGCGTCAGCGCTCTAAATCTAGGAGCTATAGCATAGATCGCCAGACACTGTGTGATTAAAGTCTGTTTTTGAACACATATCCACCAGTAACAAAGCGAAAACACATGGAATGACATTGTAGTAACATTGTGACAATAACACTTTAGTGCCAGACCTGTAATGACAATTCTGCATAAAAATATAAAAAGTCAAAAAAGTTTCTCAAAGTGTTTGTTTGCAGCCAGGAGACGTCACACAATGATTGGAGCAAAAAAAAAGAAGTCAAACACGCTGTGTTTTAAATGCTATTTTTTTCAATTTGTAACTTTTTTTTTTTAAATAAAAATTTAAGTTTTTCAGTAGAATCATATTGCCTGTAAAAGTCTTATTCCTCCTGGTGACAACAGTACCACATATATATTGGTAGACACCCTTTTCTATCCAGGAGACTCCCCAAACTGAAACAGCGTCTAGGAGATTTAAACAACTGCTATGCGCACCTTGCAGTATTTCACGAAAAACACAAACACTTAACATTTGAAATCCCCCCAAAAACAATATATTCTCTGGAAGTACACACCTCAGGCTTTTTAGGTGTACAAGGCTTGTTGTCGTGGCCACAGTTTTTTGGCTGCAAACCCTTGAGAAATTCACTGCTTGCACAGGGTTTCCCTAAAAAATATAAAATGTAAAAAACAAAACCAAATAAAAAATGCATTTTTTAAAATATCAATATGCAAGCAAGAAAAAAAAAACAAGCTAAATCTGAAACCACAACTTTTTTTAACCCTTTCAGTGCCGGCCCACTTGAGATTTTGTCACCCTCCATTGCCAGGCCATTTTTCACTGTTTTGCATTATGTTTAACTGTGATTTTTGCAGGAATTTTATAATTCTGCTTGAAAAAAATTATATATTAATTTTTTTAAGCAGAGTTTCAAGAACCCGTTCCCAGTTCACTAAGAATTGAAAGGAAATAAAACACACCACACAATGCTGGACTTACCTGGATTCCATCACTGATCGCTATGTCCCGCACCATCCCGCTACTGCACTGGCAGGCTGTAATGCCCAGCTGATCACCAGCCTTTGTTCAGATGTTAACCCCCAATCTAACACCAACGTCTTCACCTATAGTCAAGCCCCCGTTTGCCGGGAGACATTAAAGGCCTACTATAAAAAGTAGAAAATGGTCCTGCACCACCTGGATAATAATGGGACGTGGTGTGCCGATCTGGTGTCACCAACTCAATCCGAGATACAAAAGCACACACTGCGGTCCCAGTTTGACTGCAACCGGAAAACACCCAGAATCAGCACCACTCACTCCACAATTATCACCTATTCAATACATAGAAAATATTTAAAAAAAGAATATTTTTATTACAGTATTAAAATACATACAACATACACTTAAAATAAAAAAAGGGCAACAGAAGGTTCATCCCAATCCCAATCTCAACCTTATAATCCATCAAGTAATATAACAAACTGAATCCACAGAAAAAAACTTGTGCTATCATCAAAGTGCAATAGTGCCAAAATATAACAATCAATGAAAGAAATGACAGTGAACAAAAAATAGCTACAAGGAATAAGTTCACTTAAGTGTTAAATCTGATGGCCCCGCCGTGCCCCACTGGAATCATCACCCCGGGAGACATTACATGCCTGCCAGAACACAGTTGTCCCCAGGACCTAAGGGCGCAAAGGATGGCACTTGAGACCACAAAGGCCGATGTACAAGAGGCTAAACTGTAACAATTACTCAGTGGAAGTCAGATATAGCCGGGCCTGCAACAGATTATCAGTCCAACCAGTGTCATGACAAAAGGAGTAAACAAAGCCGAAGTCCAGGGAAAGCCAAAAGTCGAAGCCATAAATTAGAAAATCGCAGTGTCCAAAGGGTCAGGCAAAAGCCTGGCCGGGATGCAGAGCAAACTAATCAGGTCAGCAGGAGATAAACTAATAGAGTAACACACCACAAGCTAGAAACAAGCACAGGCAGTGTGTGCTAAAGCCTGGACAGCTTTATGTGACCACTGACCAATGGGAGGTTGGAAGGTCAGGGCTACACAGCAGTCGCTTAATTGACACACTACTCCTATTGAGCCAGACAAAGTTAACACTTAAAGGAGCACTATCGCGAAAAAATGGCCCAATAATAAAAATCCATATAAATATGCTGGATGGCGGGACGAGGGGTCACTTATATACCCGGTATCGAGAAATATCCAGCCAGGCTTGTTTTTTTTTTATTTTATTGGAAGGAAAAGGGCATCTCGGGTGACAAACTCTGTCACCCCTCATAGACTAAACCTGTAACCCCAGGATTTTATTCCTACCAGGGGAATAAAACCACAAGCTTGGTGGGAGTTTTATTCCGTTCGGGTATATGAGTGACCCCTCCCCAAATTGGCTAAAGTGTTTATATGAATTTTTAATATTACACAATTTCGCGATAGTGCTCCTTTAACTGGCCCTTAAAGTGGACCAACACCGAGAGGTGATCGGCCCGGAAATCTATAAGATTCCCGGGCCGATCACCTCCCACCCCGCGGGACATCCGAGATCGGGATGTCCCGCGGGGTGAAACCCCCCAAAAAACCCCCAAACACCTTACCTGATCTTCGGCGGCGGCCGGCCGCCGCCGCCTCCCTCGCGCCCCTGTAGGCGTGCTCGCGCCCGCGCCGGCCGTCTGCGAATGGCCGGCGGGGGCGCGCGCGCGCCGAAAGTGACGCGAGGGAGGCGGCGGCAGCCGCTTGGACGTTCCTGATCCCCGCCTGGACGTTGGCGGGGATTGGACCGTCCAGTCACGTGGGAGCGGGGACAGGTAAGATTTTGGGGCTTTCTGGGGGGTTTCACACAGCGGGGCACCCCCGATCGGGGTGCCCCGCCGAAGTGGACCAAAACCCAGGATAGTCAAAATCCTGGGTGTTGGTCCACTTTAAGCTTCCCTGACCACAGCGAGCAGTAATACGCCACCAGTCTGTGTTTCCGCAATGATGTTTGGATGCTGTGAAGAGTGCGGAAAGGTAAACGCTTGGATCAAACACAGGCAGATCGGTGGAAGTCATGTGCAGGGCGGTGGATCGGAGTCTCCTGCCCCATACCCAACTTCCACCAATCACTTCTGCCTTCTGAGAGCTCTCCGCTTGCCAGAAACAGCATTTATATTGGCAGAGAGAGATGATGTCATCTCAATCAATGTATAAAACTCCCGTCCCTGCGGCTCCCTGAGCTGTCAGAAATGCGGGGAAGGGAATTGGTGTTCTCTCATAAGGTTCTGAAGACCATGAGGGGGGGATCGGATGCCCTCCGGGGGAAGAGGAGATCCCCAGCGGTGGATCACGGACAGAGGTGAGTTTTTCTTTTTTTTTTAGCTGCAAATGATGAAAAACGTTTAACAGTCGGGAAAAAGACGTGACTATACACTCTGCTTCCTAAATATATGCGGGACATGTAGGAGTCAAGAATATTATTCACCTAAAAAAATAATGCCACAATCAGTGTGGATAACGAGAAACTAGAACGATGCGAGTGCTAGAATCCAGGCTTAAAAATAAGGGATGAAAACCTTTAGTGCCAATGTCCCTCAAGTGATAAGAGGCTCTTCTTTGATCTCCATTTCCACACTTCTCCAGGCGCAGATTTCAATTACATTCACACAGGTCGTCCTGCTTCTGGGATCCTTGCTCCGGTAAATAATTATAAGCACCTTCCCCTTTAGCTATGTTATTGGAGCCGTGCACGGTCTCATGTAGGTGCCCAATGGCAAATATGTCATGCATATTAGTAACTCTGAAAAATGGTTACAATTAGTGAAGTGGATGTAAGTGCACAGGAAGGATTTTGCTTATTGTGTAAGGTGACATTTTTAGATGAACTATGTAAAAAGAAATTGCACCTTTAGAAGTGTTTAATTGTCATAAAATATTTAAAATATTTTTACATCGAAAGAATGAATAGGAGAATAATCTTTTAGGTGAAAGATAAATGTAACATTTTGCACATAAGAGAGCAGGGCTGGGGGGGTAGATGCTCAGAGCTAGAAGAAAGAGTAATCGATTGGCAAAGCAAAGCTGGCAGGACAGCGATGGATGGGGCTGTCCTGGGGAGGCAGGATTGGATGGGGCAAAGAGAAGGAGAAACAAAGTTTTGTTTTGTGCGTACCTTGCAATGCCACTTATTTCATACTTCATATTGCAATGCTAGGTGCCAGGGAGCAGAGTGATGACTCTGGCAGGAAGACTAAGCACTACATCACTGATTAACACAGAAGCAACTGATTGCAGGGCTTTCAGGGCAGGATCCGTAGATCTGGTGCCGAGGTCCACATTCGGACCCCGGTCCGCCAGTTGAGTAAGGCTGCTCTAGGGGGTACTTGGCATACAAAGGTTGAGAACCACTGCGCTAGAACACCTAGTGGGGATGGATGGAAGTTGCAGGTGAAGCTCGGGTTGTTCATACAGAGTGTCTCAAAGCCACCCAGGAAAATAGCAGAGATGAGGACAGACACGGCCAACAGTTCAGAAACATGAGTCCCCAAGAAGGAGGAAGATCAAAGGTAGGAAGGCAGGCAACTAGGGTTCTTTGGTGTAGGGAAAACGTTTGAGGTCAAAAAGGCAGAATGTCTTGAGGTCAAAATGAGAAGTCCAACCAAAAGAGTAACTGAGGTCAAATAGTGACATAAAAGAAGACAAGCCATAAAATACATTTATACAAGGTCGCAGGAACAAGAGTTAAAAAGAGTCTAAAACACATGTGGAGAGACCCATGTTAGGCTTAATATAGGGGGCTTAAGAGACCAATAACAAAACATTACTCAAAGGTAAAGAGGCGCTTTCCTAAAACAGAAAGTATTTGCATAGTACCCAACACAAGGAAACATAGCATTACCCATCAATCCTTGCAGCAGGCGGAGCTATGCAAATCATCTCTTTATGTCCCTGCCATCCAAGGCCCTTAGAAACCCTAAGGGTGCAATGCCAAGGATTAGCTTTAAATTTACACAGCCAAACACAACCAACTAGTGGACACATGTTCCAAGCTTTAGGCTCTGTTCAGCAAGCCAGTATGTGGAGTGACCCATGTTAGGCTTAAAGCAGACCAAAACCCACTGAACTTGTGAAACACCTTGGCCAAAGCCCCTGCCAATACTCCATTTTTAGTGTTTAGAACGACCTACCAAAAGAAATGCACCACAATTTAATCAATAGCATTGTGTGCTCGCTCACAATAACTCTCCATACCAAACAAAGGGGGTAGTGAAGAACACTCCTCACCTACCTCCCAAAGAGGAGCACCACATATTTAATTATAGGGATAAAAATTAACTTTATTTCACAAGATCAATTCAACAATTTTAATCCAACAATTTTAAAATCAGCATATAACTTAAAGCACAAGTTAAAAACAGAGTGTTCCTGCCCCAATACATTTCATATGATGCAATTACATATATAATACAAAAATAAATCAGTAAGTGCCTGGACACAATACTAGGAATGGGCCACTAGGCCGTTATTTTGTGCCAGCACAAAAGAGTATACCCTGACCTCAATAGTACATAATGATCCTATATGGGGACCTTTAAAGTGGCCTGTGTAGCAAGGATATCAAACAATGTGCTAATAAAATGTTAGAACTTCAAGGACAAGTCATATTGTGAGTGCTGGGTATATATATATATATATATATATATATATATATATACAGTAAAGTGCTAGGTCTATATACCATAATTTAACCAAACTTTTATGCTATAAAGCCCAGACTTATGTGTAACTTCACTGCACTTTCCTAAAACAGAAAGTGCCCAACACAAGGAAAAATAGCATTACCCATCAATCCTTGCAGCAGGCGGAGCTATGCAAATCATCTCTTTACGTCTTTGAGCAATCCAAGAGAATCCAGCATTAAACTGAGACGGCGTCACTTGAAACATCACAGTGTGGGAAAGCGAGTGCATGCGCTCTCTCGATAAGCACATTACGCATGGGAACTACTCCGGATTACGCGCTAATGCGCGCACAGTGACAGCTCTCTGGCTGAGGTTATGGAGACAAGTGGCGACATTTAGGTAGATACTCGTGAAATATTTTTATTGCCGTCTAGAAAAAAAAAAACAGTTTCTCTTGATATTCACATCACACGAAAGAGAATTTTTTCAATTTCAAATAATAACAGATGAGATCTGTTGTGTTTCACTGCTGCATGACAAGAAACTTCAAGGGGGGAGAATACTTCCTGCGGGCTCGGTAACCTGATGTAATGTTCGCTTTATGGCTTAGCTGCAGTTGTGTTGAGTAATTAATCTTCGTGCTATAAAATGTACTATCTAATAAAATCAGAACCGTGCTACTTTCCCTGCAGAGTCATAATCTGCTTGAAGATTACAATGTATTCCCGACAATTACGCCTTTGTCTTTTTAGATAAATATAAACATACAAGCCACAGTTATGAATAATAACACTAATTTCACATCTGCTATTAATAACAAAGTCAAGAAAGGAACATTTATTGTCTATTGTTATTATTAGAAACTTCATTATGCGCATTTCTTGGCGACACCACATAGCGATCCGCAAATACTATGCGAAGACACAGACATTACTACGGATTTTTATGGCATGATAATAGAGCTGCACAATAAACGTAACATAAAAGGAAAACCTAATAATATAATGATTTACTGTATTTTTTTCACGCAAGTCACACCTGACGGTAAGACGCACCTAGGGTTTGAAGGGAAAAAATATTCCGAACCAAATGGTGTGCTAAAATACCCCCTTTCAAAAACCTGATAACAGGACATGGCATAATCCCCACAGTCACCCCATAATATGCACTAATCCCCAATAACAAACTGTGGGCAGAATTCCCCTGATCACCCAATGACTGTCAGCCTGCAGAATCCCCCCCCAAACCCCCCTATAACAGGCAGTGTGGCAGATCTTCCCTATCCCCAATAACAAGAGGATATTTCCCAATCTTCACATCTGCCTTACCCACACCCTGGTACGGTTGCCCCAAATGGACTTATAGCCAAGGTCATAGGGGGGGAAGCAAGGGAGGCACTTGCCCTGGGTGCAGCAGGTCAGGGGGGCCTGGGCACAGGTGGGAGGCACCATTTTGAATCACAGGAGCTACTCCTCTGCTTATAGCGTAACCAATACCCTTTGAGTACTGAGACTACAAGTGGGCGAGCACTCCGGGGTGGTACATGGATCTCTAAGATGTAGACAAGAATCATACACAGGGTGATCAGCCTGAACCGGCATCAAGGACCAGGGATGGAGAAAACTCAGCGTCGGGGTCAGGAAAGTCCTAGGATCAGTCGCATTATGCAAAGGCGAGGTCAATCAAGGTTCAAGGTCATACACGGTCAGATAGCAAAATATACAGATAGGCGCACCCAAGAAACAGCTATAACGGGGATAATTACAATGGGCTAGATGAGCTTTATAGAATAAAGATTGACTGAGTGGACTGGGTTAATAAGCCTTGGGCTGCTTAGCCAATAGCCCTACAAGAAACCCAGGGCTTATTGGCCACATACAACCTTCATTACACCATGATGTGAGAGGTGAATGTCGGCAAGGAAGGAAGAGTAGACATACACGCTACAGTGGAGCAGCACACAACCAAAATGAACCAAGAGGCTACCAGACATGTGTCTAAAACAACAGTCCAAACCCGACTCCGTATGAAGCAGACAAATGGTCACTAAGCATCTTCTAACCAATTTGCAATCAGCAGAAAGGGCAGTTTTCATGGCAATGTTGGAATTGGTCCTAATTGGCAGAGGATCGCCTTCTCTGATGAGTTCTTCTGTTTCATCATCCGAATGGAGGTTGAATGTTGGTGAGTCAGACAAGAATCATCAGAAAACAATTGCTGGAACACAGTGGTAGCAGCTTTAAGGTCAAAGGAATGTTCTTTGGGTCCCCTCATCCATGTGGAAAGCACTCTCAATGGATGTTGGCCCTGCAGACAGCGCATAAAAACAAGCTGGGGGCCATCTAGAATGCTGGAGCCCCCCCCCCCCCCCACAATGCCTGATATGCTTACCTTCACCTTGAGCCGGCGCGGGGAAAGGAGTCCTGTGAATGCCCACCAGGCGTGCACATGGGCAGGGCGTTTTGCTGTGGCCAGCGCAGAGAATGCGACCGTGGCGCACATAACCCCCTGGTGGCCAAATGCATGACTCCTTTCCTGGCACAGGCTCAAGGTGAAGGAAAGCATATTGGGTGCTCTGGGGGGGGGGGGGTATGTGCAGGGGGGGCTCCAGTATTCTGGATGGCCCCCCAAGCTTATTATTATGTGCTGTCTGGGGGACCAACAAAAGGGTGTTGTTCCGATTTAAGTATGAATCCATCATTGCAGATCACGTACACCCATCCATTCTGTCTTCCCAGGGGCGGACGGAAGACAGCAAGAAAATGCCATGTTATAACTAGAGGTACAACAATGCACTTAATTTTTTTTTACTATGATATAAAGCGGTCTCGGGCACACGGGTTAGAGACCACCCGTTATGAATGTGTAAAGCACACAGTGTGCTTACATCACGTCACTGTTGCCACACCCACTGTTTCTCCTCATTTTTCTCTGCATCTTCACTGCTCTAATACTTTTACTAATAACTTAGGTACTACAGGGTCTTTTTAAAAACAAAGTTTGGGACAGTGCAACGTGTAGCCCATGAGGCAATGGAACAAGAATCGGGCGCTCGCCTTTAGTACTTTAAGGGATATCTGTAGTAATAAAGGCATCTAAAGATATTTTGCAGGCATCTGACTGTCTTTCTCAAATCAAGTCCAGTATTCTAAAGTGAAAAGCCATTTGGACCAGGGGTGTAGCTAGGGGGGGAGCAGGGAGAGCACTTGCCCCAGGTGCAGCAGGTTGGGGGGGGTGCCAAAGGGGGACCTGAGAACAGGTGGGGGGTGCCATTTCTAATCTTTGCCCTGGGTTCCAGAAAGCCCAGCTACGCCTATGATTTGGATGACTAGCGAAATGTCCCCATGGGAAATATAGTCCAGCTGCAGAAATGTATTATATATACGTATATATATATTACATATATATATCATGGCCTAGCTGAACGAGAACCTTCACTAACAGGAATACCTCTCTGAGACAGCCATTTCTTGGGCCTTTGACAATGTGGCTTATATAAAAATTGGGACAATGCAGCGAATGAGTTGGGTATTTTATGCTGAATTATTTACTTAGACTACAATTGCAGGAAGTCTACCATTGAAACTGCAGGCACGCCTACGGCTTCATACATAGAGAATGGCAGGTGGGACAGTTGGGATTGGTGCATCACACAGGGGTCACTACTAAACATTTGCCATTACCCGGATATCTGTTTATGTTACATTTGTTTTTTGAGAGCCTCAAGCTACTTCCAAGAACTGGCCCCAACGGTCTATGGCTCAGTGAGCGCATTTGTATAGGGAGTTGGCCCATAGCTAGCATTTGTTCCTTTACATTGTCTACCTTATTAAGAAAAAGAGGCACAACCAAGACTTCTCTGTATATCCTCTAAATCCAAACTGCTACTGTTTAGGGAAGTCCCAGTTTTGGCAGGAAAAGTTATTTATAGAGATTAGTCTCTCGGTTGCACATTCTGGAGTAGTTTAAGCCTAGCTAGTTCCGGTTTGGCAACTAGGAGAACATTGCCTAACGGTCAGTACACTTTAAATCCTTCTGCCAATGAGGAAGGATGTCCACTCGGTGCTGTTTTCAATGTCAAGCAGGAACATACCGTATTTTTCTCCATATAAGACGCTCTTGGCTCATTGGGTGAATGTGAAAAAAAACAAAAAAGTGAAAAAAGTATACTTACATCACTTTCGCACCCGCCCTGCGGCCAACGGGAGGCCAGCCGAGCAGTCAATTGGACAGGCAGGGTATGGACAGCGCTTAAAGCGGACCAAAACCCACATTTTTAACTTGCATCCTCTAAATTGCTTCCCCCATGAGGAGCACCTTTTGCCAATTTCCACTGCTCCTGTTTCACTCTAATCCCAGATATTGGCGCCTGCTTTAGCTGGAAAGCTCCGCCTCCTACATTCATTGCCACTGTTGTGCCACACCTATGCAATGACATCTCCTGCCATCTTACAGAGAGGGACAGTTAAATAATCACTGTTCCAGGACAATTTGAAATGCGAAAATATCCATTTCTAGTTCAACACCCTAATAATAGAATATCGGCAGGGCATTTGGTCAAATGTATTTCACAAGTTCGGGGGGTTTTGGTCCGCTTTAAACCTGCAGCTGTCTATAGACATCTGCATGGTGATTGCATTTTTTCACTGCATGCACCACATCGCAAAACGCCCCGCCAAGCAACGTATTGGTGTGAAGGTGCCCAATGATTTTAATGAGTAAGAGTAAGAAGTGTTCCTGCTCCAATTCAACTCAATCGGGAAGCTGTAACAGGGGCCGAATACTGCATCGCCCTACACGACTCCAACGCTACTGCTGAGGCCATAAACTGCATCGACACCGAAAAGAAACATGTGCTACCTCAGTATATCTAGAAGAGCAGGCTTCCCCGTAAACCCTTCCCCCCAAGCCATAATGCTGGATTTCATTGCAAATGTTCATTATAGTAAGCAAATTATGATTGCAATAAAGTTACAATTTTCCCATGGAACTGCTGTCTGCAGAATGATGCCACCCTTGGCAAAGACCCTCAGGTGGCCAATAGGCAAATTACCTGAAAGTTAGCAAACATATCCGGTCAGGACAAATATCTCCTGCTAGGAAAATACATTTTAAAAAGTCTCATTAAAATATTAAGGTTGAATTAAGGTCAATACAAGGCCGGCAATGTATTACAAAAAGTAATGCCAGCAACGTGATGCTCAACAGGGGACACAAAAGATTATTATTATCAGTGTAAAGAAAATAATTATATAGAAATCATTGCCTAAACATATTTTGGGGAAACCCAAATATAGACCAAATCACCAGAAGTTCCAAGATACGTCAGGCGGGATTTTTGGGATTCCACATTATTTAAAGGGCCAAATTATGTAGCATAGTTTGACAGTCCTCCCTGAGGAAGGGAGGCTTTACACCCCCGAAACGTTGGATCTATATGGACTGTTATTCACTAGGATTGCCACTTTTGTTTCCTTGGCATGTTTTTGGATTCATGCACTGCTATTTTAATACAGCTTTATTTCACCTTCACCGGAGTTCTGGTCTTTTCTGGTCTTTTGATGTTAAGCGGCGCCACCGCTGACCTGGCACCCAACCATATTGGATATGTAAGCATGCAGCAACCTTATATTTGTAGAAGTTCCAAGATCGGACGATGGCAGAAAAATCTTAAAGTGGACCAAAACCCAGGATTTTGACTATTATTATTATTATTGTTTATTTATATAGCGCCATGATCTTCTGTAGCGCATTACAGACAGGGTAGAAACATACGGTACATATACTATTTCAAATGCAGTTTTACAGAATTGACAATGGATATTCTGAGTACAAGATACAATAGGGGAGAGAGCTCTGCCCTTGCGAGCTTACAGTCTAAAGGAAGAGGGGTGAAGACGAGGGGGAAGGATCACAAACAGTCAGTATTGAGCTTTAGAAGATTGGTTAGGCCAGATTATATGCTTGTCTGAATAAGTGAGTTTTAAGGGCGCCTTTGAAGGTTTTGAGAGTTGTGGAGTGGCGGATTGGGTGCGGGAGGGCATTTCCAGAAGATTGAAGTTGTACGTGAGAAGTCCTGGAGGCGGGCGTGAGAGGAGGTGACCAGGGCGGAGGACAGGAGAAGGTCGGTAGCAGAGCGGAGGCTGCGTCTAGGTTGATACTGTTAGATTAGAGATGAGATGTAGGGAGGGGCCTGGTTGGAGAGAGCTTTGTATGCGAGAGTTAGAGTTTTGAACAGGATTCGCTGTGGGACTGGCAGCCAGTGTAGGGATTGGCAGAGAGGCGCAGAACTGGAGGAGCGAGAGGAGAGATGGATGAGGCGAGCAGCAGACTATCCTGGGTTTTGGTCCTTGCCACCGGGGCACCCTGATCGGAGATGCCCCACTGTAGGAAACCACCCAGGTCACCGAACAGACTCACCTCTTCCTGGTCCTGTGGCGCATGGCCAATCAGCTTGCTCAGATCCGCTCCTGCCCCTTAATCCATGAGCTTGTCTAATGTGAGCGGATCCGCTTTATTTGTTGTAAGATGGCAGGCCACACACAACAGTGACAATGAATGGAGGAGGCGGAGCTTTACAGCTAAAACAGGCGCCATTGTTTGGGATTAGAGTGAAGCAGAAGCACTAGAAATTGGTAAGGTGCTTTACATGGGGGGTGCAATTCAGGGGAAGCTAGTTAAAAATGAGGGCTGTGGTCCCCTTTAATAGACTAATGCTATTATAACTCATTACCATTAAAAACTGACCACAAAATGAAAGCCTCGTACAGAGGTAGGCCAGACTCAATCCAATAAAACTTGAACACATCATCATTAAACATCACGTGTGAAGCCAATTAACCTTTGCATGCTCTCCTGCTGTCGTTCAGCAAAGCAATGACGCTTCTCCTAGTCATACACTTATGTTTAATGATCATTACTTTTAGAAACCTGCTGGTCTGACCTGGGTAACATTTCCCATATGGGTATATCAATAAATAATTTGCCATTATGATATATGGCAATAATGATATAAATAATTTGCCATTATGATATAAATAATTTGCCATTATGATATAAATAATATGCCATTATGATATAAATATGCCATTACAGCTCTACAGAAGATGATGGTACTAATTTAAATAAACAATAAAATTAATTATGATGTATATAAATAAACCTTTAATAGCAATTTGATGTCCATTCTCAGGATGATAAATGGCTTCACCTATAATTAAGGCCTAGCAGTTGCAACAGAGGCATGTGAATGTACATTCACACTGGTCTTTAAAAAGACCGTTTTTCTATGGCCACATATCCACATCCTCTCTTACACGTTCAACACCACTTGTTATTTGTGTATGTGTAAGCTGCGCATCCTTAAAACCATTTGAGGAAACCTGTTGCTCAGTTACCGTATTTCTCGCCCTATAAGACGCACTCTTATAGGTGGGGGGATGTCAGTGTGTCTTATTGGGCGAATGTTAAAAAGAAAGTAAACTCACACACATATTATATATATATATATCTCATACTGCTGTCCGCCACAGCCACGGGAGGCCAGAAGCAGCGAGGAACCTGGACAGTGAGGACATCGTGCAGGGATCAGTTACCCTGCCTGTCCGCCTGCCGCTCCTCCATCTTCAGGCCTCCCATGGCTGTGGTGGCCTGGCCAGTGGAGCAAAAGTGATATATATGCGAGTTTACTTTTATCTTTTGCCTATGGGAATGGGAGGGGGGAATACCACACTAGCTATAGGGAATGGGAGGGGGAATGCCACAATGCCTATGGGAATAGGAGGGGGGAATACCACACTGCCTATGGGGAATTGGAGGGGGAATGCCACACTGCCTATGAGGAATGGAAGGGGGAATGCCACACTGTCTATGGAGAATGTCACACTGCTTAAGGGGAATAGGAGGGGAGGAATGCCCCACTGCCTATGGGGAATGGGAGGGGGAATGCCACACTGCCCATGGGGAATGAGCAGGTGCGTCTTATAGTGCGAAAAATACAGTGCCTTTTCAGTTTTTTGCTAATAATTAAAAACATTTAACTTAAGGTTAAAAAAAACAATTCAACGTTTATCTCATTTACTGCTCCCTGAGTGTAGCTTATTTCTAGAAACTATGGTTCATAAATCTAGAGATCCATAGATCTATAGATGAAATGACCCAATGGCCGCTTGTCAGGGAGCTACATGGGATCTTTTATACACCCATGGTGGATGATAGCTTGATCTCAGAAGCGTGTTAATGACTTTATTCAGTTTTACAGACTCCTTGTAACATCTAAAAGATGCATCAAATGTGTAACAGGATGTTAGTATAGCCTCATTCGTGATAAAAAAAGGATTCCTGGTGTTAGGGGGAATGCCATACTGTGAGAGACAGTGAGAGCTACTGGGGAGTAGGTGCCCAATACCATCTACAGGGTTAATTTTCAGTTTATTAGCACAGCCCACTGCCACTTACCAATGGTGCCTGAGGTTATAAAGGGGGAGACCTAGGAAGTGCTTGGGGAGTTGGACATGGGGCATGGACATGGGACACGGGCACAGCTTGTGCGAAACACCCTATGGTGGGTGATGAGGAGCTGGCTGAGGCGACTGACCAGTGCCGGCCTTTATGGAGCACTGGCCAGGGCCTTGGTGTGGAATACCACAAGAATAGAGGGCCCGTGAGTGGCCGGAGACACATCACGAGGATACTGGGCCTGCGAGTGGCCAGAGGATGCCAGGAATCAGGGAGCCCCTTTTGCCAGGGAAAGAAGACAAGCTTAAGTCAGGGTCCTCGGCCCTCAGAAATTAGGGGCGGCCTGAGAGCACTTCTCACTTGGAAAGCCTTGAATAAAGCCAGGGGTTGGAAACCCCACAGAACTGGGCAAGGGAGCCCGAGGCAAGGGTCAAACGGAGGGTGAAGATTACTGGAGGGTACACTTAAAGAAGGCCAAGGGATGGAACAGTAGAGGGAAAAATGAAGGTGGGATGTGCTCATCCAGTCAATATATGGCAGTCAAGGAGGTGCTAGAGGGGTGTGACATGGAACTGTCGAGGGGTAACCTGTTACCCTAATCTGTAGGGTAGGGACTTAAGGTAGCAGGACACCTATATAGGAGGGGTCACATTGGCAAACAGAAGTGACAGAGGTGGCTTGTAGTAACATGGTGACCTTGATTAGTAAGGTATACCAAGAAGCCCAGATAACAATAAAGGGGAGAGTCCCTTGTACAACACCACTGGATCCCCAGGGTGAAATCTCTGATACAACAGTATGGTAATCGTTGGGGATTGGGGATACGGTTAGGATATGGGACTGATGGGAAACAGGTTATATCTGTGGGTCCCAGGAAATCAGCATAATTATAACTAGTACAGTATGTTACATATGAATGTGATAATGGGGGGGGGGGGGGGGTGTAGTGGAAGGAATATTTATAACCTTTAAACAGTTGTCCTAGCAAAGAACTGACCCTTTAGTGCTCTCTGCTGCGGAAATCATACTCCAATGAGTGTGAGAGAGAGCTGCCTGTCAGGACTGTACCAAACACCCGTCTGTCTTAAGCCAGTATCCCCCAATCTCCACCGCCACTTCCGCCTATAGACAAGCCCCCGCTTGTAGGAGACACGGGTAATGCCTCTCCCAGTCGGTTGCCCCCAGGACTTAACAGGCGCAAAGGATAATAGCTTAAGGTGCAGCTTGGTGTTTGGCAGGGAATCCCGAATGAGGATGCCGGGTGCGAAAGTCCGTAAATCAGGCCGAGGTCAAACCAGGAGGTCACAGGCGAGGTATCCAAGGGAGATAACAAAGAATGGTCGAGGGTAGCCAAGGTCAAGTCCAGGAGGTCACAGGCGAGGTACAGGAGGGTCAGGCAAGAGAGTGGTCAGGCAAAGCAGGAGGTCAGGGCAGGCAGCTAGCAAGAATAGTCGAGGTCCAAATCCAAATCCAAATTCTTCACTAAGGTACAGCAACACACATCCAGAACCCAGAAGCTATAACGGGCACTGGGATACTGGAGCAGTACAACTTTATAGGGAACACTGGCCATTGGGAAAAGGGGAAAATGGAGGGAAACAAACTGATTGGTGCATACAAGGAAATGGGATCGGTCCCAGGAGCTGGATGGCCCAGGCCAGACAGGCCGACCAGTCCCTGGGTCCGATCCCAGGAACCAGCCACAGATTGGACAATTCAAACTCGCCCCCGGCGGGCGCGCTGGGGGAAGCGCCGCCGGGAGGCATAAAGCAGACGTGCTCGCGCGCGCGCGCGAGCACGTTGAGGATCGGGCGCGCCCCCGCCAGGAGGGGGAAGCGCCGAGTCAGAGGGGAGAGCCGCAGGGCCGCGCAGCCGCGCGGAGCGGCCTGCGACGCGGCCACCCACGGCGTCCTGCACCGCCAGCCCCTGATCCCCGCGACGGTGCCGAGGAGCTGGCAGACCCGGGGACCGTCGGGCCGCAGCCCGGTGGGAGCCACCCGGCAACGCGCCGCGGGACCAGGAACGGCGATAAGGTAAGTGTCTAACATTACCCCTCCCCTGAGGAGGGGCCACTGGACCCTCCAAGCTGGGTTTTAAAGGATTCTCCCTATGAAACTTCTTTACCAAATTCTGTGCATGAACTTCTCTGGCAGGAACCCAAGATCTTTCTTCCGGACCGTACCCCTTCCAGTCAATAAGATATTGAAGAGAGTTCCGAAAGAAACGAGAATCAAGGACCCGGGCAACCTCAAACTCCTGATGCCCATCAACTACCACAGGACTAGGAGGACTATTAGGTTCATGGTTCCTTGCGGACTTAAGAAGTGAAACATGAAAGGATTTACAGATTTTCATGGATGAGGGGAGGGCCAACCGGTATGTAACCTGATTAACTTTGTGTGTTATGGGGAATGGGCCAATAAACTTAGGTCCTAACTTGGCGGAGGGTTGGCGTAGCGCCAAGTTCTTGGTTGAAAGCCAAACCCAGTCACCCACTTTAAAGTTAGAATTAGACGATCGCTTACGATCAGAAAATTTTTTCTGTTGACAAGCAGCCCTAGTTAGGTGCTGTTGGATTTTATTCCACTCCCCTGGCCATTTGGAAACCCATTCATCCACGGAGGGAACTCTAGAGGGTTGGTCCGAAAGAGCAGAAAACTTCAGATCCTTGCCATAAACACAGTGGAAAGGAGAAACCCCTGTGGATGAATGCGTGGCGTTGTTAAAAGCAAATTCCGCAAAAGGTAAGAAGAAGGCCCAATCAGTCTGAGAACCCGCCGTAAAACAGCGCAAATATTGTTCCAGGGACTGGTTCGTTCTCTCGGTTTGACCATTCGACTGCGGATGAAAGGCCGAGGAAAGGGAGACGGTGAACCCCAACTTGGCACAGAAAGCCCTCCAGAACCGGGAGACAAACTGGACCCCCCTATCCGAAACAACATCCATGGGAATACCATGAATCCTAAAGACGTGAGTAATGAAAAGTTGAGCAAGAGTTTGAGCTGAGGGGAGTTTCTTTAAAGGGACGAAATGGGCCATCTTGCTAAAGCGGTCCACAATTACCCAAATAACCGTATGACCCTGAGACGGAGGAAGGTCAGTAACAAAATCCATGGCCAGATGTGTCCACGGGGAGGCAGGAATGGATAATGGAAGGAGTGGGCTTTCCGGTGGGCTCCTCAAGGACTTACTTTGGGCACAGACTTTGCAAGCGGAGACAAACCTTTGAACGTCCTTCCTAAGAGAAGGCCACCAAACTTGGCGTAACAATAAAGCTATGGTTTTCTTAATCCCTGGATGACCAGTTGTTTTGGTATCATGAAAATGGGACAAAAACTCAGACCGGTAAGTAGAGGGCACAAACAGGGCTGACGCGGGTTTCCCAGGAGGAGCTTGGGCCTGGAACTGAGTAAGATCAGGAAGTTGGGGTTGGATGGCGGCCACCACTAGGGAGCGAGGTACGATGGGAGAAACCACCCTTTCCGGTAAGTCAGGGGGAGAGAAACTCCGAGACAGGGCGTCCGCCTTTATATTCTTAGACCCGGGTTTATACGTTATAGAAAAATTAAACCGAGAAAAGAATAAGGACCAACGAGCCTGTCTAGGCGTTAACCTCTTGGCAGACTGGATGTATTCTAGATTTTTATGGTCCGTAAAGACCGTAACTGGATACTGAGCCCCCTCCAGCCAGTGTCTCCATTCCTGGAAGGCAAGCTTGATGGCCAGTAATTCTCTGTTGCCGATATCATAATTTCTTTCGGCCGCTGAGAATTTCTTGGAAAAGAAGGCACATGGATGGAGGCGTGCAGGTGAGCCGTGGTATTGAGACAAGACCGCTCCGACCGCTATTTCTGAAGCATCCACCTCCACAAGGAAAGGTCGTTGTTCATCGGGATGGACTAGGACGGGAGCAGCGCTAAATACCCTCTTAAGATTCCCGAAGGCCTGGACAGCTTGAGCCGGCCAAACCGGGGGGTACCCGCTTTTCTTAGTTAGGTTAGTTAGTGGTGTAACCAGGGCAGAGAAATTCTTAATGAACCTTCTATAAAAATTGGCAAAACCCAAAAACCTCTGCAGGCCCTTCAGATCTCTGGGCTGCTCCCATTCTAAAACAGCCCTCACCTTAGATTGGTCCATAGACAGACCAGATTTGGAGATAATGTAACCGAGGAACGGAACCTCCGATACCTCAAATTGACATTTCTTTAACTTGGCATATAAACAATTCTCCCTAAGTTTCTGTAAAACTAGGCACACATGTTTACGATGCTCGTCAAGGGATGAAGAAAAAATTAGAATGTCATCTAGATAGACAACCATAAACCGGCCAAGATAATCCCTGAAAATTTCATTGACAAAACTTTGAAAGACCGCAGGGGCATTACACAGGCCGAAAGGCATAACCAAATATTCATAATGCCCTTCAAGGGTATTAAAGGCCGTTTTCCACTCGTCCCCCTGCCTAATTCTTATGAGGTTATAGGCCCCTCGGAGATCAAGTTTAGAGAAGACCTGCGCCCCAACCAAGTAAAGAGTCCCTCAATAAGCGGTAGGGGATACTTATTTTTTACCGTGATGTTATTTAAGCCCCGGTAATCGATACAGGGGCGAAGTCCCCCATCCTTTTTCTCCACAAAAAAAAACCCTGCCCCTGCTGGGGAAGATGAAGGCCGAATAAACCCTTTTTCTAAGTTCTCGGCGATATATTCCCGCATGGCAAGGGTTTCCGCTCGGGTCAGATTAAATATTCTCCCTCTGGGAGGCATCGTACCAGGGAGCAGTTCTATTGGGCAGTCCCAAGGTCTATGGGGAGGAAGTTTGTCTGCTGCCTTTTCTGAAAAAACATCAGCAAACTCCAGATATGGAGTTGGAATCCCAATAGGGAGTAGGTGCGTGACCCTGAGGGGAAATTCCAGGCAGTTCCGGAAACACTGGTGTCCCCACTTGGTAATTTGCCCCGAAACCCAATCAATTTGAGGATTATGCTCCTGCAGCCATGGCAACCCCAAAATCAAAGGAGTACCAGGCATGCTCAAAATCAGGAACTTGATAACCTCAGAATGACTGGCTCCTACTCTGATTTGCATAGGAGGTGATTGGAACCGAACTAACCCCCCGGCCACTGGAGTGCCATCAATGGCTGAAACCCGGATAGGAGTTGGCAAGATCTGTACCATAATTCCTAGAGTCTGAGCTAGATCAGAGTCTAGGAAATTCCCAGCTGCTCCAGAATCTAGAAGAGCCTTTAGATTAACACATTTAGCACCAAACATAAACTGAACTGGGACGAAAACTGGAGACGATACTTGAGGAGATACCTTACAGCCTAGGAGGGCCCCCTCGAAACCCCCTAGGCTCTGAAGTTTCCCGACGGTTTCTTTGGGCAAAGTCTAACCATGTGGCCGGTCCCACCACAGTAAAGACAGAGCCCCTCGGATAGGCGTCGTCGTCTCTCGCCTTCGGTGAGCCTGGTGGCACCTAGCTGCATAGGCTCTTCTGCAGGTTGAGCGACTAGAGCCTCAGATTTTGCAGCTGATTCAGGATGTGATCCTTTCTCTAGGCGCCTTTCCCGGAGCCGGCGATCAATGCGGATGGCCAAATGCATCAATCCATCCAGAGTCTGGGGTTCCGGGTAGTTCACCAGGGTGTCCTTGATAGAGTCAGCCAGACCTAGTCGGAATTGGCCGCAGAGGGCAGGATTGTTCCAACGTGAGTCAACTGCCCAACGCCGGAATTCGGAACAGTAGTCTTCGGCTGGACGGCGTCCCTGGCGGAGGGTACGTAACTTAGCGTCAGCTGAGGCCCCTTTGTCAGGATCATCATAAAGGACCTCCATTGCAGCGAAGAAACTATCCACCGACTGGCGGATGGGGTCCTGAGCTGATAGGCTGAAGGCCCAGGACTGAGGGTCTCCATGCAACAGGGACATAATCAAGCCCACCTTTTGTTCCTGTGAGCCTGAGGAAACCGGGCGAAGCTGGAAGTATAGTTTACAAGAGTCCCGGAAATTGGCAAATTTTGCCCTATCGCCAAAAAACTTTTCAGGGAGCGGGATCTTGGGTTCCACAGTCATTGCGGCCGGAGTCCCCTGAGAAGTGGGGACAATCGGAGTAGGACGGTTCTCCTGGGCCGCAACTCGATGAGCCAGGTGCTCCACCGCCGCAGTCAGGGCCTGCACCTGCTCCAGAATTTGGTCCATTCTTCTTTCTGGCCCGTTATAATGTCAGGACTGTACCAAACACCCGTCTGTCTTAAGCCAGTATCCCCCAATCTCCACCGCCACTTCCGCCTATAGACAAGCCCCCGCTTGTAGGAGACACGGGTAATGCCTCTCCCAGTCGGTTGCCCCCAGGACTTAACAGGCGCAAAGGATAATAGCTTAAGGTGCAGCTTGGTGTTTGGCAGGGAATCCCGAATGAGGATGCCGGGTGCGAAAGTCCGTAAATCAGGCCGAGGTCAAACCAGGAGGTCACAGGCGAGGTATCCAAGGGAGATAACAAAGAATGGTCGAGGGTAGCCAAGGTCAAGTCCAGGAGGTCACAGGCGAGGTACAGGAGGGTCAGGCAAGAGAGTGGTCAGGCAAAGCAGGAGGTCAGGGCAGGCAGCTAGCAAGAATAGTCGAGGTCCAAATCCAAATCCAAATTCTTCACTAAGGTACAGCAACACACATCCAGAACCCAGAAGCTATAACGGGCACTGGGATACTGGAGCAGTACAACTTTATAGGGAACACTGGCCATTGGGAAAAGGGGAAAATGGAGGGAAACAAACTGATTGGTGCATACAAGGAAATGGGATCGGTCCCAGGAGCTGGATGGCCCAGGCCAGACAGGCCGACCAGTCCCTGGGTCCGATCCCAGGAACCAGCCACAGATTGGACAATTCAAACTCGCCCCCGGCGGGCGCGCTGGGGGAAGCGCCGCCGGGAGGCATAAAGCAGACGTGCTCGCGCGCGCGCGCGAGCACGTTGAGGATCGGGCGCGCCCCCGCCAGGAGGGGGAAGCGCCGAGTCAGAGGGGAGAGCCGCAGGGCCGCGCAGCCGCGCGGAGCGGCCTGCGACGCGGCCACCCACGGCGTCCTGCACCGCCAGCCCCTGATCCCCGCGACGGTGCCGAGGAGCTGGCAGACCCGGGGACCGTCGGGCCGCAGCCCGGTGGGAGCCACCCGGCAACGCGCCGCGGGACCAGGAACGGCGATAAGGTAAGTGTCTAACACTGCCATGTCAGCAGGTTACTTGCTGCCACCCTACCCACTGAACTAGCATAGGGGTCCGTTTGGTGATACGGTTGGTAGGCCTGGAGAGGGGGGGGCACCACTTATTTATTTATTATGAAAAAATATTATCAAAAATGCAGATGCCAAAAAGTCAAATGCAGCTGCAAGACGCAAACTCCAACCACAAGCTATTAACGCAAAATGTATGCCACAAATGCGTCCAAACAGGTGTGAACGCAGCCTTTAAGATATACATCATCTACATTTGACGCATGCATTTATGATGATCAGAAGTATATTACAAGGATTACATATTTATTATTCAGTATTTTAGGTAACCACAGTCAATATCACTTAATAGTGTGCAGTGTACTGGTTATATCCTCTGGAAGTGACGGGTATTCTTCCTATGGACCTGGCTGACTGGTGATATATATTTCTTTTTTATCTATAGATGAATTCTTGTTCCTTTCCCTCTGGCCCTCTTCTATTGATTTGGTATTATTCATTTAGGGAATAGGGTTACTTATGGATCAGGTTCAATGATAACTATGACATTTATAAAATGTGATAATTGCTGCACTTATTTATACATATATTTATAGCACATGCACTTTATGGTGGTTTCCATGTGATATATATTGTCGGTTGCACAATATATATCACATGGTTGTCAAGTATGAAATAGCATTGGTTATATGTTGGATGCACTTTAGTATTTGTTATTTAAAATAGGATATCAGGGGGATATAGGGACCATATACCATCTATCAATTACAATAATTTATGTGAGCGGCCATGGTAGGATCAGGTTGACACCCCTTTCAAGTGTGTTTATGTTTTTAAATGGTTTTAAATTGCCCGTGTGTGTTTTTTTGCCTTCAATAAAATTATATGTTTTTAGATTTATAGTGGTGCGTTTTTTTTTGTTACTGGCAAAAAGGGGGTGTCTGGGCCACCCTCACTCTTGTATGTTAGGTATAAATATCACTATTTTCTATACATTGAAGTTCCTAGGTTCAGGTCCTTTTGCAAAAAATATGTCCTGATTTTGCTATAGAAAAACTATGAATACCCACATTCATCGAATGGGTCGGTTCAGCCACAATCTACTGTATACTATCAAACAGAAGGTGGTTAATGCTCTACTGCCTAAATTCAAGTGCACGGCCCAGGCAGTCTCAAGCTCAATATGCATAGTAAACAATAGTGGGTCTGCACTCCAATGATATAAAACGTTCTCTTTAATTTAATTATTTAAAAGAATCTGCATATTATAAGCATCCAAAACCAAATGATTAAGCCAGACCCGATCAGTGTTGGTAATCGTGGGTCCTCTGGCGCCTTTCGGACCTGGTCCTTGCTCATCAGGTCCGAAATGTGACAGAGGATCCAATATTACCAACGATGTTCAGGTCTGACATCAACATTTTAGAGGCTTGGGTGCTTATTATATGGAGATGCTTTTAAATAATTGAATTAAAGAGGATGTTTTATATCATTGGAGTGACTGTTTCCTATTGTATACTATGTGTTATGGGATATTCAAAGATAACATCTTTTTTGTCAAATGTGACAGAACCAAGAAGCCTTGGGAGCCATTACTGTATAGACAAATCGCAGCTGCTCTCCTGAACCCTAGGACTTGCTAATGGCTTTACAAATGCATTCAAGACATTGAATACTCTAATGTAAGATACATGGAAACCACCACTATTAAAAGACCCCTCCTCCCTCCTTCCAATATCCATATGCAAATATCATCCCTAGTAATATGTTCTACCCCAGGAGCTAAAGTTACCGATGCTGGAGACATTATTTAAAGCAGACTCCAAGTGTGAGATGTAATAATACATTTCCTACGGATACAAAAAAATTATTATTTTTAGGTGCCTTGTGATCTAGAATAGTATTATAAATGTAGAGGTATATGTATATTTATGTATGTATGTATACATTAATATGTACATATAACTGTTGCAGGTGTGTGCTGCCTCCTCCATGCTCTCCTCTCTACTTCCTATACTATGTAATTAAACAATGATCTCAGACTCCGAGCGCCTGTTTGCGGGGGAAGTTGATTACAATTTGCAAGGACCAGCCTGAGAAGGGGCATTTTAGGCTGTCACCCGTGTCTCTTGACATAAAACCCAAAAACCTTTTTCTGAGCCTAAATACTGAAAGAGTTAAATAACCTCTGTTTACAGATTAATTGGTTTTATTCGCCCCCCCCCTCCCTTCGTAACCAACGCAGCCAAGCAGAATCACATTGCATGTAAACGAGGGGAGGTCTGGTCCATCTGTATATCGCTGCAGTCTGAACGTATCCCTCAGGAAGTCATTGCTGACAATCTCTGAAGCATTCTGACCTTGTTATGGGCTGATCCCGTAAATGCTTCCAGCACGTAATTTAATGCGTGGTGTTTGTTTGGGATTGGGGATTACTTTTGGCATGAAAGAGAAAGAGAGAAAATCCTATAGTATAAATAGGATATGCAGATTAATCTCGTTCCACAAACAGAGCGAGAGAGAGACATTTCTATCATATAGTTATCATCGGCTTTCTAGGATCTCCTGTGCAGCGCTCTCTATACACAGTGTAGCACCAATTAAACAACTGGTTTGGTTAGTTACACTGTTTGATGTTACGTTCTACTGCTATGCAATAAGAGGGAACAACTAACATCATGTAAGACATAGTTGTTTTATTTTTGTTAATTTAATAACAATGAAGGCTATTGAAAATCTGGCAAGCATTTAACCTCATGGTTAAGGAGCTGGAGAGCTTGCCAATCTTTACTGGAGTCAGCATAGGAGATGGAGAGCTTCAGGCTCAGACAGGCCAACAGGGGAACAGGAGAATACTTTAAAACGGTTAGTTTCACAATCACCATGATACACTGCAATATGAAGTAATGACTATGCTTTTCTCATGCCATCTGATGGTGGTACTTTTTAATTCCATTCAAAATTGGGTGAACATGTTTCGCTTATGTACTTTATCTGAGGTGGAAAATTAAATATTAGAATTAGTTTTAATTAGCTTGATCCTAGCTGCCTGTATGCACACCTCTATATCAGTATATCACAAAATTAGATAGTGGAGACAGCAAAGGAGATGGAGTGCTTCAGGCTCAGACAGGGGAAAGGGAAAATACTTTAAAAGGGTTTGTTTCACAATCACCATGATACATTGTAATATGAAGAAATGACTATGCTTTGTTCATGCCATCTGATTGTGCTACTTTTTAATTTCATTCAAAATTGGGTGAACACGTTTCGCTTATGTTCTTTATCTGAGGTGGAAAATTAAATATTATAATTAGTTTTAATTAGTTCGGTCCTAGCAGTCTGTATGCACACCTCTATATAAGTTTATCACAAAATTAGATATTGTAAACAGCATAGGAGATGGAGAGCTTCAGGCTCAGACAGGCCAACAAGGGAACAGGAGAATACTTGGAAAAAAAATTCAGGCTGGCACAGGACAGGTTAGTCTGTTTGATGTTACGTTCTACTGCTATGCAATAAGAGGGAACAACTAACATCATGTAAGGCATAGTTGTTTTATTTTTGTTAATTTAGTAACAATGAAGGCTATTCAAAATCCGGCAAACGTTTAACCTCATGGGTAAGGAGCTGGAGAGCTTGCCAATCTTTACTGTAATCAGCATAGGAGATGGAGAGCTTCAGGCTCAGACAAGCCAACAGGGGAACAGGAGAATACTTTAAAACGGTTTGTTTCACAATCACCATGATACATTGTAATATGAAGTAATGACTATGCTTTGCTCATGCCATCTGATGGTGGTATATTTTAATTCCATTCAAAATTGGGTGAACATGTTTCGCTTATGTACTTTATCTGAGGTGGAAAATTAAATATTAGAATTAGTTTTAATTAGCTTGATCCTAGCTGACTGTATGCATGCCTCTATATCAGTATATGACAAAATTAGATAGCGGAGACAGCAAAGGAGATGGAGTGCTTCAGGCTCAGACAGGGGAACAGGAAAATACTTTAAAATGGTTTGTTTCACAATCACCATGATACATTGTAATATGAAGAAATGACTATGCTTTGTTCATGCCATCTGATGGTGTTACTTTTTAATTCCATTCAAAATTGGGTGAACACGTTTCGCTTATGTTCTTTATCTGAGGTGGAAAATTAAATATTAGAATTAGTTTTAATTAGTTCGGTCCTAGCTGCCTGTATATACAACTCTATAAAAGTATATCACAAAATTAGATAGTGGAGACAGCATAGAAGATGGAGATCTTCAGGCTCAGACAGGCCAAGGGAACAGGAAAATACTTAGAAAAAAAATTCAGGCTGGCACAGGACAGGTTAGTCTGTTTGATGTTACGTTCTACTGCTATGCAATAAGAGGGAACAACTAACATCATGTAAGACATAGTTGTTTTATTTTTGTTAATTTAATAACAATGAAGGCTATTGAAAATCCGGCAAGCATTTAACCTCATGGGTAAGGAGCTGGAGAGCTTGCCAATCTTTACTGGAGTCAGCATAGGAGATGGAGAGCTTCAGGCTCAGACAGGCCAACAGGGGAACAGGAGAATTCTTTAAAAGGGTTTGTTTCACAATCACCATGATACATTGTAATATGAAGTAATGACTATGCTTTGCTCATGCCATCTGATGGTGGTACATTTTAATTCCATTCAAAATTGGGTGAACATGTTTCGCTTATGTACTTTATCTGAGGTGGAAAATAAAATATTAGAATTAGTTTAAATTAGCTCGATCCTAGCTGCCTGTATGCACACCTCTTTATCAGTATATCACAAAATTACATAGTGGAGACAGCATAGAAGATGGAGATCTTCAGGCTCAGACAGGCCAACAAGGGAACAGGAAAATACTTGGAAAAAAAATTCAGGCTGGCACAGGACAGGTTAGTCTGTTTGATATTACGTTCTACTGCTATGCAATAAGAGGGAACAACTAACATCATGTAAGACATAGTTGTTTTATTTTTGTTAATTTAATAACAATGAAGGCTATTGAAAATCCGGCAAGCGTTTAACCTCATGGGTAAGGAGCTGGAGAGCTTGCCAATCTTTACTGGAGTCAGCATAGGAGATGGAGAGCTTCAGGCTCAGACAGGCCAACAGGGGAACAGGAGAATTCTTTAAAAGGGTTTGTTTCACAATCACCATGATACATTGTAATATGAAGTAATGACTATGCTTTGCTCATGCCATCTGATGGTGGTACATTTTAATTCCATTCAAAATTGGGTGAACATGTTTCGCTTATGTACTTTATCTGAGGTGGAAAATAAAATATTAGAATTAGTTTAAATTAGCTCGATCCTAGCTGCCTGTATGCACACCTCTTTATCAGTATATCACAAAATTACATAGTGGAGACAGCATAGAAGATGGAGATCTTCAGGCTCAGACAGGCCAACAAGGGAACAGGAAAATACTTGGAAAAAAAATTCAGGCTGGCACAGGACAGGTTAGTCTGTTTGATATTACGTTCTACTGCTATGCAATAAGAGGGAACAACTAACATCATGTAAGACATAGTTGTTTTATTTTTGTTAATTTAATAACATTGAAGGCTATTCAAAATCTGGCAAGCATTTAACCTCATGGGTAAGGAGCTGGAGAGCTTGCCAATCTTTACTGGAGTCAGCATAGGAGATGGAGAGCTTCAGGCTCAGACAAGCCAACAGGGGAACAGGAGAATAAAAGGTAAATCACCTATGAATATTATAGAGCATAATATAAGTATACTATAAAAACAGCAAACTATAATGTGGCTTTTAATATTAAAAACAGGCTAAACCGAATATCTACCAATATGCTTAATCATATGCCTCAGGCCAAAGTTATAATTGACGTCTACAAGTAAGTACACATAGAAAATATTTATGCCGGCAAATTGAACTTAGAGACATGGAGGCTGATTTGCTACTAGCGCCAGGTATCGACAGATGAGCGTCTGTATAGCAGTGCTTACAGCGACCGCTAGTAGACGCTGTAAGCTGGTAACGGGCGCTGTAACAGAGCGCCTCAGTCGCTCTAATAACCTGGCCGGCATTGATGAATGTGATGTATGTTGGGTGCTGTAACACCATTACAGCGCTGCAGAGAGCGAGAGGTAGCGCCAGCTCAGTGCGTCCGGCACTCGGTGCTCGACACCATATTTAAAGTGGACCAACACCCAGGGGGGATCGGCCCGGGAATCTATAAGATTCCCGGACCGATCAGATCCCTCCCCGCGGGGCATCCGAAATCGGGATGTCCCGCGGGGAGGAACCCCCCAGGAGGCCCACAATCCTCACCTTACCGGCGATCCAACGGCGCATGCGCGAGACGCGGCCGCGTCTCTCGCTTCCCTCTAGCAGGGCGCGCTCCCGCGCCGGCCGTTTTGTGAATGGCCGGCGCAGGAGCGCTCCCTGTTAGAGGGAAGCGAGAGACGCAGCCAATGACAGCGCTCTGGTATGCGCGTCCAAGCGGCTTTGGACGCGCATACCAGAGCTGCTCTGAGCGCTGTCATTGGCCGAACGAGGTCACGTGGGAGCGGGGAGAGGTGAGTTTTTGCGGCGATCGGGGGGGTTTCAGACAGCGGGGCACCCCCGATCGGGGTGCCCCACCTAAGTGGACCAACACCCAGGATAGTCAAAATCCTGGGTGTTGGTCCACTTTAACAAAAAAGAACACACACACAGCGTCGCCGCTCTAAAGCTGGGAGCTATAGCATAGAGCGCCAGACGCTGTTTGATTAATGTCTGTTTCTGAACACATATCCACCTGTAACAAAGCGAAAACACATGGAATGACATTGTTATAACACTGTGACATTAACACTTTAGTGCCAGACCTGTAATGACAATTCTGTATAAAAAATATAAAAAGTCCCAAAAAAATTCTAAAAGTGTTTGTTTGCAGCCAGGAGAGGTCACACAATGATTGGAGGAAAAAAAAAGGCCAAACACACTATTTAAACACAAGCAAATCAACAGCCATTGAAATGTATGGGAGAGCGACAGTGAGTGAAAGGTTATACCTGGCGCACTGGAAGCTAGAGCGCCGGCGCTATACGCTGAGCCGCCTGTAATAATACATGTGATGCTACATGGCGCTGTTAGTCGCTCACCAGATTCGCTTTCATAAATGTGGTTTGTGTACAGCGCCTGGCGTTCACCAGACGCTCCCTGACGCTACGAGGCCCTATCTGCTGTTATCCCTTCATGAATAACCCCCAAAGTGTAACTAATTATATGTAACATACATTAAAGATATTAAGCTGTTTGTACTGAAGAAGCAATAGTCTGCGAAACGCGTATACATGTAAGCTTAATGGAACTTAGACCACGTCACATCGCTTGCTACAACTGAAAACAGATACTTGCTACAACTGATCACAAAACTTGCTACAAACTGTTGGAACAGAAGGAATAAAACAATCATTGTACAGAACAAAGAACTTTGTGTATCTTTTAATAATTTACAAAGGAAATGTATGTTATAATGCGGGGTACCTTAGGGACACCCGGAGAAGGGTCCATACATAAGTCTCCTAATAACGGTTTATCTTCCTCCTCTGTACCTGTTGCTAAACAGACAGGGAGGAAGAAAACAACCTCCACCCCAAGAACAGAATACTTGAACAAAAATTTTGTCTGGTTGCCTCCAACACATAGAACCTCAAAGGTCATAAAATGTATCAAAATGTATTAATTCAATATTTAAAAATGCTTGTTTCACAATCACCATGATACATTATAATATAAAGAAATGACTATGCTTTGTTCATGGCACCTGATGGTGGTACTTCCATTCAAAACTGGGTGAACATGTTTCACTTATGTGCTTATCAACACCTCTATAAAAGTATACCACAAAATTAAAATAAAAAACATCCAAAGGTTCCCACGCCTACAAATATGTACACACATATAAATACACAAATACACTAGACAATAAAACAACAACCACACGGTACTGTCTGATTTGGCCCCACCTTAAACGGGCAGGCTGATTCGTCACTAACGCCAGGTAGCGACAGATGAGCGTCTGTAGCAGGCATTTTCAGAGCGCCCGCTAGTAGTCACTGTGCTCGGCCGTGGGTCGCTAGTTTATAGCGACTCAGTCGCTGTGCAGTAATGTTGAATACATTGTGAGGAGTCGCTATTTAACCAGTACAGCGCTGTATGGGAGCGCATGGTAGCGACTGCTCATAGCGACCGACTCACAACATATTCACGAAAAAAAACGCCTTACACTACTCTGGCGCAGAAAAATGCTTATCTGTAGAGTGCAGGAGGCGGTGTGTTTAAAGTCTGTTTTCCAGCATCTTTCCACTAGTAACAAAGCGAAAACATATGGAATTACATTGTAGCAACATTGTAACATGAACACTTTAATGGCAGACCTGTAATGTCATTTCTGAGGAAATATATAAATAAAGAAAAAATTGTCAAAAAACTGCATTTTCAATGCCAGGAAAGGTCACAGAATTTTTTGAAAAAAAAAAAAACCCTGTTTAAAAAGAAGAAAAGGATCGTCCATTGAAATGTATGAGAAAGCGACAGGTAGCGAGAGGTCATACCTGGCGCTGTGCAAGGCTGAACGCCGGCGCTGTACGCTGAGGCTGGGAAAATGATGAATCAGACGCTACATGGCGCTATCCCAGTCGCTAAACAGATTCTGCTTGATAAATGTGTAATTGCGTGCCGTGTCCGGCATTCACCAGTCGCTACCTGACGCTACCTCTCATTAACCAGCCGCTACCTGACGCTATCCCTTCATGAATAAGGGCCTAAGTCGGCTTCAAAAGCAATAAAAAAAACAAATCTATTCCCCACATGTCCCTCTTGAGTGTCAATTCCAAAAGTAAACCAAAAAGTAAACCTACCTATTAAGACCCCAAACAAAGTGCCAAGTGCAAGAATTAAGCCAATAAACTGATCATGTGCATATGAGCAAAATCTAATACTTTAAAATGGACCAAAACCCATCTCGATCTATTCCCTCCCCCGGGGGAACCAAAATCAGGAAGCGCCGCTGCGTGAAACGCCCCAGGTTGGCCATAAACTCCCCACAATGGTGCATGCGCAAGCAGCACCCGCATCCCCGCTATCCCTCTAGCAGGGTGCGTGTTCACTCCAGCCATTTGTGATTGGTCGGCACAAGCACTCTGTGTTAGAGGGTAGCGGGGGATGCGGACGCCAGCACGCTCAGATCCGCTAGTGTTAGACGAAGGCTGTGACGTGACTTGAGCAGATCCGAGCGCGCTGATTGGACGAGAGGCTGAGCATGCGGCGTAGGACCGGGATCAGGTGACTTGGGGGGTTTCACACAGATCGGGGTGCCCCGGGGATTAGGACCAAAACCCAGGATAGTCAAAATCTTGGGTTTTGGGCCAATTTAAACCGGACCTTCAGTATCATTTAATAAAAAGCCCAAACCCTTAAAAAACTATTTCCCGGCATCTAAAAATAATATATTTTATGTTTTTAGTGACTTATTATACTTTCCCCCACCGGGCTTCAACTTTAGGACTCGAGCGCCGCCATCTTGACTCAGAAGCATCACATATTGAGGAGAGCGGGATAAAGTGCAGAGGGCAGGGTTATAGCTGTGCTTTGCACAGACAGGGCAGAGCTGGGGTCAGGGAAAGGACAGCAATCCCAGAATGCAGAGCGGCACAGTCAGGAGACACTTCCTGTTTGCAGACTGCCTGATGATCCATGAGCCGCCATCTTGGCGTTTAAAGGCTCATAATATGCAACAGATGCAGGTAAAATGATACTTAATGTGAGCAATCTGTATGTACAGGGGGAAAACATATAAGCTCTTATTCAGGGTGAAGGTCCGGATTAATGTGGGCAATCTGTATGTACAGGGTGTGGGAAACATACAAGATAACTCTTATTCAGGGTGAAGGTCCGGATTAATGTGGGCAATCTGTATGTACAGGGTGTGGGAAACATACAAGATAACTCTTATTCAGGGTGAAGGTCCGGATTAATGTGGCCAATCTGTATGTACAGTGTGTGGGAAACATATAAGATAGGCTCTTATTCAGGGTGAAGGTCCGGATTAATGTGGGCAATCTGTATGTACAGGGTGTGGGAAACATATAAGATAGGCTCTTATTCAGGGTGAAGGTCCGGATTAATGTGGGCAATCTGTATGTACAGGGGGGAAACATACAAGATAGGCTCTTATTCGAGGTGAAGGTCCGGATTAATGTGGGAAACCTGTATGTACAGGGGGGAAACATACAATATAGGCTCTTATTCAGGGTGAAGGTCCGGATTAAGGAATAACCCCCCGTACAGATCCTAGCATTGTTTGTGATAGGGAAATTCCCAGCTTGATTTTCTGCTACACCAAACGGCCAGAGCTACATTTGTGTATTGTACTGATTCATTTAATACACACATCTGCTCCTGTGCTCGTAAAAAATGATTTTTGCTGTGCTTATGAGAGCATGTGCTGTAAGTTCCTATTGGTTTCAGTTGCAGTGCTGACAAAAAAGGAGAGAATGGGGTCAAGCCATTCATGACATGCCTGTAAAAGCTTTTTAAAGTGGACCAACACCCTGGGGTGATCGGCCCGGGAATCTATAAGATTCCCGGGCCGATCACCCCCCTCACCGCGGGACATCCGAGATCGGGATGTCCGCGGTGAGGAACCCCCCCGGAAACCCCCCAAAAACTCACCTCCTCGGCGGCGGCTGCGGCCGCCGCCGCCTCCCGCGCGCCCCTCTAGCCGTGCGCGCGCCCGCGCCGGCCGTTCGTGAATGGCCGGCGCGGGCGCGCGCGCTGTCAGAGGGACGTGCGGGAGGCGGCGGCGGACGCGCTGGCTTGTCCTTCGCTGTCAGCGCTTGTCCGTCGCTGTCACCCGGCCACGTGGGAGCGTTTTGAGGTGAGTATTGGGGTGTTTCTGGGGGGGTTTTACACAGCGGGGCACCCCTAATCGGGGTGCCCCCCTGAAGTGGACCAAAACCCAGGATAGTCAAAATCCTGGGTGTTGGTCCACTTTAAGTAACTGTGTAACAAAGTCAAGCTAATCTATGTGGCCAACACCTTACCGGAGCTGTGAGAGCTCCAACTTTTACACATTACAGCTCCTATTTACAACATATTACATTATATTATATATTACACATTAGCGCTCGTATTTACAACATATTACATTATATTATATATTACACATTACAGCTCCTATTTACAACATATTACACTATATTATATATTACACATTAGAGCTCCTATTTACAACATATTACACTATATTATATATTACACATTACAGCTCCTATTTACAACATATTACACTATATTATATATTACACATTACAGCTCCTATTTACAACATATTACATTATATTATATATTACACATTACAGCTCCTATTTACAACATATTACACTATATTATATATTACACATTACAGCTCCTATTTACAACATATTACACTATATTATATATACACATTACAGCTAGGGATGAGCGAACTGGTTCGGACGAACCGGAATTCGCTCCGAATTTCAGGGAAAATTCGAATCGGCCCCAACCCGAATTTTTTTGGGTTCGTGCCGATCGAATTTTCCCTGAAATAAAAAAAAAAAAATGCCGGCATGGTGGGAGCGTGGAGGCCGGCGCCGCTCTCAGGCACCCTCTGATGACGCGCCCTCTGAAGACGCGTCCTCTGATGACAGCTGAGCGTGGAGGCCGGCGCCGCTCTCAGCTGTCATCAGAGGACGCATCATCAGAGGGCGCGTCATCAGAGGGCGCCTGAGAGCGGCGCCGGCCTCCACGCTCCCACCATGCAGGTAAGTGTTTGCTTTTTAAACAAATGCCGGCATGGTGGGAGCGGGCAGGCCGGCTGCGCTGACAGCGTAGCCGGCCTGCCCGCTCCCACCATGCCGGCATTTTTTTTTTCTCATGAGCGATTCGTGAAAGTTACAATTCGGGCGAACCCGAATTTCTTGGGGAAATTCGGCGAATCGCCCGAATCGAACTTTCAAGAAGTTCGCTCATCTCTAATTACAGCTCCTATTTACAACATATTACACTATATTATATATTACACATTACAGCTCCTATTTACAACATATTACACTATATTATATATTACACATTACAGCTCCTATTTACAACATATTACACTATATTATATATTACACATTAGAGCTCCTATTTACAACATATTACACTATATTATATATTACACATTACAGCTCCTATTTACAACATATTACACTATATTATATATTACACATTAGAGCTCCTATTTACAACATATTACACTATATTATATATTACACATTACAGCTCCTATTTACAACATATTAATTATATTTTATATTACACATTAGAGCTTCTATTTCCTACATATTACATTATATTATATATTACACATTAGAGCTACTATTTACATACTACACTATATTATAAATTATACATTAAAGCTCCTATTTACAACATATTACACTGTATTATATATTATACAATATATATTACACAGTATATTTCACATTAGAGCTTCTGTTTACAACATATTACACTATATTATATATTACACATTATGCATTACACAATATATTAAACATTAGAGCTCCTATTTACAACATATTACACTATATTATATATTACACTATAATATATCTTACACTATATATTACACATTTAACTGGCTTTTGGAAATTTGGACATGTCCATGATTAGTTAGCAAAATTGTACGTGGTTTGCCACAAATTAATGAGTCTCGATCTTAATCAGGATGCTTGAAATTCTGAGCTTCCCAGTATGTGAAGTGTGTAAATCACATTTTTGGTAAATCACAGATCGCCGAAGGTAACTTACTTCTTCCCGGTCATCCAATCAGCATGCTGACGTCACGTCGTCTGAGCCTTCACCTAAGGCCAGCGGCTATGAGCCGCATCCCCTGTTTCCCTCTAACAGGGATTGTGCCATTCACAAATGTCTGGTGCGGGCACGCGCCATGCTTGAGGGATAGCTGGGATGCGGCTGCATCTCCCACATGCACCGTTGGACCGGGAAGTAAGGTAAGTGTATGGGGTGACCTGGGGGTTTCACACACTGGGCCATTCCCGATTTTGGATGCCCCGAGGGGAGGAAATCGATCAGCCCGGGAATCTTATCAATTGCAGTCAGTTTTTGTCTACTTTAAATTTGCACAAGTCCTTACGGTTTCTGCAATAGCAAATTTGATTATTATATATTTTAACATATAATGTGTGTCCCCCCTCGCCAGTAGCGTAACTAAATGTGACAGGGCCCTGCAGGGCCAGGTTATGTTAGGTGGAGGCCCCTGGGCACAAAATCTGGTGGAGGCCCCAGATACAGACTAAAATAATAGTCCAGCCAAGTAACTGATTGGTGGTTGTCTGGCACCCGCCTACTTATTGGAACATCAGATGGAGTCCCTTGTGCCACCCTTGTGCGGGTGCGTGCTGTTCGGGAACTCCTGCTTTGCCATTCTGGGTGGGGGGTAGTGTGGTCGCTCGGCTGGTCCAGCAGAAAACAGTTCCCTGCATTGAGCTGTCAGCGGCTGTGCTTGGTGGCTTATGTGCAGTGACAGCTCTGCACCCATCACTGTAGCGTTGCTGGCGGAGGCTTTGCTGCTCTAGACTCTCCATCCTGCCCTGTGGTGGCTTTGGCTGCAGGTTTGCACAGCAAATAAAGGCTTGTCCAGACGCGCCCCCACTGCCCCGTGGCTCCTCAGGCCAAAGACTGAAAAGCCTCCTGGACCAGACCATAACCCAAAGGTTGGTGGAGGCCCCCTGTGCAGGGCACGTGATGGAGTCCCCAGAACACGCGCCCCTTGTGCCCTCCTTATAATCCGGCCCTGGTGCAAACATAAATGGGGCCCTTTCATGGCTCAAACAGTAACATTTTTTCTGTCTTTTAACTCAGTTGGATGCAGCTAGACAACTAGAGACTGAAACAGCTGATATATGTGCTGCTTCTTTTTTCTAAATGACGCATGAAGTGAGCACAAATATGATAAGGTGGAGGTCGCACCCCTTCAAGTTATGCCCCTGCCCATACCTTGCCCCCTTTTTGCTGTTGCATCTGCAGGTCAGTGGCTGGATCTGCTGGATTATTGCTCTCCCAATGCAACAGGGAGTCCAATTGGCCTCTACCTAAAACCCCTGCGCTGAATTGTAACACTGTGCAGGCAAGTAAAGCATTTTTCATTGTGTGTGCAAGCACTGTCTTTAGACAGGCTGGTTCATGAATTGCATTGCTTGTGCACACACAAGAAGTAGCAATGTCTGCACAAACCTTTAAACTTAGTAATGTTAGGGACAGGGTCCAAATTAGACATCCTTGTCGTGGCCACCTCACTTCTACATTCATTGCAATTTATAGTAACTAACAGTACATGCTTTTAACAAGTGTTAGCCAGCTTTTCCAATAGTATGTGCAGAAGGTTAGTGGCCAGATCTGCTGGATTGTGGCTCTCCCAATGCAACGGGGACTCCAATTGGCCTCTACCTAAAACCCTTCTGTTAAATTGTAGCACTGTGTAGGCAAGTAAAGCATTTCTCATTGTGTGTGTGCAAGTTAAGTTATTGCACTGTCTTTAGACAGGCTGGCTCATGAATTGCATTGCGTATGTACACACAAGTAAAGAAGTAGCAATGTCTGCACAAACTTTTAAACTTAGTAATGTTTGGGACGGGGTACAAATTGGACGGCCTTGACGTGGCTACCTCACTTTTACATTCATTGCAATCTATGGTAACTAACAGTCCATGTTCTAATCAAGTGTTAGCAATTTAGTATGCTTGTGCAGAGGGTTAAATTTCTGTTTTTGCTTATAGTGTGTGGTCACACCCCTCTAGCACCTCTTGACTGCTATATATTGACTGGATGAGCACATCCTACCTTTCTTTTTGCCATACCTTGCCCCTGAAATCCAGCACAGCCAATGAGTGTGGCCATCTTGGCGAAGCTGCACGGAGAGGCATCCCCTCAACGATTTGTGCAGCCTCCCCGTCTCCGCAGCCCAAAGTGCCAGTGATAGCACTGGATTCTGGGGCCAGGTAAGGTTTTAATATTTAGTCATTTGTGTGTTTATATAAATGCCCCACCCTGAGGAGTAGCTAGGTTTTCTGGCACCCGGGGTAAACATTCAAAATGGAGCCCCCCACCTGTTGTCAGGCTCCTCTTTGGCGCCCCTATCATATGCTGTGCCCGGGGCAAGTGCCTCCCTGCTCCCCTCTAGCTACGCCCTTGGCTCCACTTTGATGTAGAATGCCGGAAAGCAGAGAGAAAGTCTGAGAGGGTCTTTAGGAGACAGCCTGGATGAGATACACCTAAGAACCAGACATGACTGTTTGGTCTTATTCACTTTACTGTATGTAATGCAAATATTTAAAGCACAGGACTGAGAACAGCAAATGCTACATGGTTCTCAGGTGCTGCACCCCCAAACTTTACCAGTTTTCTGGGGTCCCTCCCAGGAATTTCTGACTCTCAATGTCCCTCCTAGGCTCTCTGCCTCCAGTCAGACTTTCTAAGAAATTGTAGGTCTTTAAGCTGTCAACAACTCGTATTATGGCACTGGCCTTTTTTAGGCAAAGGCTTCCAGTACTAAAAAGTGTGATTACAATTAGTGTGTCTTATGGGGCAATTAAGATTGGGCTGCCGCAGCCACCCGGTCGGCGGGCAACTGCTGCTGGTTTTCCTCGGGCGCGGCGCACGCACACAAACATACACTTGGGTACGTGCAACAGGTGGGCATGTCCATAGTCCTCAATGGACACTGGAAGCAGGCCACAAACACCTGCTGCACAGACATAAGCATCTGTGCACGTGGTGCGCATGAGGATAAGCAACAGCTCCTCCGGCATCCGGGATGCTCTGTCCAGCATCAGGAGGGGGGTGGGTAGATTTTGCCACACTGCCTGCAATGGGGGAATTGGGGAGGGAATGCCACACTGCCTATAATAGGGGAATGAAAGGGGGGAGAATGCCACACCACCTATAGTGGGGGAATAGGTGGAAGGAAAATGCCATGCTGCATATAATGGGGGAATGGGAGGGGGTAAATACCACACTGCCTATAATGCGGGGGTGGGAGGCGGGAATGCTGCACTGCCTATAATGGGGAACAGAAGGGGGAAAATGCCCCTCAGCCTATAATAACGGAATGGGAGGGGGGAGAATGCCACACTGCCTATAATTAAGAAAAGGGAGAAGGGAGAATGCCACACTACTTATAATGGTGGAATAAAATGGGGGATGCCACACTGCCTTTAAAGAGGGAATGGGAGAGGGAAGTATGCCACACTGCATATAATGGCTGAATAGATGGGATGAGAATGCCACACTGACTGTATTGGTGGGAATCCTGCACACTGCCTGATATAGGGGATTGGGGGGATTCTGCCACATTGCCTGTTACGGGGGGATTCAGGGGAGATTCTCCACACTGCCTGTGGGGGCGATTGGGGGGATTCTGCATGTTGACTATTATTAGGTTCTTGAGGGCTGGTATTTTAGACAACATTTAGTTCAGATTTTTTAATTATCTTTTCCCTCTATGCCCCAGCTGTGTCTTACGGTCAGTTGCTTCTAATGGAGCGAGAACACTTTTGTACGTTTGACAGTATTTTAACATTGCTTAGTATATGACGGCCTTATGTTAAAAAGACGCTTCAGGGGCCCTGGAGTCTAAAAGAGCCCCCCACCCAACAGATCAGGAGTAAGCATTTGAATAATCTCCAGCTGCCACCTGCAGTAAGTACCACTCAGTGTGACCAGAGGTAGCCTCCAGCTTTTTAGAGTGGAATGGGAGGATATCAATGAAACTTACCCAAAAATGTTTTAACCTTTTCTTCCTTTGAGAGTTGTCTCTAACCATTTAATCCAGAAAAGAGAGGATGGAGTGGAGTCTATCCACTGAGTGAGAAAGAAACTAAAGTGATTTCCCTGTAACTGGAGGAAGGTAAGTTAGACCAGTAAAAAACAAACTCCTTGAGGCGCTTAGGCACCAAGATATTAATAAATCTGTACACAACTCTCTTGTTTCTTAATCTAACTTTTGTCTTATGACAAAATGCAGTCTGGTGGTGGGGTGATAGACCATTGAAGCATTCCTCGAGGTGTTGTCCAGGGGGTTTTCCTAATTCGACAGGATCTGCTGTGTATACTGAAGGGTTAAATCATAAACTGCTGCTTTGGTATTGGTCAAGCATTGGTATTTCTCCAAGGCGTGTTCCAACGATAGGGATTCATTGTCCAGCGAGACCAGAGACGCTACATCTGTGATTCCTCCCTCCCCCCCACACCATCCTCTGTAAACATTGGTTAGGCAATGGGAAGTCTAGGTTGTCTACTAGAGGCAAGAATAATAATGCATGACTATTCAATTTGTATCCAGAGCGCAACACACTCCTACCCTTTAAAGTGAACCAAAACCCAGGATTTTGACTACTACTTGTTTTTTGCCCCCCTGGCAGCCTGATCAGGGGTGCCCCACTGTGTGAAACCCCCCAGGTGACCTGATGTCACTTATCCTTCCCAGGTCCTAAGGCACATGTGCAGCCCTCTCGTCCAATCAGCAAGCTTGGATCTGCTCAAGCCCCTTTGTCCAGAAGCTCGCCTAATGCGATGCGAGCAGATCCGAGTGCGCTGGTGGCTGCATCCCCTGCTACCCTTTAACAGGGAGCGTGCCCACACCGGCCATTCACGAATGCCTGGCGTGGGCATTTGTTAAAGACTTGGTAGGAGAAGTCTGTCTGTTCGCTGATGATACAAAGGTTACAACAACAAAGGCTGCAACATGGAAAATGATTTAGCTTTAATGGATAAATGGTCAAATCTGTGGAAACTGGAGTTTAATGTCTCTAGATGTAAAATCCTGCACTTGGGTAGAAGGAATCCCTGTTCTGAGCACCGTATGGGCAGCACTGTGTTATCCAGGATCTCGGAGGAAAGAGATTTAGGAATACTGATTACTGATAGCTGCAAAATGATTGGACAGTGTGGCTTGGAAAAGCAAGCAGGATGCTAGGCTGCATAGCTCGAGGCATCACCAGTAGGAAGAGGGAGGAGAGACTTAAAGAACTTAATTTGTACAGTCTGGAGGAAAGAAGGGAGAGGGGACATGATGGAGACCGTTATATATGTGAAAAGATTCAATAAGGTTCAGGAGCGAAGTGTTTTTAAGAATAAACTTAATGATAGACCAAGGGGCCCAACCTGAAGCTGGTCGGAGGGAAGATCAGGAGCAATGTTAGAAAATATTATTTTACAGAAAGAGTGAATTTAAACATGCCTGGGATAAGCCTCCATCTATACTAAGATATAGAGAACATACAGTATATACATAAGATAAAGATAACATACAGTATACACATAAGATAAAGAGAACATACAGTATACACATAAGATACAGAGAACATACAGTATACACATAAGATAAAGATAACATACAGTATACACCTAAGATACAGAGAACATACAGTATACACATAAGATACAGAGAACATACAGTATACACATAAGATAAAGAGAACATACAGTATACACATAAGATACAGAGAACATACAGTATACACATAAGATATAGAGCACATACAGTATACACATAACATACAGAGAACATACAGTATACACATAAGATAAAGAGAACATACAGTATACACATAAGGGCAGACTAGATGGACCGTATGGTCTCCTGCTGCCGTCACCCGCCTATGTTTCTATGTAAAAACAGAGGCCCTTACCTTTCCATGCCCCATCCCCATCCATCACTGGAGAAAATGGAAGAGTTGGGCTTTAAATTTTTAAATTATTATTATTAGTTTTTAAAAAGTGCCATCTGTGACCAAACTGGTAATTAATTTGTCTGTGTGTGTGTTTTTTATGGTGTATTGCTATTTATCTTATTTACCGTTTTATATTTAATTCTGTTTTTATCACCTTGCATCATTTGTCTTGTGTTTTTGTGTTTTCTGTTTGTTTAAATAAATTCTAAAAATACAGCAGAGGGTCAGTGATGCTCTGAGTTAAGGATCTAAAAAGCTCACGCTATTTCTGAAGAGCCTGGCTACCTTATTTGCCTAGGACGCTCGATCGCCCCCGTCTGGAAGTGGTTGTGGATCGATCGATTGATTCAATTTGTTTGTGTTGTGTGTGGCTTATATAGAGGTGAACACTGTTTGAACAATTGTGGTGACACACGGGGGTACGGTTGGCCAGTTTGATCAGATGACCAATAGGTCTGATCAACCCGTGCAATCGTCACACCATCTTATTCCGTAGCGCTGTACATGATATAAGTACAGTACACAAGACATGTAAATACTTAGAAAACAACATTGATGACAATGCATAAAATGATCAATGTGGAAGAGAAAAAAACCTCTTCTGTTGCCTTTATACAATATGCAATTCCAAATACTTCATATCCGAACAATAATAAATTCTTAGCGACATCAATTCCATATTTAGCTGCCGTATTGGCTTTGAGATGGCAGAAATATGAAGAGAATGAGGGGCTTATATTTAGATTTAACCAAATGACCAGCAGTAAGTATGAAAAGCTTGACTGATGCTGGAGCTCCGGGCAGCTCAGATGCCAAATGAACATCTTATCTGTGATATGGAAATGCTCCATTTAACAGTCATAAAGAGGTTATCGCGCCCTCTGAGTGTTAATTTGTTGCCGCCACTAGAAATGTTGTCAACACTTTTGCCGCCATCAGCTGTTTCATGAGAAGGGGCCGGCACGAGTGTCAGTCTAAAACGCGGCTTGTAGACACAAAGATAATGAGATAGAAAGCGCTATGTGACAGTTCCGCTTTGACAGGTCCTAAACATTAACGCGCACCCCAGATGGCTTCCAGGGTGTACATCATCCTTTAAACTGCAATGCATTTGATTTAAAAAAAAACACGGGCAGGTAACTATGCAGAGCATTAAAGCCTTGTAACATCAAATGGAATACATAAGATAGGACCTGTTTAAAGCATTTCATAAAAGAGAAGACTTTACACCAGGGAGGGGGTGCAGCATGCCCGGGGGGTGCCAAGGCTGGGCCGGAGCACAGGTGGGGGCACAATTTCGAATGTTTGCCCCGGGTGCCAGAAAGCCTAACTACTCCTCTGCATTACACTACTGAGAAGCCTATCTCAATAAATCATAAGTTATACACACAAAAAGTCAAGCCATATACACAAAGAAAATAAGACACTTTGCTTATACCCAATCCTTGAAAAGTTTTACAAAATAAATGGTGTATATAAGACATCTATAAACATTTAGCTATCCACACTAGGAGAATAGTCCAAGCTAGATCCTACCTTTAATCAATCTTATGACTAACAATGAAACCTTATAGGGATGGGCACTCTCTTCTTGATCCTGTTAATGCCTATAACTTGTACAGAGGAAAATCAGGGTTTGTGCAGGTTAGATTCTCAATGGGAATAGGGAATTAAAGTGGACCAAAACCCAGCCCGATCGTCCCGGGATTCATTCCCTCCCCCTGGGGCACCCTGATCGGGGGTGTCCCACTGTGTGAAACCCCCCCAGGCCGCCTCGTACACTTACCTTGCTTCCTGGTCCAACGTCGCATGTGCGAGCCGCGGCCGCATCCCCGCTATCCCTCTAGCATTTGTGGATGGATGGCATGGACACACTCCTTGTTAGAGGGAAGAGGGGTATGCAGCTGCCAGCGCACTTGGAGCACCCTGATTGGACGAGCGGCCGCGCATGCGACGTAGGACCGTGAAGAGGTGAGTGAGTTTAGGCGATCCGGGGGGTTTCACAATAGGGCTGCACTGGGGGAAAGGACCAAAACCCAGGGTAGTCAAAATCCTGGGTTTTGGTCAACTTTAAGGTTCAATAGTGGCCAGACAGCATGATAATAGGTAACAATGATAATAGAGCAATAGTGGCCATTGGGTGCCAACGCACACATGGAATTCTTCCTCCATATTTACCCATCTGTGCACTTGAGAAAAACACATCTCAGTGAATTCACCAGTGAATAAACACCATGTGAGTGACTATAAACAAGTGAATTACACACTAAGGGGCATTGAGGTGCACATGTGCCCAGAGCGGTGGGCTGCCCTAAACTCAGGAGGAATTGGGGGTTAGGTGCCTGGCTCAAGGGCACTTCAGCCATATCCCATGGTTGGGAATCATACCTGCCACCTTCCGGTCACAGGCCTGTTTCCCTACCTCTAGACCACCAGATGTTAGCAATAGTCCCAACCATGATGCTATAGCATTGGGAGCTGAGGTTCCTTGGTTTGTGGGTGCAGTGGGGCTGGGTACAGGGGGCTGAGAGGGAGACTAAGGGGGTGGAAATTGAATGTGGATGTTAAAGAGTAATATGAGAGGCCCTGAAGTCTAAAAGACCCCCAGGGTCTCCCTAGTTCCAGTCTTGGGGCTCCCCGAATACGGATGCCCTGATGTGTGAAACCCCCAAAAACCCCTGGAACACTCACCCTCTCCTGTAGCCCTTGCTGCGTCTGTGCACGCTGGCGTATACTCACTCACCTCTAGATTGGGCGGTGTGGGCATGCTATGACTGCAAGGTGGGGGGGATGCAGCTGGCTCCCTTCGGCACCACTCCGCCGGCTTAGCCATCTGTAAGAGACAGTAGGTGTGACATCGGGGGCCCCGCCTCCATGCCTGATGGGATGGAATATCGGATGCAAGATGGCGCTGTCCGCCGGAAGGTCAGCCAAAAACTGATGGACCCAGAAGATGGATGCCTCGGCGAGGTAAGTAAATAGTGCCCAAATGTAAAACCGGAGTTGGGGGGGGGAGCAGACCGGTGAGGTTTGGGGGGAGGTTTAACCTCCCAATGTTCTTCTTTAAAAACTGCACTTCTATATAACTCTGGAACCGGACCGACAGCCTGGCACAGTTGGAAAAGAAAGGTAGCCGCCATTTTGGAGCTTCCTCTCCCTGCTGTCTGGATTCAATTGACATAACTAACAATGCACAGTTTTTTACTACCATGAGGTTTTTTTTTCAACCCTTAGTGAATCAAGGCCTGATTCTGTTTGGTTAGGCGGAGAAACAGACAAACACATCACAACCCCAACAAAGATTTTCTTCTCCACTTGATCCCTAGAAATCCTCTGTTCCTGGTAGTTATCTCTTGCCATAATCGCCCAGCTTAACATAAGATAATATAAGCTCACTGCAAATCTGTAACACCAGGAGTGTCTCTTTGAAGATCCCCAGATAAAACTGAACTTTACAAAGTCATTTACAAGTCTTAGTCAAAAATAAACCAAAAGTTAAGTGATTCGTCAGCTCACTTTTTTTGTCCCGTATAACTTGGCAAAATGTTTTTCACGGCGAGCGCCTTCTGTTAAGACAAAGGCTCGTACATTTGTCAGACTCTTGTAGTTTAGACATATGTTAACATTGTGCCCTACTCTGGCTTTATTCTCTCCCCTCGCAGGGTGAATGCGCGCCCCTACATTCCTGGGCACTGGCAGGACTCGTATGTACCTAAGCTGCAAATAGGGTCAAGTGTGTTCAATATCATGCTTTGTTTATGGATTCAAATCCAAGCAGTGACACGTTGTAACCAAGCCAGGGCAACTCGACTCAACGTTTCAACAACGCAGCGTTCATTCCTCGCGAAGGGCAGTGACTGCAAATGGTCGCTCTTAGCGGGAAAGAAATCGATGTATCGGATCAAAAACACCAATATATGCAAAAAAAAAATCTAATTTTTATTCCATTGCAAGAAAAGACAATACAAGACACATGTAAAACCTCTAAAATACATAAACATACATACAAAATTCCAACAACACAGACATACATAAATAGAGGTGTAGGCGGAGAGGAGGATCTATATAGACATGAAATCAAATTAGTAAGAAAAATTCTATATATATATAGGAAAGGAATTATAGGAAAGAAATCGATGTATCGGACCAAAAACTCATAGGGAGGAACACCAATATATGCAAAAAAAATCTAATCTTTATTCCATAGCAAGAAAAGACAATATAAGACACATGTAAAACCTCTAAAATACATAAACATACATACAAAATTCCAACAACACAGACATACATAAATAGAGGTGTAGGCGGAGAGGAGGATCTATATAGACATGAAATCAAATTAGTAAGAAAAATTCTATATATATATAGGAAAGGAATTATAGGAAAGAAATCGATGTATCGGACCAAAAACTCATAGGGAGGAACACCAATATATGCAAAAAAAATCTAATCTTTATTCCATAGCAAGAAAAGACAATATAAGACACATGTAAAACCTCTAAAATACATAAACATACATACAAAATTCCAACAACACAGACATACATAAATAGAGGTGTAGGCGGAGAGGAGGATCTATATAGACATGAAATCAAATTAGTAAGAAAAATTATATATATATGGAAAGGAATTATAGGAAAGAAATCTATGTATCGGGTTAAAAACTCATAGGGAGGAACACCAATATATGCAAACAAAATCTAATCTTTATTCCATAGCAAGAAAAGACAATACAAGACACATTAAAAACCTCTAAAATACATAAATATACATACAAAACTCCAACAAGACAGATATACATAAATAGAGGTGTAGGTGAAGAGGAGGATCTATATAGCAATGAAACCAAATTATTAAGAAACATTATATATATATATAGGAAAGGAATTATAGGAAAGAAATCAATGTATCGGATCAAAAACTCATAGAGGGAAAACCAACATATGTAAAAAAACCTCAACTATTCTATAGCAAGAAAAGACAATACAAGACACATACACAAGACATACAAGACAAACATAAATAGAGGTGTATGCGGAGGGGCGAATCAATATATAAATGAAATCAAATTACTAAGAACAATGATATATATTATTAACTGTTAATAGCCATACCATACTTTGTTGATCAACCATGATAAGTTAGTAACCAATTCTCTAAACCAGGGGTACTCAACTGGTGGACTGTGGTCCGAATCCGGACCTCGGATGCCAGTTGTCCAGAGCCTACAGCTGTTCACCTGCACCTTCACCTAAATCCCCATTCCCAGCCACTGACCTGTGCCCTCACCTAACCTCCCCCAACTCCCTGGCCTGAATCCTTCACTTGACCCCCAAAAGTGGGATAAATGCTGGGGAGCAGCATTAAAGCTCGGACCTTAATCCCATGGCAGATCCAGTCATTGGACCCCTGCTGCGTACCCCTGCTCTAAACCAATCCCTGCCTATGATCCGGATCCTAAATAATATCTAAGTGGCATCAGATAAATAACAAATATACTCCATATGAATACATTAAACCAAATACAATATTAATAATACACAACTCTAAATATATACGATGATAACTCATCGTAATAAAGCGCCTGTGCCAAAACATATATATGTCTATACCTGTATAACCATCTACATACTATTCCATACCATATCAGCCCAAAACCAATAGCAAACCTGTAAAAAAACCCTGTATGTGCCAAACCACAAAGTGCAATCAAACAATTGCATTTTTACAACAGCAAATAACAGCAAAAATTATAATAATAGTGATAATAATGGTCTCCTCGCTGCCTGCTGCCTTACTAGGAGCCACGCATTCCGTGGGTTATAGGGCCCACTTCATCAGGCTGAGGAGGATAAACATCAAGGGTGTATGTGCAGTAAACTGATGGTGCTTTGAAGGAGATTATCTTGGAACTTAGGCAAAAATTAAATATTATAGAACACAAAGCAAGTAAAGATCTGAGCTCAACAGTGTCTAAAGCTGGCCCACATCCTCAAGATGAAGCACCTACCACCTTCTAGCATCCTATCAATGCTCAACACCAGTGGAGCTTTATTACCTCCTAGCACCCCTGATTACATTGACAGACACCCCCTCCTAGCATCCCTGGTCATATTTCCCAGCACCAGAGGAGCTTCCACCACCTCCCAGCATCCCTAATCACAATGCCATACAAAAAAAGCAGCTTTTAGCCCCTTCCTAGCATCCCTTGTCAAATACCCAGCACCAGAGGAGCTTCTACCGCCTCCTAGCATCCCTGGTCACGATGCCCAACACCAGAGGATCTGCCACCACCTCTTAGTATCCCTGGTCATAATGCCCAACACCAAAGGATCTGCCACCACCTCTTAGCATCCCTGGTCATAATGCCCAACACCAGAGGATCTGCCACCACCTCTTAGCATCCCTGGTCATAATGCCCAACACCAGAGGATCTGCCACCACCTCTTAGCATCCCTGGTTAAAATGTTCAACACCAGAGGAGCTTTCACCACCACCTAGCATCCCTGGTCACAATGGCCAACACTAAAGGAGCTTCCACCACCTTTTAGCATCCCTGGTCACGATGCCCAACACCAGAGGATCTGCCACCACCTCTTAGCATCCCTGGTCATAATTTCCAACACCAGAGGATCTGCCACCACCTCTTAGCATCCCTGGTCATAATTTCCAACACCAGAGGATCTGCCACCACCTCTTAGCATCCCTGGTCATAATGCCCAACACCAGAGGATCTGCCACCACCTCTTAGCATCCCTGGTCATAATGCCCAACACCAGAGGATCTGCCACCACCTCTTAGCAACCCTGGTCATAATGCCCAACACCAAAGGATCTGCCACCACCTTTTAGCATCCCTGGTCATAATGCCCAACACCAGAGGAGCTTTCACCACCTCCTAGCATCCCTGGTCACGATGCCCAACAACAGAGGATCTGCCACCACCTCTTAGCATCCCTGGTCATAATGTCCAACACCAGAGGATCTGCCACCACCTCTTAGCATCCCTGGTCATAATGTCCAACACCAGAGGAGCTTTCACCACCTCCTACCATCCCTGGTCATAATGTCCAACACCAGAGGATCTGCCACCACCTCTTAGCATCCCTGGTCATAATGCCCAACACCAAAGGATCTGCCACCACCTCTTAGCATCCCTGGTCATAATGCCCAACAACAGAGGATCTGCCACCACCTCTTAGCATCCCTGGTCATAATGTCCAACACCAGAGGAGCTTTCACCACCTCCTAGCATCCCTGGTCACGATGCCCAACAACAGAGGATCTGCCACCACCTCTTAGCATCCCTGGTCATAATGTCCAACACCAGAGGATCTGCCACCACCTCTTAGCATCCCTGGTCATAATGTCCAACACCAGAGGAGCTTTCACCACCTCCTAGCATCCCTGGTCATGATGCCCAACACCAGAGGATCTGCCACCACCTCTTAGCATCCCTGGTCAACATGCCCAATACCAGAGGACCTTCCACCGCCTCCTAGGATCTCTGAACACAATTCCAGATGCCATATGTGTTTCCACCACCTCCTAGCATCTCTGAACACAATTCCAGATGCCAAATGTGCTTCCACCACCTTCTAGCATCTCTGAACACAATTCCAGATGCCAAATGTGCTTTCACCACCGCCTAGAATCCCTGATCACAATGCCTGACACCAGAGAAGCGTCTACCACCTTCCAGCATCCCTGACCATGAAGCAAAACCCCAGAGAAGCTTTCACCAGCTCCTTGCATCCCTAGTCATCGCAAGGCCTCCATATATTTGTCAGTGACAGCTCCAAGGGGGAGTGTGACTTTCAACCTGTATACCAGTAAGCATCATTTATTGAAAAGCCCAAACCGTTAAAAAAAACTATTCCCCAGCTGCCATCTTGCCTCAGAAGCATCACATATTGAGGAGAGAAGGAAAGGGGGGAAAAGTGCAGGGGGGCGGGCAAAAATTGTGCTTTGCACAGACAGAGCAGAGCTGGGGCCAGGAAAAAACAGCAATCCCAAAATGCAGAGCGGAATAGTCAGAAGACTGCAGGCAGCCTTAGACTCAATGGGGCACCATCTTGGATGTTAAAGGCTTAAAAAACGGAATAGGTGCAGTCGGATGATTTTTAATGTTGGCAATCTGTATGTACAGGGGGGAAACATACAAGATAGGCTCTTATTCAGGGTGAAGGTCCAAATTAATGTGGGAAATCTGTATGTACAGGGGGGAAACATACAATATAGCCTCTATTTCAGGGTGAAGGTGTGGATTAATGTGGGCAATCTGTATGTACAGGGGGGGGGGGACATGTAAGATAGGCTCTTATTCAGGGTGAAGGTCTGGATTAATGTGGGCAGTCTGTATGTACAGGGGGGAAACATACAAGATAGGATCTTATTCAGGATGAAGGTCTGGATTAATGTGGGCAATCTGTATGTACAGGGTGGGGGGAAGCATCTAAGATAGGCTCATATCCAAGGTAAAGATCCAGATTAATGTGGGAAATCTGTATGTACAGGGTGAGTGAAACATACAAGATAGGCTCCAATTCAGGGTGAAGGTCCGGATTAATGTGGGCAATCTGTATGTACAGGGTGGGGGAAACATACAAGATAGGTTCTTATTCAGGGTGAAGGTCTGGATTAATGTGAGCAATCTGTATGTACAGGGTCTGGGAAACATACAAAATAGACTCTTATTCAGGGTGAAGGTCTAGATTAATGAGGACAATCTGTATGTACAGGGGGGAAACATACAAGATAGGCTCTTATTCAGGGTGAAGGTCCGGATTAATGTGGGCAATCTTAATGTACAGTGGTGTAAACATACAAGATAGGCTCTTATTTAGGGTTAAGGTCCGGATTAATGTGGGCAATCTGTATGTACAAGGGGGGAAACGTGTAAGATAGACTCTTTTTCAGGGTGAAGGTCCGGATTAATGTGGGCAATCTGTATGTACGGGGGGGGGGGGAACATACAAGATAGGCTCTTATTCAGGGTGAGGGCAATCTGTATGTACGAGGGGGGAAACATATAAGATAGGCTCTTATTCAGGGTGAAGGTCCAGATTAATGTGGGCAATCTGTATGTACGAGGGGGGAAACATACCAGATAGGCTCTTATTCAAGGTGAAGGTCCAGATTAATGAGGGCAATCTGTATGTACAGGGGGAAACATATAAGATAGGCTCTTATTCAGGGTGAAGGTCCAGATTAATGTGGGCAATCTGTATGTATGAGGGGGGAAACATACCAGATAGGCTCTTATTCAAGGTGAAGGTCCAGATTAATGTGGGCAATCTGTATGTACGAGGGGGGAATCATACCAGATAGGCTCTTATTCAGGGTGAAGGTCCAGATTAATGAGGGCAATCTGTATGTACAGGGGGGAAACATATAAGATAGACTCTTATTCAGGGTGAAGGTCAGGATTAATTTGGGCAATCTGTATGTACGAGGGGGGAAACATACAAGATAGGCTCTTATTCAGGGTGAAGGTCCGCTTTAAGTTCGAGATAACAATGATAGTTCATTGAAATAATATAAAAGGTGATTGTTTTTCTTTCCTCTTCATGTGAATTGTCAGCTCCCTGCTTTATCCCCATGACTTCAGCTGCTATGATTTCCTAGCTGGGCTGTGGGTGTTCAATAAACAAGCCGGAGTCTTGTGCAATCATAATTCACTCGCAGATTTCTGTGAATTATTAAAGGTTGTCATTATTACATGTGCATATTCCATTTCCAGGTAAGTCTGGTCAAGTGGATATTTACACATACACCAGTAAATTAAAATAGGAGGTTAAAGCGGACCTTCACCCTGAGTAAGAGCCTATCTTGTATGTTCCACCCTGTACATACAGATTGCCCACATTAATCCAGACTTTCACCCTCAATAAGAGCCTATCTTGTATGTTTCCCCCCTGTACATACAGATTGCCCACATTAATCTGGACCTTCACCCTGAATAAGAGCCTATCTTGTATGTCCCCCCCCTGTACATACAGATTGCCCGCATTAATCCAGACCTTCACCCTGAATAAGAGCATATCTTGTATGTTTCCCCCCTGTACATACAGATTGCCCACATTAATCTGGACCTTCACCCTGAATAAGATCCTATGTTGTATGTCCCCCCCCCCCCCCCGTACATACAGATTGCCCACAATAATCCGGACCTTCACCCTGAATAAGAGCCTATCTTGTATGTTTCCCCCGTACATACAGATTGCCCACATTAATCCAGACCTTCACCCTGAATAAGAGCCTATCTTGTATGTTTCCCCCACCCTGTACATACAGATTGCCCACATTAATCCAGACCTTCACCCTGAATAAGAGCCTATCTTGTATGTTTTCCCCACCCTGTACATACAGATTGCCCACATTAATCCAGACTTTCACCCTCAATAAGAGCCTATCTTGTATGTTTCCCCCCTGTACATACAGATTGCCCACATTAATCTGGACCTTCACCCTGAATAAGAGCCTATCTTGTATGTCCCCCCCCTGTACATACAGATTGCCCGCATTAATCCAGACCTTCACCCTGAATAAGAGCATATCTTGTATGTTTCCCCCCTGTACATACAGATTGCCCACATTAATCTGGACCTTCACCCTGAATAAGATCCTATGTTGTATGTCCCCCCCCCCCCCCCCCGTACATACAGATTGCCCACAATAATCCGGACCTTCACCCTGAATAAGAGCCTATCTTGTATGTTTCCCCCGTACATACAGATTGCCCACATTAATCCAGACCTTCACCCTGAATAAGAGCCTATCTTGTATGTTTCCCCCACCCTGTACATACAGATTGCCCACATTAATCCAGACCTTCACCCTGAATAAGAGCCTATCTTGTATGTTTTCCCCACCCTGTACATACAGATTGCCCACATTAATCCAGACCTTCACCCTGAATAAGAGCCTATCTTAATGGTCCCCCCCCTTTACAACAGATAGAGTCTCAGGCTGCCTGTAGACAGGAAGTGCCTTCTGACTTTGCCGCTCGGCATTCTGGGATGTCTGTCCTTTTCCTGACCCCAGCTCTGCTCGGTCTGTGCAAAGCACGGCTATAACCCTGCCCCCTGTACTTTATCCCGCTCTCCTCTCCCCAGTATGTGATGCTTCTGAGGCAAGATGGCGGTGCCCGTATCCTAGAGTCCTGAACAGAGTTGCAGCCCAGCGGGGGAAAGAATAATGAGTGATTTAAAATGGAAAATATATTAATTTTAGATGCTGGGGATTATTTTTATAAACCGGATTTTGACTATCCTGGGTTTTGGTCCTTTCCCCCGCTATGTGAAACTCCCCAGATCGCTAAGCGCAACTCACCTCTTCCCGGTCCTATGGCGCATGTGCGGCCGCTCGTCCAATCAGCACCCTCGGAGCCGCTGACATCACGCCGTCTAGTGGAGTGCGCTGGTGGCCGCATCCCCTGGGAGCGTGCCAGTGCCGGACATTCACAAATGGCTGGCTCAGGCATGCGCCCTGCTAGAGGAGTAGCGGGGATGCGTCTGCGACTCGCGCATTCGCCGTTGGACCAGGAAACAAGTTAAGTGCATGGGGCGACCTGGGGAATTTCACACAGCGGGGTATCCAGATTTTGGGTGCCCCGGGGGGAGGGAGTCGATCGGCCGGTGAATCTTATATATTCCCAGGCCGATCGGCGTGGCTTTTGGTCCACTTTAAATTAACAATGAACATTATCTGTCAGTGGATTGTGTGAATTTGCTTCCCTTGTTCTTCATTTATCTTTATATCCTGAATGATCTCCTCGCTATATATAACTTCACACCTTGTAAAATGAATGGACAGATGGCCTGTATACTTTTTATTCTGCTTATGCGTGTAATAAACGTCATTACTCACTATTGTTCTTTAGCAAAACCAATATTGTCTTTTCTATATAGCATGTTGCACAGAGCATATTTGCATGGGATTATTATTAGCATGATTGTTTTATATAGCGCCATCAGCATCTGTAGCGCTGTACAAAGCGGTAATTACAGGCAGGGTAAAACATTACAGCACATAGATTATTACAAACCAGATCCTGAAAAAATACCTCCCAAGTGTCCCTGATTTGGAGACACTGTCCCTCTTTTGAGTCCATGTCCCCCTGTCCCTTGTTGTTCTCATATGTCCCTCTTTGAGGTGTAACATGCAGATCTGCAGCAATAAATGATTCATTTGTCTATTCAAAGTGTTTCTAATGTTGTAACTGTTACATCCTATCTCCTATCCATCCCTCAATGAGGGGGCGTGGCTTCATTTAAAAATTGTCCCTCTTTCCCACCCTGAAAAGCCAAGACTCCAAGCCTTTTTATGTGGCCCTGGACAGATGATAGCGGCCACCCTTCTTTCTGGCCCAGTCTTCCTAAAGCTTTGTGCGTTTGAGTTGCGCCGCCAAGTGATGCGCTGGTACACTGCACACCACTGCCTTGAATCTTGCGCCAGAACCCAATGTCTATAAAAGCGGCTGGTGGCCACCTTTTCGATGTAATAGGCACGGCACAATGGACTGGATCTGACGTTCCAGTAAGTAGGTGGGTGACTATTACTTTAAAGTGGACCAAAACTCAGGGTTTTGACTGTGCTTTTGGCTCCCTTGCTGGGTGAAACCCCCCAGGTCGCCCAAACTCACCTGTTCCCGGTCCAACAATGCGTGTGCAGCTGCTCGTCCAATCAGCGCGTTCGGATCCTCTCAAGCCCCTTTGTCTAGGAGCTGGTCTAATGCAAGCAGATCCGACCGCGCTGATAGTGACATCCCCCGCTACCCTCTAACAGGGAGCGTGCCCGCGCCGGCCATTCACAAATGCCTGGCGCAGGCATGCTCCCTGCTAGAGGGATTGCGGGGATGCGGCCGCACATGCGCCATTGGACCGGGAAAGAATGTAAGTTTATGGGCAACCTGGGAAGTTTCACACAGGGGCATCCCGATTCTGGATGGGGGAGGGAATCGATCAGCCCGAGAATCTTAAAGACTCCTGCACCATTCTCTGTGGGTTTTGGTCCACTTTAAAGGGAAAAAAACTGTATCCACCAAATGTTGTGCCCAGGGGCCTCCACCGCACTTAAAGTGGACCAAAACCCAATGAGATTGACCCACGAAAGATTGATCCCCCCCCCCCAGGGTAACCAAAATTGGGATGCCTCGCTGTGTGAAATCCCCCAGGTTACCCATAAACTTACATTCTTTCCCGGTCCAATGGCGCATGCACGTGCAGTAGCGCATCCCCGCAATCTCTCTAGCAGGGTGTGTGCCCTAGCCGGGCATTTGTGAATGGCGGGCACGCTCCCTGTTAGAAGGTAGTGGGGGATGCAGCTGCCAGCTCGCTCAGATCCTCTCGCCTTAGACGAGCTGACGTGATCCGAGCGCGCTGATTGGGCGAGAGGCCGCGCATACGCCATAGGACCTGGAAGAAGTGAGTTTGTTGTGGAGGGTTTCACACAGTGGGGCATCCGCGATTGGGATGCCACGGGGGCAAGGATTAAAACCCAGGATAGTCAAAATCCTGGGTTTTGGTTTATTTTAATCCGGTCCTGGACATGATATCCTCTACCTGCAAATAAGGCCCTTATTCATCAAGCGATAGCGCCAGGTAGTGTCCGACGAGCGCCAGGTAGCGGCAGCTAACGGCGACTACCGACTCAAGTACGCCCGGCGGCGGTCACAATGACGCATTTATCAAGCAAAATGAGGCTAGCGCCGGCGAGAGCGACGGCTAGCGCGGCATTCATCATGAAGCTGCCTGGACCGAACAGCGCCGCTGCAAATTCCCTCACAGCGCCAGGTATGAGCTGTCGCTCCCTGGCGATGTCCAATGCATTTCAATGGAGCAATCTATAATAATTCATGATTAATTGGTAATCATTTTTTTTTTTATTTTTTTAATGTCAAAAAATCGGAGAACACTTCTGCAATGTTAGGATTTTTTTTTAAGTAAAAAAAAAAAAAAAAAAAAAATGTGCAGAATTGATCTAACAGGTCTGAGATTAATGTATTCATATAACAAAATGATTCTAAAAACATGTATAATGTTACATTCAAAAAATATGGTTGTTTAGGGGTTAAAAACTAGTTAATACAGATCGCCGCCAGCGCTCTGGGGTTTAAACAAGGAATGGACAGCGACAGCACATTCGGAGCGTCATTTTTTGATGAATATGAAGCTAGCCATTCGCTCTGGCCATTCGTTGTCAGGCGCTCACATACAACGCTGGACCTGTGAAACAGCGACCCCCCAGCCCGTATTCAACATTACCGCACACCGACTGAGTCGCTGTCATCAAGCTAATGCCGGCCAAGCACAGCGAATACTGGCTGGCGCTGAAAAAATCACGCTACAGTCGCTCATCTGTCGCTACCTGGCGCTATTGATGAATCGGCCTCTCAGTGTTTCAACATATCAAGGTGTAAACTGCTCAGAGTTTTGTGGCATCTTATAGACTCCTGCACCAATCTCTGCGGGTTTTGATCCACTTTAAAGGAAAAAAAACTGTATCCAGCAGATTTTGTGCCCAGGGGCCTCCACCGCACTTAAAGTGGACCAAAACTGACGGTGCGTTCTGACTCCTGGTCATACGAGGGTCTGGGCCCCCCTTTTCTAGAGATTCTTTTGCCTAAGATTATAATTGGTCGGGGCAGAGCACACTTTAGTTATTTGGAGGGGTCTGGTTATTGCTGCGGTGGGTGAACTTTACAATAGCTGCAACTCCTTAAAGTGGACCAAAACCCACGCTGATCGGCCCAGGAATCTATAAGATTCAAGGGCTGATTGACTCCCATCCCTTGGGGCATCCAAAATCGTGATGCCCCACTGTGCGAAACCCCCCAGGTCATTGATAAACCTACCTTCTTTCCCGGTCCAATGGCGCAAGTGCAAGCAGCGGGCGCATCCCCGCTCTCCCTCTAGCAGGGTGCAGGCATATGTGAATGGTCGGCGCGGGCACGCTCCCTGTTAGAAGGTAGTGGGGGATGCGACCACCAGCACGATCGGATCCTCTCGCCTTAGACGAGCTGACGTGATCCCAGCGCACTGATTGGACGAGAGACCGCGCATACGCCATAGGACCTGGAAGAGGTGAGTTTGTTTGGGCAACCTGGGAGGTTTCACACCCCGATCGGGGTTCCCCCGAGGGCAAGGACCAATACCCAGGATAGTCAAAATCCTGGGTTTTGGTCCATTTTAATCCAGTCCTGGACACGCTGTATCTGTATAAACCTGCAAATTAGTGTTTCATCATATCAAGGTGTAAACTGCTCAGAGTTTTGTGGTATTTTATGATTTATGGGCATCACAAGCATTGGACGCGACACGAGCAATGACATCATTGTACTTCATTCCAGAAGCCTACTGTCGACTTCTGAAGACTTGCGCATATTGAACGCACAATTTTTCCCCCTGGGCCTGAATTGCTTTGAAATAGATGAGCAGCCATCTGAGTTATCCTTTTATTTTTCATAAAAGCTTTGCTCAATTTATCTTTTCACACAAGTCCTTTGAGATGAAATGATACATAAATATATTTATACTTCAATATATTTCAGAAAGGACAATGTCAGATGTGTTAAAGTGGTACAAAAGCTGCACGGCCCTGCGGGTTAAAAGACTCCAGGGCCCTCGTGGTGCAGGCAGCTGTATACAAAAAAAAAAGCGAGAGTCACCCTAATGAGAACAAGGTTCCTGGTTAAAGAACCAAAAATAATAAAGGGCCTTATTCATGAAGCTCTAGCGCCAGCTAGAGCCTTGTAAGCGGCAGGTAGCGTCAAGTAGCGGCAGGTGAACGCTGGAGACGGCACGCAATTAGACATTTATGAAGCCGAATCTGGTGAGCCACTGGAACAATGCCATGTAGCGCCCGATTCATCATTATCCCATCCTCAGCTTACAGCACTGGCGTTCAGCCTTGCAGAGCGCCACGTCTTACCTGTCGCTACCTGGCGCTCTCCCTTACATTTGTATGGAATATCCTTAAATCCCTTTCCTGATACAATTTTTTTTTTCTCTGACATGTATCCTGGCCTAGAAAATGACATCCGATTCATCATTATCCCATCCTCAGCATACAGCACCGGCGTTCAGCCTTGCAGAGCGCCACGTCTTACCTGTCGCTACCTGGCGCTCTCCCATACATTTCTATGGACGATCCTTAAATCCCTTTCCTGATCCCAATTTTTTTTTCTCTGACGTATCCTGGCCTAGAAAATGACATTTTTGAAAACTTTTTGGATTAAAAATATTTTTATGCAGAATTGTCCTTACATGTCAGGTATTAAAGTGTTCATGTTACAATGTAATAACAATGTGATTCCATATGTTTTCGCTTTGTTACTAGTGGATACATGTTCATAAACAGCCTCTAATCACGCAGTCTCTGGCGCTATGGGCTACAACCACTTGATTTTGAGCACCGGAAATGTTTGAGGCTGTTTTTTTGATGAATGTGGTGTGAGTCAGTCGCACTGAGCTGGCGCTACCATTCGCTCCCATACAGCGTAGTACTGCGAATCACATAACGTATTCAACAATGCCGGCCAGCGACTTGAGCGCTCTGAAACAACGATCCATGGCCGAGCACAGCGACTACTAGCGTTCGCTCTGAAATCCCCGCTACAGACGCTTATCTGTCGCTACCTGGCGTTAGTAATGAATCAGCCTGAAAATGAGAAAAAATATATATTTTTTTGGAAAATTTTTATAAACACTTAAAGAGGAGCAAAACTCTGAGCGGCCAGCCCTGAAATGACTATTTCACGGCAAACGGTTTTGCTTGGACGAGAGCCTGCGCATCCGCCGTTGTACTGAAAAGAGGTGAGTTATTATGGACAATCTGGGGGGTTTCACACAGCGGGGCATTCCAAAACGGGCACCGAACAAAATAGTCAAAATCCCAGTTTATTTTCTATTTTAAAAACCATACAGCCAAAACTTTTGAAAGCGAGTAGGGCTAGATGTTGAAACAGGAGCATACATACCATAGAGGCAGTCCCCCTGGGGAGAATTACTGCTCAATTTATGCAGAATTCTAGTTGCTCATTCTTCTATATGTGTATATTGCTTAAATAAATATAAAGAAATATATATATATATATATATATATAAAAATATACACAAATATGTATATATTTATATATAAACATATACATATATAATATATATATATATATATATATATATATATATTTACTCAAACAGTTTTTTTTAATCCACAATGACATTTTTATTGCTATTTGCCATTAATTCTCCTATTTCCTTAATCATTTTTATATAAGCTCTAAACATTACAAATCACAAAAGAAATATATATGTATATACACATATATATACACACATATATATATATATGTATATATATATATATATATATATATATATATATATATATATATATATATTATATATGTACCGGTATATGTTTATATATAAATATATACATATTTGTTTATTTTATATATATATATATATATATATATATTTATATATATATATATATATATATATATATATATATATATATTTACTCAAACAGTGTTTTTTAATCCACAAAGACATTTTTATTGCTTATTGCATTTGCCATTGATTCTCCCATTTCCTCGATCATATTTATACGTGTATAGCATATATTCTTTGCTTATTAAATTACAAGCTCTAAACATTACAAATGACCCAGTTAGGAAGATTCCAATTAGAGTAAACATACAAATTACGGCTGATGTACTAATATTTCACCAGCCCAGTGATACCACCTCACGTGGAAAATCTTGTTGCCTTAGTTGGCCGCGCCAGCTCCAAAAAAAGGGAATATTCATCCAGGTTCTGGCACCCTAAAAGTCTGATCCCCATAATGAGACTAATCATCAAAGTTTCTGGTACCCTAAAAATTGCTATGCCCATAAAGAAGGTAAGCACCCATGTTCCGGTCCTCTAACGTTTTTTCTTCTCCTCCATACCCTACAACTGCATTTGAGCAGCGTGGCCACATTCCCGATCATCTGTAGCCATGTAAGTACCAGCACAAGGCCTTTGTAACTGGGGTCATAGGCACCCCCACAGCTACCTTCGGCCTTAGCCACTAACAGAGCTAAAGGGAGGCAAGCGAAAACAAGCACGCTTATTGACTTGCCAGGCGCTAAGATTCGGCCGCACCTGTGCTGTGGGGTAGCCTGGCAGGTGAGTTCTGGTGGCGAACCGGGGGGATACACACAACGGGGCATCCTAAATCAAGGTTGAGTGGCGTGCTCAGCCAATCAGAATGCTCGCTGTCACTAGGCTTACTTCAGCATCTTCCCACCTTTAGCCGTGACATGCCCATGCCCCCACCCATTCAGAAAGGGCCAGAAAGCACATACACGGCGAGGGCTCCAGGAGAAGGTGAGTTAAACTGGCAATCGGGGTCAGACAGCGAGGCATCCCGAATTGGGTGAAACTTGGCCGGCCCGATGTTCCTCTTTAAAGGAAATGTAAACCCAAATAAAAAACAGATTTCAGATGAGACTAGAGGCGGATGGCTGCAATTTGACCCTAATGCAGTGTTGAACTTTACGACCCTGGGAACCAATAGGCACTTATATATCACTGTAAAGGAGTTGACCATCTTTCGGCTTAAAAGAAAAACAGACGATAGCAGTCACTAGGGTGCCTCATAATGGAGCCACAAAAAGGCAGACCTTCAGAAAGGCAAAGCCTGACCAGCTTAAAGATGCCCTAAACTGCATTGACTGGGTCCCTAAAAACAAAGAAATCCTCAATTTTCATTGTGATAGAGATATACCTTACAGGAATAAAAAGGTTAGAAACAAGAGTAAACAAATATGGCTAAGCAAAAAAGTTAGGGGCAATAAAGAAAGGGACCGTGGGAGCGTTACACAATTATAAAGAAGAAAAGAAACTATGAGGCCGATTCATTAATAGCGACATGTAGCGACAGTTGAGCGACTGTAGCGGCATTTTCAGAGCGCCCGCTAGTAGTCGCTGTGATTGGCCATAGTTCGGTAGTTGATAGCGACTCAGTTGGTTTGCCGTAATGTTGAATATTGGGTGAGGAGTTGCTATTTGACAGGTTCCGCGCTGTATGGGAGCGCATGATAACGACTGGCCATAGCGACCGGCTCCCACCATATTCATTAACAAATCACGCTCAAAAAATTCTTGCGCTGTAAAATGCATGTTTAAACCCCAGAGCGCTGGCGGCGATGGGTTAAAAGTAGTTTTTTAACCCCCAAACCACCATATTTTTGGAAACCAAAAAAAACAAGTTTTTTAAAATAATTTTGTAATATGAATACATTAATATCAGACTGTAATATCAATTCTGTACATTTTTTTTTTTTTACCTTAAAAAAATTATTTTAAATGACAGAAGTGGTCACAGAATTTTTCACATTAAAAAAAAAAAAAATTAATAACAATTAATTATGAATATTTAAAGATTGTTCCATTGAAATGCATTGGAGAGCGCCAGGTAGCGAGAGGTCATACCTGTCGCTGTTCAAGGTTGGACGCTGGCGCTGTGGGCTGAGGCTGGAATAATGATGAATGAGTGGCTATATGGCGCTATCTCAGTCGCTAAGCAGGATTGGCTTGATAAATGTGTGATTGTGGTGGGGAGCTGGCGTTCTCGTGGCGGAGCCCGTCATTACCGGCCGCTCACCAGTCGCTACCTGTCGCTATCCCTTGTTAAATAAGGGCCTATGTAAACAACAGATAAGGGCAGCAAAGCGGGAGACGGAAAGACGGATTGCCAAAGAGAGAGTCAAATGAACCCCAAAATGATCTTTAGCTACATAAACAGTAAAAGATACAAACCTGAGGGTGTGGGCCCCCTAAAAAGCAAGGAGGAGACGCCTTCAGAGGGGAATGAGGAGAAAGCAAATTTACTAAAATCTTCTTTGCTTCCATATTCACAAAAGAATGTGACATGCCTGGTGAAATGCAGAGCAATAACCCAAACCCTCCATTAAATGTCACTGGTCTAACCAAGGAAGAAATGCGGAGCCGTCTTAAGCAGATACAAAATAGACAAATCCCCAGGATCAGATGGCATACATCTTTGTGCTGTAAGGGAGTTATGTACAGTAATAGCCATTATTTGTAGATTCAATGATTACAGGGGCTGTTCTGAGGGATTAGCGAATGTGGTGCTAATATTCAAAAAGGAGGGAACCTGGAGACTATAGATCGGTAAGCTTAACATCTGTGGTGGGCAAGCTGTTTGAAAGTATTTTTAAGGGATATTATCCTGGAGTATCTTGGTAAAAATGACCCTATTACTCCATATATGTCCATAATGTGATAATGAAAGCCTGGTACAAAAGATGACAATGCTTGGACTGGGGGAAAACGTGTGCACATGGGCGAGAAAAATAGGCTTAATGATAGGAAGCAGAGGGTGGTTATCAATGGTAAATACTCAGATTGGGTCATCATTACTAGTGGAGGACCGGAAGGGTCAGTTCTGGGCCCAATTCATATATATATATATATATATATATATATATATATATATATATATATTAATATTAATCACAATGGGTATGGATTAAACAGAAATCTTTGCAGATGATACTAAGCTGTGTAAAGTAATTCACACAAAAGAAGACAGCAGGCAGCTTACAAACAGATTTAGATAAATTGGAAGCAATTAAATGGCAAATGAAGTTTAACACAGAAAAATGTAGCGCTATGCACCTGGGAAGGAGACATTTGTGCCATCAAAGAAAATAAAGAAACAAGTGGTAAAACTACAATGGAAAAGGACCTAGGGGTTTTAGTTAATAATAAACTTAACAGTAGTAATCAATGCCAGGCAGCAGCTGCCAAAGCAAACAGGATCATGGGGTGCATCAAGAGGGGCATAGGTGCTCATGACCAGAGCATCATTTTACCCCTGTACAAGTCACTGGTCAGACCCCATATGGAATACAGTGTACAGTTCTGGGCACCAGTGCATAAAAACATATCAGAACTGGAGCGCGTTCAAAGGAGGACAACTAAGTTAATAAAAGGAGTGCGGGGCCTAGAGGACCCTGAAAGATTGTCAAGGTTAGGTTTATTTATATTTATACATAGTTATTAGATCACCCCTGAGGGGTGATCTAATAACTATGTATAAATATATTCGGGGTCAATACAAAAATCTGTCCCACAATCTATTCATACCCCGGAGTGTAACCGTAACCGGAGGGCATCCACTAAGGTTAGAGGAAAGGTGCTTTCTCCACTGACATAGGAGCACTCAAAAGTGGCCAGCATGTAATAACATTACCAGCTATGGCTACTAGACCACTGGAAGGAGATCTATAGTGGCTGAGATGCCCTCCTTGCATGTAATAACATTACCAGCTATGACTACTAGACCACTGGAAGGAGATCTATAGTGGCCGGGATGTCCTCCTTGCATGTAATAATATTACCAGCTATGGCTACTAGACCACTGGAAGGAGATCTATAGTGGCCGGGATGCCCTCCTTGCATGTAATAACATTACCAGCTATGGCTACTAGACCACTGGAAGGAGATCTATAGTGGCCGGGATGCCCTCCTTGCATGTAATAACATTACCAGCTATGGCTACTAGACCACTGGAAGGAGATCTATAGTGGCCGGGATGCCCTCCTTGCATGTAATAACATTACCAGCTATGGCTACTAGACCACTGGAAGGAGATCTATAGTGGCCGGGATGTCCTCCTGGCATGTAATAACATCTAGGGCTACTAGACCACTGGAAGGAGATAAACAGGCTAAACTGGTTGGACTAAAGTCTTTATTTAGCCTTACATACTATGTTACTATGTTACAATAGATACAGCAGTCTCTGTTTCTGAAAATCTTATCTACAAAATTTTATTTGTCTTATGCTTTCTTTGTGATGTGTTGCCAAGCAACCATTTTTACTACTATGATGTTTCTATTGCCCTGAGGAAGTCAGGATTAACCGATGAAACGCACCAGCAATAATAAACAATAAGTGATGTAGGACCTATGGCAAATAATGTTGCATTATGGTGCTGATGAAATTGCAATGTGTCACATTATTGAAAAAACTATGATTTGTTAAATATTTTTTAGGAAAAATTTAATGAATTACAAATGTAAAACTTACAAACTAATTGAGGTGCTGTTCCTGAGTAACCCTCTGCTAATTTCTAGGAATACAGAGTAGGAAATCCAAGGTTACCATAACCCGAGCGCATCCAATAAGGTTAGAGGAAAGGTGCTTTCGATGGCTAACACGGTACAACAACTTACTGAAACTAGGAATACAGAGTGATATAGTTCTTTTATTCCACTCTTACTCTTTTTATGTATTTGCCACACTTTTGCGTCTCTCTTACACTCTAGGTGACTTCTGTCAGCCGATCTAGTTCACAGATGTGAACGTGCAGCACATACCACATATTCCCTGAAAGTACACACGGTAAGCTTTCTAGACATACCCAGCTTGTTGTAGTGGGCTCATTTTTCTGTAAGTAATCCCTCAAAGAATTCTTTGGTTGCACAGGGTTTCCCTAAAAAAAGAAATCAATAAAAAAAGCTGAATAAAAAACATATTTTCCTAAAATATGAATATGCAAACAAGAAAAACAAGTGCAAGGTCCCCGAGCAGAACAATACCCAACATGCATAGCTAATTTTTACCCATTTACCTGCCAGCCTACCTGATATTTTGTCACCCTCTTTTGACAGGTCTTTTTCATTACTTTGCACTATGTTTAACTGTTATACTGTGAGATTTGCAGGAATTTTAAACAAAATTATATGTATTTTTTTGCGGCAGTTTAGGCTTTAACATTACATGTCTTGTTTGTAATTTTCCACAGTCTTTTGTTTAAATATTTTTGAATGAAAAAAAAAAAAAAAAATTTCATTTATTTTAACGTACCACATTTGTATCGGTAGCCCCCTGTTCCGAGCACTTTATAACACTTACAAATAAAATACATTTAAAATATACACTATAAAGTGTTACATTTAAAAAAATGGCGTGGGCTTAACCTTCCCGGGACGGGGATCCCATTTTTGGGAAGCTAAAGGGCTAAAAACCCTTAAAAATAGTTTAAAAAAATGGTATGAGGTGCCCCCTACCCAGCATAACCAGCCCGGGGACTAGCTATAGGGGCTTGTAGAATAGGATACAGGCCGATCGATTGAGTTTTAATGGTAGCAGAGGCAGCCACGTAAATTTTACAAGGCTGGCGTTAGAAGGGTTAAAGTGGACCAAAACCCCGGAAAACCACTCAATCTATTTTGTTTCCCCCACCCCAGATACATTACCATTTGGATGTTTTCTGCCCTCAATGCTGCTTGGCATTCCTGTTATAGTGATTTTAATTCTCGTCATTTGTATGCTGTTGGTTTCTCACAGGATACCTTTGTTCTAAACTATCTGTTTAAGCCCCCTCCTCACAATCTCCTGCTGATAGAAATTTGATTCCATTGAAAATAGTGCTAGAAGGAAGATGAGAGCCAAAAGAAGATTTAATTTTCTCTTAATTTTCCCCCAGTTTTTCCTTTGAAGCCAAAATATTTTGTATTTTTATCCAATTACCAGGGCACTACAGGGGGTAGGCTGATACATGTTTTTTTTTAATTTAACCTACCATAGGGTGTGGTTGGTCTTCTTTAATTGGTTACTGTGTTATATATTAAAGTTACCCTTACCAATTTGGAGAATGACTTTCCCCTTTAATAAGCTGGATGGATCCCGGCACATCCTGCTGCTGTAGTGCTTCGTGTAGTTTAAATGCGCTATAGGAAATCCGCAAATCTCAATGCAAACATTGAAGTCTGTATTTGCAAAATCTAGAAACCTGCATCACAGAACAAGACTGGGACTTACCGATCACCTGAATTGCATTGTGGGATGCCGTGTAGCTAATCTGCATTGGAATGTGTTGGGGCAGATATCTGTTACTTTCTGCGGTGTACATAGGGTTGCCCCCTTTCCCTACAAAAAATACTGGTCTTGTAGGGGTGTGGTCTTCAATCAATGCGGAGGAGTGGAGGTCAGAGCACACAGATTAGGGAGAAGAAGAAGGGCATGGGGACGGGGCCTGGCTGATGTCACGAGGAGACGAGGAGGGAGGAGTGTAGTTAAGCTGCATTAGAAAGTGGTGGGGCAGATAAATGTGGCCTTCTGTGGTGTATATCGGGTTGCCTCCTTTCCATACAAAAAATACCGGTCTTGTGGGAGCGTGGTCTTCATTCAATGTGGAGGGGTGGAGGGTGGAGCAAACATATGAGGGAGAAGAAGAAGGCCATGGGGGCGGGGCATGGCTGACAGACATCATGAGTCATGTAACAAGGAGGGAGGCGAGGAGGGAGGAGTGTAGCTAAGCGGCATTAGAAAGTGCTGGGGCAGATATCTGTGGCCTTATGCAGTGTACATAGGGTTGCCTTCTTTCCATACAAAAAATACAGATCTTGTGGGAGCGTGGTATTTAATCAATGTGGAGGAGTGGAGGTCGAAGCAAACAGATGAGGGAGAAGAAGAAGGGCATGGGGGCGGGGCCTGACTGACGTCACAAGGAGGGAGGCGAAGAGGGAGGAGTGTATCTAAGCTGCATTAGGAAATGGTGGGGGCAGATATCTATGGCCTTTTGCGGTGTACATAGGGTTGCCCCCTTTCCCTATATCCCTATAAAACAATACCGGTCTTGTGGGGGGTGGTATTCAATCAATGCGAAGTAGTAGAGGTTGGAGGAAACAGATGAGGGAGAAGAAGAAGGGCATGGGGGCGGGGCATGGCTGACATCATGGCTGATGTCACGAGGAGGGAGACGAGGAGGGAAGAGAGGAGGGAGATGAACAGGTAGAAGAGGAGGCAGGAGAGAAGGGAGCAGAGGAGGGAGACAGGGAGGGAGACGAGAAGGGAGGAGAAGAGGGAGACACGGAGGGAGGAGAGGAGGGAGATGAGGAGGGGGTAGGAGAGAAGGGAGGAGAGGAGGGAGATACGGAGGGAGGAGAGGAGGGAGATGAGAAGGGAGATGAGGAGGGGGGAGGAGAGAAGGGAGGAGAGGAGGGAGATGAGAAGGGAGATGAGGAGGGAGGGGCAGAGAAGGGAGGAGAGGAGGGAGACGAGGAGGGAGGGAGACGAAGAGGGAGGAAGACGAGGAGGGAGGAAAGAAGGGAGGAGAGGAGGGAGACGAGGAAGGATGGAGATGAGGAGGGAGGAGAGAAGGGAGGAGAGGAAGGAGATAAGGAGGGAGGAGAAGAGGGAGACTAGGAGGGATGGAGCCGAGGAGGGAGGAGAGGAGGGAGACGAGGAGGGATGTAGACGAGGAGGGAGGAGAGAAGGGAGACAAGGAGGGAGGAAAGAGGGGAGGAGAGGAGGGAGACAAGGAGGAAGGAGAGGAGGGAGACGAGGAGGGAGGAGAGGAGACACAAGGAGAGAGACGAGGAGGGAGAAGAGGGAGGAGAGGAGGGAGAAGAGGAGGGAGAGGAGGGAGAAGAGGAGGGAGACGAGGAGGGAGGAGAGGAGGGAGAAGAGGAGGGAGAGGAGGGAGAAGAGGAGGGAGAAGAGGAGGGAGACGAGGAGGGAGGAGAGGAGGGAGACGAGGAGGGAGACGAGGAGGGAGACAAGGAGGGAGAAGAGGAGGGAGACAAGGAGGGAGAAGAGGAAGGAGATGAGGAGAGAGTAAAGGAGGGAGTAGAGAAGGGAGATGGGGAGAGAGGAGAGGAGGGAGGAGAGGAGGGAGACGAGGAGGGAGGAGATGAGGGAGGAGATGAGGTAGGAGTGGAGGGAGACAAGGAGGGGAGGCATCAAGGGCATATACAGAACGCTTCCTCAGGGCTCTGACATGAAAGACTGGCCAAGACACCACCCTTGGCCTTGGTTGTGCTTGGTGCTCCGCCCCCTGCACAAAACAATATGGCCGGTACAAATACAATACCGGGACCGACCCAGTGCAAGACATACCGGCTGCGTCAGTAAATTACGTGCCGAGTGGCAACAGTAGGTGTACAATTATCCACTCAGGGACTATGGGTACAGTGGCATACATACCACAAAGGTGGGGAGTTAGTTGCTACTGGGCCTGTGGCAAAGGCAGGCCTGACGCAAGCTGCCCCCCGCCCTATTTTCAGCACCAGTGGCAACAGAACAGAACCAGTATTGCCGCAGTATATCGTCTGTCGCCAAGCTGTCTGCAGGGGGGAGGAGGGGCGCTATTACTTTTGCTATGGAGCCCTGTGGCAACCTAAGTACATCCCTGGTTGCTAATATACAGCGAGTTCCAAATAATGGATGGATCCCAAAATATAATGTGCTACCAGGCCGTTAGCTGCTGGTTTTAGCCACAATTTATACAAAAAATAAGACTTTGACAGGGAAAATCACGCAATAGAACAAACTGAAAAGACTCCGGATTTATGAGCCATAAACATTTGAAACAATGGACTTACTCTTCCCCAAATCTTCCTATTCTCAGCTTGTGTAAATAGTGCTTTGTTTATAGTGATCATGTCCTCAGTACAAGCAGGGCCATAAAGATAGACTAAGCACTGAGCTCTCAGCCAACTGATTGACTTGCGGGGCTCCAACGTTTAAAGGGTCCACTAGAACTTTTTTTGTTCCAAAAGGATGGACTCAAGGTTCTGACCTGATTTAATATATTTTATTTTTAATTTTGAGTTAGCAAATGTGTGTTTTATGGAAGCAGTTTTCACTACCTGCAATTGGTTGCTATTGGCAAATTGCACCAAGAAGAGATAAGTGAGTCCTGTACACACGGAACAGTGTCCTGTGCAACCTGTTGGCATTGACAACGTACACCAAGTCTGCACTTGGTGTACGTTGCCAATAGCAAGAGACTGCAGATAGGGAAAACTGCTTCTATAAAACACACATTTGCCAACAAAAAAAATTAAAAAATGCCGGATCAACTCAGCACCTTTAAGACATCATTTGCCACACAAAAATATACACTTTCAAAAATTCAATCGAAAGTGGACTTAGGCCCTTATTTATGAAGGAATAGCGACAGGTAGCGACTGGTGAGCGGCCGGTAATGACGGGCCCCGCCACGAGAACGCCGGCTCCCCACCACAATCACACATTTATCAAGCCAATCCTGCTTAGCAACTGAGATAGCGCCAGATAGCGACTCATTCATCATTATTCCAGCCTCAGCCCACAGCTCCAGTGTCCAACCTTGAACAGCGACAGGTATGACCTCTCGCTACCTGGCGCGCTCCAATGCATTTCAATGGAACAATCTTTAAAGTGGACCAACACCCAGGATTTTGACTATCCTGGGTATTGGTCCACTTCCCCGGGGCACCCCGATCGGGGGTGCCCCGCTGTGTGAAACCCCCCAGAAAGCCCCCAAAACTCACCTCTCCCCGCTCCCACGTGGCCGCGCCGTCCAATCGGCGCAGACGGACAAGCTGATTGACAGCGACGTACAAGCAGCTTGCCCGTCGGCGCCTCCCGCTCAGAGACGGCCGGCGCGGGCGCGCGCACGTCTAGAGGAGCGCGAGTGAGGCGGCGGCGGCGGAAGCAGCGGCTGGAGAGGTAAGGTTTTTCGGGGGTTTTGGGGGGTTTACACCCCGCGGAACATCCCGATCTCGGATGTCCCGCGGTGTGTGAGGTGATCGGCCCGGGAATGTTATAGATTCCCGGGCCGATCACCTCAGGGTGTTGGTCCACTTTAAATATTAATAATTAATTGTTATTAATTTTTTTTTTTTTTTTTTTTTTAAAGTGGACCAACACCCAGGATTTTGACTATCCTGGGTCTTGGTCCACTTCGGTGGGGCACCCCCGATCGGGGTGCCCCGCTGTGTGAAACCCCCCCGATCACCCTAAAAACTCACCTCTCCCCGCTCCCAGCGCCGACGGACAAGTGATTTGACAGCCGCTTGTCCATGGCTCCTCCGCCGCCTCCCGCGCGTCCCTCTTGACGCGTGCGCGCCGGCCATTCACAGACGGCCGGCGCGGGGGCGTGCACGCCTAGAGGGGCGCGAGGGAAGCTAAGGTAAGGGGGTTTGGGGGATTTGGGGGGGTTTCACCCCGCGGGACATCCCGATCTCGGATGTCCCGCGGGGAGGGAGGTGATCAGCCCGGGAATCTTATAGATTCCCGGGCCGATCACCCGAGGGTGATGGTCCACTTTAAATGTGAAAAATTCTGTGACCACTTCTGCCATTTTAGATAATTTTTTTTAAGGGAAAATAAAAAAAAAAAATTGTACAGAATTGATATTACAGGTCTGATATTAATGTATTCATATTACTAAATTAATTAAAATACATTTTTTTTTTGGTTTCCAAAAATATGGTGGTTTGGGGGTTAAAAAACTACTTTTAACACATCGCCTCCAGCGCTCTGGGGTTTAAACATGCATTTCACAGAGCTTGAATTTTTTGAGCGTGATTTTTTGATGAATATGGTGGAAGCCGGTCGCTCTGACCAGTCGCTATCATGCGCACCCATACATCGCGGAACCTGTCAAATAGCGACTCGTAACCTTGTATTGAACATTACGCCACACCGACTGAGTCGCTGTCAACAACCGAACAACGGCCAAGCACAGCGACTACTAACGGGCGCTGTGAAAATACCGCTACAGTCGCTCAACTGTCGCTACATGTCGCTATTAATAAATCAGCCTCTTACTCTTTAAAGTGGACCAAAACCCATGCTGATCGGCCCTTCTATAAGAGACATTTGTAAAATGACGCCACACCCCCTCATTGAGGGATGGATAGGAGAGAGGATGTAACAGTTACAACAATAGGAACACTTTCAATTTGCGAATGAATCATTTAATGATGCGGATCTGCATGTTACACTTGAGGGAAGGACAAATGAGAACAACGAGGGACATGGACTCATAAGTGGGACAGTCCCGCTAAATCAGGGACCCTTGGGAGGTATGTGACACAGGGTGTCCTCTGATCATGACTTCCTGGAGGGTTCTGATACTCTACAAGGCAATTAATAGAGGTGGATTATGAAGTAGTAAGACCTCCATTACAGAGCAGCGTGTAATGACTCCTGCTTTGTGTTTGATGTGTTGCGTGTTGCTGTTATGCTGCTTTCACAATGTATGTAGTTAGTCCTGGCCATCTCCATGCACCCGAGTTGTGATGCCGTCAGCTCCACCCTCCCTTCTGTCCCTTAGTAGCACATTGTGTTGGCAAATCGCTGCCCTTTCACCTACCACAAGGTTTGCCTGTGCTGACGCTGATACTATCTGACGATGTTGCTTGGTGTGAGTTATATCTAAATACAGGGAAGCTCTCGGTGGTACCACACGTTTACGGCCTAGCGGTTGAGTTATAAAAGAGCCTTTTAATTCCAACCTTCATTCTTCTCGACCTATCCTCTGCTTTTGATACTGTCCTCCATGCTCTGCTTCTCAATATTCTTTCTTCTCTTGGAATCCAAGGTCTCGTACTCTCTTGGCTCTCCTCCTATCTCTCTGATGGCACACGTAGAGGCTGATTTACTACTAACACCAGGCATTGCCAGATGAGCTCCTGTATAGCGGCGCTTAGAGTGACCGCTAGTAGACGCTGGACATCTTGGTCGCTGTATTAACTTGGCAGGCATTGATGAATGTGATGTGTGTTGGAAAGATAACAACAGCCTGCGCTCCAATAAATCCATGTATTCAATAATCCAATAAAGTCAAAAAGGTGTACAAACGTGTAGTTATACTTAATATCCATACAATCCTTTATCCGACTTTTCGAGGCATCCCGCGCCCCTTCATCACGGAAGTGCACATCAAACAGAGTAACAACCAAATCAAGGGTTAAATACTCTCACACAAATATGGCAAGTCGCTGCCCTTTCACCTACCATAAGGTTTGCCTGGGTCGTTATCCGTGTGCTGACGCTGATACTATCTGACGATGTTGCTTGGTGTGAGTTATATCTAAATACAGGGAAGCTCTCGGTGGTACCACACGCTTACGGCCTAGTGGTTGAGTTATAAAAGAAACAAAAGGGGGTGGGAGCAGCTCAATCCCTCTTATTTATACGAGATTGTTCCTTCATACAAGATTATTCTTATTATATAACCCCTTATCATCCAAAATCATTATTATATATCCTCTTATCATCCAAAATTATTATTATATATCCTCTTATCATACAAAAATATCATTATTATAATTCAGGGCCTGGGAACTAACCCAGTTTAACCCTCTCATCATCAATCTCATCTGATTATTCAGCACCAAACATGTCTAGCTATGTGGAAAGACAGAGATTTGGTTGCATATATCTGCAGATACATGTGGAGTTATAAAAGAGCCTTTTAATTCCAACCTTCATTCTTCTCGACCTATCTTCTGCTTCTGACACTGTCCTCCATGCTCTGCTTCTCAATATTCTTTCTTCTCTGGGAATCCAAGGTCTCGTACTCTCTAGGCTCTCCTCCTATCTCTCTGATCACACACGTAGAGGCTGATTTACTACTAACACCAGGTATTGCCAGATGAGTTCCTGTATAGCGGCACTTAGAACGACCGCTAGTAGACGCTGGACGTCTTGGTCGCTGTATTAACTTGGCCGGCATTGATGAATGTGATGTGTGTTGGAAAGATAACAACAGTCCGCGCTCCAATAAATCCGTGTATTCAATAATCCAATAAAGTCCAAAAAAGCGTACAAACATGTGCAGTTATAGTTAATGTCCATACAATCCTTTATCCGACGTTTCGAGGCATCCCGCGCCCCTTCATCAGGGAAGTGCACATCAAACAGAGTAAAAACCAAATCAAGGGTTAAATACTCTCACCAAAATATGGCAAATCGCTGCCCTTTCACCTACCACAAGGTTTGCCTGTGCTGACGCTGATAATATCTGACGATGTTGCTTGGTGTGAGTTATATCTAAATACAGGGAAGCTCTCGGTGGTACCACACGCTTACGGCCTAGTGGTTGAGTTATAAAAGAGCCTTTTAATTCCAACCTTCATTCTTCTCGACCTATCTTCTGCTTCTGACACTGTCCTCCATGCTCTGCTTCTCAATATTCTTTCTTCTCTTGGAATCCAAGGTCTCGTACTCTCTTGGCTCTCCTCCTATCTCTCTGATCACACACGTAGAGGCTGATTTACTACTAACGCCAGGTATTGCCAGATGAGTTCCTGTATAGCGGCGCTTAGAGCGACCGCTAGTAGACGCTGGGCGTCTTGGTCGCTGTATTAACTTGGCCGGCATTGATGAATGTGATGTGTGTTGGAAAGATAACAACGGCCTGCGCTCCAATAAATCCGTGTATTCAATAAGCCAATAAAGTCCAAAAAGGTGTACAAATGTGTAGTTATAGTTAATACCCATACAATCCTTTATCCGACGTTTCGGGGCATCCCGCGACCCTTCATCAGGGAAGTGCACATCAAACAGAGTAACAACCAAATCAAGGGTTAAATACCCTCACACATATATGAAAAACTCCGCCTGACGTCACCAGTGATGTCACCGGTGACCGCTTTCCTTGTGATGTGTGTTGGCTGCTCTAACAACAGTATAACGCTGCAGGGAGCAAAGGGTAGCGCCAGCTCAGTGCGTCCGGCACTCGGCGCTGCACACCATACTTAACAAAACACTAGACACACATAGTGTAGGCGCTCTAAAGCTGGGCGCTGTAGCATAGAGCGCCAGACGCTGTGTGATTAAAGTGTGTTTTTGAACACATATCCACCAGAAAAAAAAGCGAAAACACATGGAATTACATTGTTATAACACTGTGACATTAACTCTAACATTTTGTGCCAGACCTGTAATGACAATTCTGCATAAAATGCTGAAAAGTTCATAAAATGGATAAAAGTGTTTGTTTGCAGCCAGGAGAGGTCACACAATGATTGGAGCAAAATAAAAACTAATTTAAATTGCTACTGCCAAAACACTATTTATACACAACTAATGAAGCCCCATTGAAATGTATGGGAGAGCGACACTGAGCAAAAGGTGATACCTGGCGCTCCTGAGCCTAGAGTGCCGGCGCTATACGCTGAGCCACCTGTAATAATACATGTGACGCTACATGCCGCTGTTAGAGGCGCTCAACATTCTTTCATGTGGTTTTGCTTACACCAGGCGCTGCCTACAGTTGCGGGGCGCTACCTGGCGCTATCCCTTAGTGTATCTTACTCTAATACAATTTCCTCTCCCAGCCCTCTGTCTGTTGGTGTACCATAAGGCTCCGTCCTAGGACCCCTACTTTTTTCAATATACACTTATGGTATTGGCCAACTAATAACTTTTCTGGGCTTCCAATATCACTTTTATGCAGATGACACTCATATCTCTCTCTGTGGCCCGAATCTCTCTTCTATCCTCTCTCGCCTTCCTGTCTATCAGCCATCTCTTCCTTGTTATCTCGCTCCCTTAAACTAAACATGGACAAAACAGAATTTGTCATTTTCCCACCATCTCACTCCCCTCCCCTCTCTAACATCACAATCTCTGTAAATAATCTTACAATAACTGTAACTCCTCAAGCTCGGTGCCTGGGGCATCATTCTGGACTCCTTTCTCTCATTCACACCTCACATTCACTCCCTAGCCCCGCCTCCTGCCATCTCCTGGCCCCGCCCCTTCCTCACATTCACTCCCTAGCCACCTCCTGTTGTCTCCAACCTAAAAACATTTCCCGCATCCGTCCCTTTCTCTCACCTGACACCACTAAAATGTTAGTGCATGCCCTGATCATATCCCGACTGGATTACTGTAACACCCTCCTCTGTGGTTTGCCAATAGACTGGCACCCCTCCAATCTGTTCTAAACTCTGCTGCTCGCCTCATCCACCTCTCCTCTCGCTTCTCCAGTGCTGTCCCCCTCTGTCAATCCCTCCACTGGTTACCTGTCTCTCATAGAGTTCAGTTCAAACTTCTAACACTTACCAACAAGGCTCTCTCCAGCCAGGCCCCTCCCTACATTTCATCTCTGATCCAGCATTACCAACCCAAGCGCAACCTCCGCTCTGCCTCTGACATCCTCCTGTCCTCCTTCTTGGTCACCTCCGCACACTCCTGCCTTCAAGACTTCTCCCGTGCCTCCCCACTTCTCTGGAATGCACTCCCCCGCTCGATCCGCCACTCTCCATCACTCCAAGCCTTTAAAAGCGCCCTCAAAACTCACTTCTTCAGACAATCATATGACCTGGCTTAAGCAACTCCTATAACCTTCAAATGGCACATGCAGCCATACTCAAGCTCTACCACTTGTGATCCCTAATAGCTAATAAGTAAAGGCTGATTATTTCAGTCAAATATAAAGATTCTAAACACCGCGCACAATAAAAACCTTCAAACATAAAAACAATTCTTTCAAGATTAATCTGTAAACGCTGCTACGTGCTGAACTTTTCATTCCAATTAATTCCAAACTCATGTATCAATAATTAGCACAGAGCGTAAGCACAACTTCTTCAAGTTGCCACCAATCGATACTGTCCCAAAGTGCATGTGCCGGTCCGGATTGCAGAGTAACAGCGCCCCTAGCTTCCACAAGTGGCCATAGTGGATGAATTGGAGGTGGAGTGTTTCTCAACTGCTTTATCCCTGCCTTGATGCATTTTGGAATATGTGAGTGTATATATTTTACTCTTATTAAATAAATCGAATTACCACTGCAGAGTTGCACTAGCAGGCTGATTCATCACTAACGCCAGGTAGCGACAGATGAGCATCTGTAGCAGGCATTTCAGAGCCCCCGCTAGTAGTCGCTGTGCTCGGCCGTGGGTCGCTAGTTCATAGCGACTCAGTCGCTGTGCTGCAATGATGAATACATTGTGAGTAGTCGCTATTTGACCAGTACAGCGCTGTATGGGAGCGCATGTTAGCGACAGGTCAGTGCGACCGACTCACAACATATTCATCAAAAAAACAGCCTCACACAACTCCGGCGCTCAAAAATGCTTCTCTGAAGCCCAGAGCGCCAGAGGCTGTGTGATTAAAGTGTATCCACCAGTAACAAAGCAAAAACATATGGAATTACATTGTAATAACATTGTAACATGAACACATAAATGCCAAACCTGTAATGTCATTTCTGCATAAATATATAAAACATAAAAAATATTTGGAAAAATGGCTTTTTCTAGGCCAGAAAAGGTCACAACATCATTTGAGATTTAAAAAAGAAAAAAAAAAATAACAAAAACCCTGTTTAAAAAGAAAGAAAAGAAAGTCCATTGAAATGTATGGGAGAGCGACAGGTAGTGAGAGGTAATACGTGGCGCTCTGCAAGGCTGAACGCTGGCGCTGTATGCTGAGGCTGGGATAATGATGAATCGGACGTTACATGGCGTTATCCCAGTCGCTCAACAGATTCTGCTTGATAAATGTGTAATTGCTGCCGTGTCCGGCGTTCACCTGTCGCTACCTGTCATTTACAAGGCGCTACCTGACGCTATCCCTTCATGAATAAGGGCCTAGATGTATTTGTGCTCTCTTACATGCCACTGTCCCAAATACTTTTACAAAACCATTGAGAATTAATTGTGGGAACTATAAGGAGTTCTGGTTTGACTTGGAGGAAATTACTGGTCCAAGAACGACGTACGATTATTCCATGGTAAAGCTGGTTTACATCACTATCCGGTAAGCGGACACCCGAAGGTGGTGGGCTCGAGTGGACCGGCGCATGCACTTTGGGACAGTATCGATTGGTGGCAACTTGAAGAAGTTGTGCTTACGCTCTGTGCTAATTATTGATACATGATTATTTCAGTCGCTGGATTTCGTGGTCCGGGAATAACCTGTACACGCAGCACGACACTGAGCATGTCCTCCGCTCTCCGTGCACTCGCATTCCATGCCCATGGCCGGCCTCAGGTCTATGTGGGCCCTTGGGCGGCATGGTCTCAAGGGGCCCCTTTGTGGTGAAGAGTCGCATCACATCGCAAAGGGACGTCCCAAATCTAGACGCCCCCTAAGGATCATGTTATTTGGAACAAAACTCTAGTTTTTACTTTGAAGCGCACAGAAACCCCTTTATACCTGACCGAATCTAGATCCTCCTGATTTTGGATGCCCCTGTGTGTGACCCCCCCCCCCCTTTGTTCATTACTTTCCTGGAACTGGTGAATGCACTGTGGGGTCGCCAGTTTGAGTTAACGGCCAAACCAGGGGGGTTCTTACACAGAGGGGCATCCCAAATTGAGATGCCCCTGTAAAGCAGACCAAAACTCAGGGGTGGAACTAGTTGTATAGTGGGTATGCCAGCGATCCCAGGGGGTTTCACACAGTAGGGTGTCACAGATTGGGATGTTCAAGGGATAGGAAATCAGCTGGGGTGGGCAACTTAAAAGCAGAACAAAACTCAGCACATCCTCCCCTGGAATCTAAATCGAGATGCCCCGTTGTGGGGAATCCTGCCATTCGAGGAGATGTGGGCACCAGCTGTGGCGGTGCCCTCCCAGTCCACCGCTGGACAAGTGCCGTTACACACCCCAAAGGCCGGCCCTGTCAGTGGGCCCCCCGGAGGGTGAGGGCCCCCGGCAGCTGCCCCGCCTTGCCAGGTGATGAAGCCGACCCTGTCCATGCCTTAATTGTGTTCAGATCCGGCACTGATCGTTTTTTTCCTCTCGGCAGCCCATGGCAGGGCCGTGCTGACACAGTGTAATGCTACGGCAAACAGTCCCGCTTTCTTTATGTACAGATACACTGTACTGTCTATCGGCAGCTAATAGCGGGTATGCACGAATGGCAACGGTCAACAAAGAACTGGACGTGATCTGGAGATATCTGCACATGCTGCACCTGCACGCTCATGGCAAGGTGAGAGCAGGGGTGTGCTTATACATGCTGGTAATTACAGTGCACCTACATACGTATTTATACCTCCCAAGTGTCCCTGATTTGGAGGGACTGTCCCTCTTTTGAGTCCATGTCCCTCGTTGTTCTCCTTTGTCCCACTTTGATGTGTAACATGCAGATCTGCAGCAATAAATGATTCATTTGTCTATTCGAAGTGTTTCTATTGTTGTAACTGTTACAATGTATCTCCTATCCATCCCTCAATGAGGGGGTGTGGCTTCATCCATCCCTCAATGAGGGGGTGTGGCTTCATCCATCCCTCAATGAGGGGGTGTGGCTTCATCCATCCCTCAATGAGGGGGTGTGGCTTCATCCATCCCTCAATGAGGGGGCGTGGCTTCATCCATCCTTCAATGAGGGGGTGTGGCTTCATCCATCCCTCAATGAGGGTGTGTGGCTTCATTACATATTGTCCCTCTTTGAGGTGTAACATGCAGATCTGCAGCAATCAATGATTCATTTGTCTATTCAAAGTGTTTCTATTGTTGTAACTTTTTTTATTGAGTAAAATCAATCAATCATATACAATATATACAAAGTTACAATAAATAAATAAATAAAATAAATAATTACTAAACGAAAAAAAAAACAGTCCTAACAATTTGGCATATAATGTATCATCATTCCATATACAACCTAACACTACACTATACACAATTCAACAGGAAAACTAAGAGACCCCGTCACCTGTGCACGCAGCCGTTCTTCAAAAACCTGTAACTGTTACATCCTATCTCCTATCAATCAATCAGTGAAGGGGGCGTAGCTTAATTTAACAATGGTCCCTCATTTTAAGGAACTGTCCCTCTTTTGAGTCCATATCCCCCTGTCCCTGTTGTTCTCATTTGTCCCTCTTTGAGGTGTAATATGCAGATCTGCAACAATAAATGATTCATTTACCTATTTAAAGTGTTTCTATTGTTGTAACTGTTACATCCTATCTCCTATCCATCAATCAATGAGGAGGCGTGGCCTAATTTAACAACTGTCCCTCTTTCCCAATCTGAAATGTTAGGAGGTATGCACACACTACATGCATACATTCACAGTCAGAGGGAAATAGGAGAGAATAACTTGTAACAGAAAGAAAGATTGATGCAGCATGGGAAAAGAAAAGGCATAAAAAGGAAGTACAGAAAAAGAGAAAAACAAATTTAGGTAAAAAAGAGGAAGAGAAGAAGAGGATGTGACAAGAGAAGAGGATAGCGGAAAATAGAAATGAAGGAAAGGTGTACAAGAGAATGTGAAAAAATGCATGTGGATAATAGATGTGAGGTGGGCTTAAGTGAGGAGAGCAGAGGTGAGGTGGGCTTAGGTGAGGAGAGCAGAGGTTAGGTGGACTTAGGTGAGGAAAGCACAGGTCAGGTGGAAAAAAAAGGTAAAAAAGAGGAAGAGAAGAAGAGGATGTGACAAGACAAGAAGATAGTGGAAAACAGAGATTGAAGGGAAGGTGTAAAAGAGAATGTGAAGAAATGAATGGGGATAAAAGAGAGGGAGAGAAGACAGGAATGTGGGAAAGGCATATAGAGGGGAGGTGGAAAAAAGGAGAAGGGTGGAATGTGGGAGAAGAGGAAGATGTAGAGAAGGTGAGAGGAGAAGAAGATGTAGAGAAGGTAAAAGGAGAGGAAGATGTAGAGAAGGTGAAAGGAGAGGAAGATGTAGAGAAGGTAATAGGAGAGAAAGATGTAGAGAAGGTGAGAGGAGAGGAAGATGTAGAGAAGGTGAGAGGAGAGGAAGATGTAGAGAAGGTAAAAGGAGAGGAAGATGTAGAGAAGGTAAAAGGAGAGGAAGATGTAGAGAAGGTAAAAGGAGAGAAAGATGTAGAGAAGGTGAGAGGAAAGAAAGATGTAGAGAAGGTGAGAGGAGAGGAAGATGTAGAGAAGGTGAGAGGAGAGGAAGATGTACAGAAGGTGAGAGGAGAGGAAGATGTAGAGAAGGTGAGAGGAGAGGAAGATGTAGAGAGGGTGAGAGGAGAGGAAGATGTAGAGAAGAAGGTCAGAGGAGAGGAAGATGTAGAGAAGGTGAGAGGAGAGGAAGATGTAGAGGAGAAGGTGAGAGGAGAGGAAGATGTAGAGGAGAAGGTGAGAGGAGAGGAAGATGTAGAGGAGAAGGTGAGAGGAGAGGAAGATGTAGAGAATGTGAGAGGAGAGGAAGATGTAGAGAAGGTGAGAGGAGAGGAAGATGTAGAGAAGGTGAGAGGAGAGAAAGATGTAGAGAAGAAGGTGAGAGGAGAGGAAGATGTAGAGAAGGTGAGAGGAGAGGAAGATGTAGAGAAGGTGAGAGGAGAGAAAGATGTAGAGAAGAAGGTGAGAGGAGAGGAAGATGTAGAGAAGGTGAGAGGAGAGGAAGATGTAGAGAAGGTGAGAGGAGAAGAAGATGTAGAGAAGGTGAGAGGAGAGGAAGATGTAGAGAAGGTGAGAGGAGAAGAAGATGAAGAGAAGGTGAGAGGAGAGGAAAATGTAGAGAAGGTGAGAGGAGAGAAAGATGTAGAGGAGAAGGTGAGAGGAGAGGAAGATGTAGAGAAGGTGAGAGGAGAGGAAGATGTAGAGAAGGTGAGAGGAGAGGAAGATGTAGAGAAGGTGAGAGGAGAGGAAGATGTAGAGAAGGTGAGAGGAGAAGAAGATGAAGAGAAGGTGAGAGGAGAGGAAGATGTAGAGAAGGTGAGAGGAGAAGAAGATGTAGAGAAGGTGAGAGGAGAGGAAGATGTAGAGAAGGTGAGAGGAGAGGAAGATGTAGAGAAGAAGGTGAGAGGAGAGGAAGATGTAGAGAAGGTGAGAGGAGAAGAAGATGTAGAGAAGGTGAGAGGAGAAGAAGATGTAGAGAAGGTGAGAGGAGAGGAAGACGTAGAGAAGGTGAGAGGAGAGGAAGATGTAGAGAAGAAGGTGAGAGGAGAGGAAGATGTAGAGAAGGTGAGAGGAGAGGAAGATGTAGAGAAGGTGAGAGGAGAGGAAGATGTAGAGAAGGTGAGAGGAGAGGAAGATGTAGAGAAGGTGAGAGGAGAGGAAGATGTAGAGAAGGTGAGAGGAGAGGAAGATGTAGAGAAGGTGAGAGGAGAGAAAGATGTAGAGAAGAAGGTGAGAGGAGAGGAAGATGTAGAGAAGGTGAGAGGAGAGGAAGATGTAGAGGAGAAGGTGAGAGGAGAGGAAGATGTAGAGAAGGTGAGAGGAGAGGAAGATGTAGAGAAGGTGAGATGAGAGAAAGATGTAGAGAAGGTGAGAGGAGAGAAAGATGTAGAGAAGAAGGTGAGAGGAGAGGAAGATGTAGAGAGGTGAGAGGAGAGGAAGATGTAGAGAAGGTGAGAGGAGAAGAAGATGTAGAGAAGGTGAGAGGAGAGGAAGATGTAGAGAGGGTGAGAGGAGAGGAAGATGTAGAGAAGGTGAGAGGAGAGGAAAATGTAGAGAAGGTGAGAGGAGAGGAAGATGTAGAGGAGAAGGTGAGAGGAGAGGAAGATGTAGAGGAGAAGGTGAGAGGAGAGGAAGATGTAGAGGAGAAGGTGAGAGGAGAGGAAGATGTAGAGAAGGTGAGAGGAGAGGAAGATGTCGAGAAGGTGAGAGGAGAAGAAGATGTAGAGAAGGTGAGAGGAAGATGTAGAGAAGGTGAGAGGAGAGGAAGATGTAGAGAAGGTGAGAGGAGAGGAAGATGTAGAGGAGAAGGTGAGAGGAGAGGAAGATGTACAGAAGGTGAGAGGAGAGGAAGATGTAGAGGAGAAGGTGAGAGGAGAGGAAGATGTAGAGAAGAAGGTGAGAGGAGAGGAAGATGTACAGAAGGTGAGAGGAGAGGAAGATGTAGAGGAGAAGGTGAGAGGAGAGGAAGATGTAGAGAAGAAGGTGAGAGGAGAGGAAGATGTAGAGAAGGTGAGAGGAGAGGAAGATGTAGAGGAGAAGGTGAGAGGAGAGGAAGATGTAGAGGAGAAGGTGAGAGGAGAGGAAGATGTAGAGGAGAAGGTGAGAGGAGAGGAAGATGTAGAGAAGGTGAGAGGAGAGGAAGATGTAGAGAAGGTGAGAGGAGAGGAAGATGTAGAGAAGGTGAGAGGAGAGGAAGATGTAGAGAAGGTGAGAGGAGAGAAAGATGTAGAGAAGAAGGTGAGAGGAGAGGAAGATGTAGAGAAGGTGAGAGGAGAGGAAGATGTAGAGGAGAAGGTGAGAGGAGAGGAAGATGTAGAGAAGGTGAGAGGAGAGGAAGATGTAGAGAAGGTGAGATGAGAGAAAGATGTAGAGAAGGTGAGAGGAGAGAAAGATGTAGAGAAGAAGGTGAGAGGAGAGGAAGATGTAGAGAAGGTGAGAGGAGAGGAAGATGTAGAGAAGGTGAGAGGAGAAGAAGATGTAGAGAAGGTGAGAGGAGAGGAAGATGTAGAGAGGGTGAGAGGAGAGGAAGATGTAGAGAAGGTGAGAGGAGAGGAAGATGTAGAGAAGGTGAGAGGAGAGGAAGATGTAGAGGAGAAGGTGAGAGGAGAGGAAGATGTAGAGGAGAAGGTGAGAGGAGAGGAAGATGTAGAGGAGAAGGTGAGAGGAGAGGAAGATGTAGAGAAGGTGAGAGGAGAGGAAGATGTCGAGAAGGTGAGAGGAGAAGAAGATGTAGAGAAGGTGAGAGGAAGATGTAGAGAAGGTGAGAGGAGAGGAAGATGTAGAGAAGGTGAGAGGAGAGGAAGATGTAGAGGAGAAGGTGAGAGGAGAGGAAGATGTACAGAAGGTGAGAGGAGAGGAAGATGTAGAGGAGAAGGTGAGAGGAGAGGAAGATGTAGAGAAGAAGGTGAGAGGAGAGGAAGATGTACAGAAGGTGAGAGGAGAGGAAGATGTAGAGGAGAAGGTGAGAGGAGAGGAAGATGTAGAGAAGAAGGTGAGAGGAGAGGAAGATGTAGAGAAGGTGAGAGGAGAGGAAGATGTAGAGGAGAAGGTGAGAGGAGAGGAAGATGTAGAGGAGAAGGTGAGAGGAGAGGAAGATGTAGAGGAGAAGGTGAGAGGAGAGGAAGATGTAGAGAAGGTGAGAGGAGAGGAAGATGTAGAGAAGGTGAAAGGAGAGGAAGATGTAGAGAAGGTGAGAGGAGAGGAAGATGTAGAGGAGAAGGTGAGAGGAGAGGAAGATGTACAGAAGGTGAGAGGAGAGGAAGATGTAGAGGAGAAGGTGAGAGGAGAGGAAGATGTAGAGAAGGTGAGAGGAGAGGAAGATGTAGAGAAGGTGAGAGGAGAAGAAGATGTAGAGAAGGTGAGAGGAAGATGTAGAGAAGGTGAGAGAGGAAGATGTAGAGAAGGTAAAAGGAGAGAAATATGTAGGTGAGAGGAGAGGAAGATGTAGAGGAGAAGGTGAGAGGAGATAAAGATGTAGAGAAGGTGAGAGGAGAGGAAGATGTAGAGAAGGTGAGAGGAGAGAAATATGTAGAGGAGAAGGTGAGAGGAGAGGAAGATGTAGAGAAGGTGAGAGGAGAGAAATATGTAGAGGAGAAGGTGAGAGGAGAGGAAGATGTAGAGGAGAAGGTGAGAGGAGAGGAAGATGTAGAGAAGGTGAGAGGAGAGAAATATGTAGAGGAGAAGGTGAGAGGAGAGGAAGATGTAGAGAAGGTGAGAGGAGAGAAATATGTAGAGGAGAAGGTGAGAGGAGAGGAAGATGTAGAGGAGAAGGTGAGAGGAGAGGAAGATGTAGAGAAGGTGAGAGGAGAGGAAGATGTAGAGAAGGTGAGAGGAGAGGAAGATGTAAAGAAGGTGAGAGGAGAGGAAGATGTTGAAAATGTTATAAGGCAGTGGAGGAATGAGAGGAAAATGGTGAAAAAGGAAGATGAAAGGAAGGTGTAAAAGGGAAAGAAAATGATAAAGCGTGGAGATAGAGGAACGATATATGCTTATCTAACAGCACTGCCTTCCCATTCCCATACTTCCCAAGTGTCTCTGATTTGGAGGGACTGTTAGAGGGTAGCGGGTGATGCGGCCGTTAGAGCACCGGGATCAGCTGATTGGACGAGGACGGGTAAGTGTGAACAGGTGACCTGGGCGGGTTTCACACAGTGGGCCATTCTCGATCGGGGGAAAGAACCAAAACCCAGGATAGTCAAAATCTCGGGTTTTGGTCCACTTTAAACAGGACCATTTCTGTCCACGAGCGAACTGGGCAGCTGCATTACCACCAGTAACTAGGCTGCTGCAGTCAGCTAAGCTGCTTTCCACTTTCTTTTCTTATTTCTTTCTTTCCTTTTATTAGGCTCGATTCAGAGACACATTCGTCTGGACTTCCGTAGCTGTCTGTGAAAGTTTTGGTGGGTGTTTGTCATTTTTTTGCTTTTTTTCGTTCATTTTTCATTCGTACGAGCGTTCGGGAGGATGTGTACATGCGCTTTCGATGAACGGAAGCAAATCGGATCATTTCCGTTTGTTCGGATCATTTTCCAAACAAAATCGGAAATTTTCTGTTCGTTCAGATAACTTACGTTGTTGGGATGGGCTTGCGTCTGATTCAGAGAGCTGATTTCCGACGGATCACCACCCTATAAATCCGTTTCATTTCCGATCCACTTACGGGACCTTTGAGGGCTCGGATTGTTGTTGTTGAACATGTTTTGCGGCTATGTGGAGGAGTCTGCGCGCCTTTAGCACCAAGGCATTGCATGTATCAGCATGGCCGAGGCCATAAATTGTATAGCAATGCATACCTGAATCAATACATTTCATGTATGCCTTATAGAAGCATTTTAATGCTGACCTTAATTAGTCCTTAGCATGTAAACCTTTATTTTCCCACACATCCATATAATTGCTATATTTTTTTAGACTTATGTCATTTGTGAATAATATTTGGATTGTTGAACTTGAATCTTAATTTGTTGCAGCAGTTATTGTTTTAGTCGGTTACCTTTGCTTTGTGTAATTATTTTATATTTGGTTGCAGGAACCGCAAGATGTGCCACTCGCACAACATACAAGCGGTGTTTGGTCCAGCTATGCGATTAATCAGTGTTCTTGCAGGGCATCCAGGGTCATCCCATGATGCTTATATGTATATTGCAGCGCTCCGGCTTATTTCGTCAGTTTGAGTCAGGAGAATTATCTGGTGGATGGCTCCTGGGTAAGTTTGCTCACATTCCATCAATCCATTTTCACTGTATGGCAATGAATATAGTTGATGACTTATGTCTTAATCTATGGCTGTTTTTAGCCCTTGATGACATGTTAAACAATATTGTAGCTTAGAATGTGTATTTTATGTTAGTATTTTTAAATTCTTTCAGGGGAATCTGGATATCCACTCCTGCCCTTGCACCTGATGCCTGTTCTTTGCCTGCAGAATGCGAGCCAGGGGTTCTCTAATCGGGCACTATGCAAAACCCGGGCCGTGGTGGCGAGGGCCCTCTGGCTTTTGAAGTCCAGATTTAGGTGTTTGGACCATACGGGGGGGGGGGGGCACTGCAGTATGACCCCAACAAGGTTATACCAATATGATGATGGAATCCAAAAAAATGTTACAGTGTCATTTCATTTACAACATACATTAACACAAAACTAATGGGCCCAGAAATATTTAAAGATGAATATTCACATGACCGGGAAGTGATTTGGGTAAGTTTTAGGGGGCTAAAATGGAAGAAGAACCTAACCGCGAAGTGATTTGGGTAAGCTTTAAGGGTCCAAAAGGGAAGATGGAGGATAGTGCTAAGTGATTTAGCTAAACATTGTAGTAGAAGTGAGGGTGGCAAATATGTAGGCAAGCACTTTAATGAGTTAAGTTTGTAGTGCGCAGGCGCAAGTTCGTAAGGATTTCCGTCTGGACGATTATTTATTGAAAAAGGGAAACAGAATCGAACGGGAGACGTAAAGGATTCGTTGGAGGATACGATGGGAAAAGGGCAAAAACGAAAGCCTACGTTGTAACATGTGAAAATGAAACGGAAAAGTCTGGATGGAAAATGACATCCTCGTATTCATAATCTGCCGTACAAACGGACGGAAACTTTACAGAAGGTTTTCAATGCATGCATAGAATCGCTCGTACACTCATACGAGAACGGAAACATTTCCAAAAAAAAAACAGATGGGCACTAAAACGGAAGTTTTTTTTGGTCTCTCTGAATCAAGCCTATTGTCCTTCTTTTCTCTCTCCCATATCTCTGTCTTCCTTCTTTTCATCTTTCCTTGCATAGTCTCCTCTCTTTCTTTCTTTTATTCCTTCCTCTCTTTTTCTTTCTTTCCTTCATTCTTTCCTCTTCCTATATCCCACCTTCCTTTTTTCCTCCCTCCTTTCTTTGTTATTTCTTTACTAACTTCTTGAATCTGTCTTGCTTTACCTCCCCCCTTCATTCTTTCCTTCTTTATCTTATTTCCTTTCTCTCTTCCGTCTCTCTCTTCCTTCTTTTCATCTTTCCTTGCATATTCTCCTTCTCTTTCTTTCTTTCCTTCATTTTTTCCTCTTCTAACTTCCCACCTCCTTTTTTTTCTTACTTTTTCTTTCCTTCCTTCTTGAATTTGTTTTCCTTTCTCTCACCTGTCTCTCTCTCTTGCTTTCTTTCATCTTTCCTTGCATATTCTCTTTTTTTCTTTTTCTTCTGCCCTTTTTCCTATTCTTCCATCCTTTCCTTTATTTAAGGAAAAGGGGACAATTTGTAATTTAGGCCACACCCCCTCATTGAGGATGGATGAAGCCACACCCCCTCATTGAGGATGGATGAAGCCACACCCCCTCATTGAGGGATGGATGAAGCCACACCTCCTCATTGAGGATGGATGAAGCCACACCCCCTCATTGAGGGATGGATGAAGCCACACCCCCTCATTGAGGATGGATGAAGCCACACCCCCTCATTGAGGATGGATGAAGCCCCGCCCCCTCATTGATGGATGGATAGGAGATGGGATGTAACAGTTACAACAATAGAAACACTTTGAATAGGCAAATGAATCATTTATTGGTGCAGATCTGCATGTTACACCTCAAAGAGGGACAAATGGGAACAACGAGGGACAAGGGGACACTTGGGAGGTATGATTTTTGCCTTTCTTTTTTCTTGCCATTTCTTTTTCTTTCTTTCAGTCCTTCCTCTTTTTTTTCTTTCCTCATTTCTCCTCTCCTTGAGTCCCACCTTCCTTATTTTCCTTCCTCCTTTCTTCCTTTTTTCTTTCCTTCCTTTTTTCTTTCCTTCCTTCTTTCATTTGTCATTCTTTACTTCCATCCCTTCTTACTTTCTTTCTTTCTTTCCTCCTTCCTTCCTTGCTTGTATTTTTGCTTCTTCCTTTTTCTTTCTTTACTCCCATCCCTTTCTTTCTTTTTTTCTTTCCTTCCTTCTTTGCTTATTTCTTTCTTCCTTCCATTTTTCTTTCCTTCCTTCTTTTATTCGTCTTGCTTTATTCCCCTCCCTTCTTTCTTTCTTTATTTTCTTTCTTCTTTGCTTGTTTCTTTCTTTCGTCCTTTTTCTTTCCTAGCTTTTTAAATTTGTCTTGCTTTACTCCCCCATCCCTTCTTACTTTCTTTCTTCCTTCCTTCCTTCTTTGCTTGTTTTTTTGCTTCTTCCTTTTTCTTTCCTTCCTCCTTTCATTTGTCTTTCTTTACTCCCATCCCTTTCTTTCTTTCTTTCTTTCTTTCTTTCTTTCTTTCTTTCTTTCCTTCCTTCCTTCCTTCTTTCTCAACTGTTTGGTGTCAGCGCTCTTTATGTAAAACGGCCTGAGGGAGGATTTTCTCTTCCTACTCTGGAAGCTATTTAGGATAAAGACATTTCCCAGCCTATAGGGCCCATGAGGTGGATGTACACACTCCATACTGGATTCCGCTCTCCCGCTCTCCATTGGCCTCTGAGGGTCACATGGGCATCACAGCAGCACAGGAACGCGGATAAAGTAAGGTCTGTCTATTTTAAGAGTCATTTCATCTTTTAGTGCGGAGGCTTTAAGGAAGACCTTTAGTCATTTGATCATTTAAAAAATTGTTCCAACCTCTTTGTAAAACTTCCAGACACCCAAAATGTTGTCTCTGAATGTGACGGGGCCCTGGTGCCGATATTAGTAGCACACATAGCACATATGCGGCCGCTCGTCCAATCAGCATGTTTGGAGCCGCTGACGTCGCGTTGTCTAACAGGCCGATTCATCACTAACGCCAGGTAGCGACAGATGAGCGTCTGTAGCAGCATTTTCAGAGCGCCCGCTAGTAGTCACTGTGCTCAGCTGTGGGTCGCTACTTCATAGCGACTCAGTCGCTGTCCAGTAATGTTGAATACATTGTGGGGAGTCGCTATTTGACCAGTACAGCGCTGTATGGGAGCGCATGTTAGCGACTGATCAGTGCGACCGATTCACACCATATTCAGCAAAAAAACAGCCTCACAAATCTCTGGTGCTGAAAAATGCTTCTTTGAAGCCCAGAGCGCAGGAGGCGGTGTGTTTAAAGTCTGTTTTCAGCATCTTTCCACTAGTAACAAAGCGACAACATATGGAATGACATTGTAGCAACATTGTAACATGAACACTTTAATGGCAGACCTGTAATGTCATTTCTGATGAAATATATAGAAAATAAAATAAAAAATTTGAAAAAACTGCTTATTCAATGCCAGGAGAGGTCACAGAATTATTTGAGATTTAAAAAAAAACAAAAAAAAACACTTTAAAGAGAAGGAAAGGATCGTCCATTGAAATGTATGGGAGAGCGACAGGTAGCGAGAGGTCATACCTGGCGCTGTGCAAGGCTGAACGCCGGCGCTGTTCGCTGAGGCTGGGAAAACGATAAATCAGACGCCACATAGCGCTATCCCAGTCGCTAAACAGATTCTGCTTGAAAAATGTGTAATTGCTGCCGTGTCCGGCGTTCACCAGTCGCTACCTCTCATTAACCAGCCACTACCTGACGCTATCCCTTCATGAATAAGGGCCTAAGCCTTCATCTGAGGCCAGTGGAATCTGGATGCCCTGGAGGTGAGGGAATCAATCAACCCTGGAACCTTATAGATTCTTAGGTCAATCTCCTTGGATTTTGGTCCACTTTAACTACTTTAAAGAGAAACATCGGGGGAAAATAAAACCTCCCCCAAACCTCCCCCCTACTTACTCTTTGGATGTCTGCTGTGGCGACATCTAGCTGCTTCAGGGCCCAATCCTCTGCCGTGCTCCTCAAAGTCCCGCACCACTCAGCGAGGTCTCACGGGATATCGGGCGGCTCCATTGCATCCCATTCATGGGCACTGTGCAGGTGCGAGATCGGGGACCGCACGCCGTGCCTGATGGGATGCAAGATGGAGCCACCCGTCGGAAAGGTCACTCGGAATCCAAGGGACCCAGAAGATGCATGCCCTGGGGAGGTGAGTAAATAGTGTCCACAGGTAAAACCCGGGTATGGGGGCAGCAGATCAGTGAGGTTTGGGGGAGTGATACCTATAAGATAGGGCCGATCTTCACATACAGCGAAGGTCTGTCCTTTCTATAAGGCGACGCACCCCTAACATAACGCTGTGTCACCTGGTCCATCCACACTGCATAGTCATTATCTGCCAAGGATTAGGCCCAATCCCACTCTCCACAAAGGACCCAGCGCTCCCACCACACCAAAGGGTTCATTTAAAATAGCATTTTATTACAAAACATCTTTAAAATAGAGATTCTTGCGGATCATTCATTTGTACATGAATCGCACAATTGACATCATGTGAATCAATATTAGCACACCCAAAAAATACACTCAAGATATCCTTAAGGCAACGGTTACATGATAGGGCTAGATTTTCTTACTGTTTCAGCAGTTAATAAGGGCAAACATGTTTCGCCATTTGACTTCTTCAGTGCCCTAATGAAAACACCAAGAAGTACTTTTAATATGGTATCCTCTCATTCTATAGAGCATTGCATCACAATAACGCATCAATATCCTCTATCACATTCCATTTTATCACAAATGGAATGTGATAGAGGATATTGATTTATGGCACATGTTTATTAAGAAATGGAATATAATCTATAAGCTCATGATACGTTATTGTGATACAATGCTCTATAGAATGAGAGGATACCATATTAAAAGTACTTCTTGGTGTTTTCATTAGGGCACTGAAGAAGCCAAATGGCGAAACATGTTTGCCCTTATTATAGCGGACCAACACCCAGGGGGGATCGACCCGGGAATCTATAAGATTCCCGGGCCGATCAGATCCCTCCCCGCGGGGCATCCGAAATCGGGATGTCCCGCGGGGTGAAACCCCCCAGGAAGCTCACAATCCTACCTTTTCTACGTTCCAGCGGCGCATGCGCGTCCGCCGCCGCCGCCTCCCGCGCGTCCCTCTAGCAGGTCGCGCACCCGCGCCAGCCGTTTGTGAATGGCCGGCGCCGGGCACGCTCCCTGTAAGAGGGACACGTGGGAGGCGGCGGCGGCCCGCGCTCAGCTTGTTCGTCGCTGCCTCTCCTTGTCCATCGGCGCCGATTGGACGAGCGAGTCACGTGGGAGCGGGGTCAGGTGAGTTTTCGGGGCTTTCTGGGGGGTTTCCCACGATCGGGATGCCCTGCAGAAGTGGACCAATACCCAGGATAGTCAAAATCCTGGGTGTTGGTCCACTTTAAGGCAACGGATACATGATAGGGCTAGATTTTCTTACTGTTGTAGCAGTTAATAAGGGCAAACATGTTTCGTCATTTAGCTTCTTCAGTGCCCTAATGAAAACACCAAGAAGTACTTTTAATATGGTATCCTCTCATTCTATAGAGCATTGTATCACAATAACGTATCATGAGCTTATAGATTATATTCCATTTCTTAATAAACATGTGCCATAATATCCTCTATCACATTCCATTTGCGATAAAATGGAATGTGATAGAGGATATTGATGCATTATTGTGATACAATGCTCTATAGAATGAGAGGATACCATATTAAAAGTACTTCTTGGTGTCTTCATTAGGGCACTGAAGAAGTCAAATGGCGAAACAAGTTTGCCCTAATTAACTGCTACAACAGTAAGAAAATCTAGCCCTATCATGTATCCGTTGCCTTAAAGTGGACCAACACCCAGGATTTTGACTATCCTGGGTATTGGTCCACTTCCGCGGGGCACCCCGATCGTGGGAAACCCCCCAGAAAGCCCCGAAAACTCACCTGACCCCGCTCCCACGTGACTCGCTCGTCCAATCGCTGCCGACGGACAAGGAGAGGCATCGACGGACAAGCTGAGCGCTGGCCGCCTCCGCCGCCTCCCGCGCGTCCCTCTTACAGGGAGCGTGCCCCGCGCTGGCCATTCACAAATGGCTGGCGCGGGTGCGCGCCCTGCTAGAGGGACGCGCGGGAGGCCGATCGGGGTGCCCCGCAGTCAGGGAGCTGATCGGTCCGGGAATCTTATAGATTCCCGGGCCGATCAGGGGAGGGTGTTGATCCACTTTAAGGATATCTAGAGTGTATTTTTTGGGTGTGCTCATATTGATTCACATGATGTAAATTGTGCGATTCATGTACAAACGAATGATCCACAAGAATCTCTATTTTAAAGATGTTTTGTAATAAAATGCTATTTTAAATGGGAGCGGTGTGGTGGGAGCGCTGGGTCCTTTTTGTGGAGAGTGGGATTGGGCCTAATCCTTGGCAGATAATGACTATGCAGGTTTGGGGGAGGTTTTAAAGTGGACCAAAAGGCGAACCTTAGACGTTGTGGTGTCAGTGGCTCAGAGCGCGCAGATTGAACGAGCGGCCGCGCATAGGACCGGGAAGAGGTGAGTTGGCATGGGTGATCTGGGGGGTTTCACACATCCCCGATCGGGGTGCCCCGGGGGAAAGGACCAAAACCCAGGATAGTCAAAATCCTGGCTTTTGGTCCTTTCCCCCAGGGGGAGCCTTGATCGGTGTGCCCCGCTGTGTGAAACCCCCCAGATCACCGTTGCCAGCTCATCTCTTCGCTTACGCCTCATGCACAGCCGCTCGTTCAATCAGAGCGCTCGGAGCCAGTGATGTCACAATGTCTAAGCTTCGTCTAAGGCCAGCAGCTCAGAATGGACTGACGGCTGCATCCCCCGCTACCGTGGAGTGTGCTGCCCATTCATAAATGCCTGGCACGGACATGTGACCTGCTATAGGAATGGCGGGGATGCGACCACAGCTCGCGCATGTGCCATTGAACCGGGAAACAAGGTAAGTGATTGGGGCGACCTGGGGGGGGGGGGGGGGGTTCACACAGCTGGGCATCCACATTCTGGATACCCCGGGGGGAGGTAATCGATCGACCTGGGAATCTTATAGCTTCCAGGGCCGATTGGCGTGGGTTTTGGTCCACTTTAATCTCCCCTGATGTTCCTCTTTAAAAACTGTGCTTCCATTTAATTCTGGAACTTAAGTCTTCAAAAGTGCCGCTTCTCAATGTGTTGCTGAATCAGCCCAAGTTTACATGTAAATAGTGACTTGGCTGCCGCCAGCTTCTTTATTGGGAAATCAAGCTTAATTATTGCAGAGAACCAGGAAGTGCTATGAGATAAAGCACCAAGATATTCAGCCATTGGGATTCTTGTGGTGCAGGACTTACCTAGTCCCAAACTATAACCAAAAGCATCGTATGATGAGTAAAACAATTAAAGCCGTCATTCACTCTGAATAAGAGTCTATCTTATATGTTTCCCCCCGTACTTGGAGATTGCTCACATTAATCCGGACCTTCACCCTGAATATGAGCCTATCTTATATGTTTCCCACACCCTGTACATACAGATTGCCCACATTAATCCGGACCTTCACCCTGAATAAGAGCCTATCTTATATGTTTATAGAAATGATATCAGTGAAAAAAATCAATGACCTAGAACCGCGCTAAAATGATTACAATAGAAAACAACAAAACATAAAGTGCTCGACGTGTATAAGTCCTTATCTCAAAAAAGACCCAAACAATTGTCAAAAATATTAATAAAAACACAGAGCACACAATAACAATGAAATTAGAATTTTCCCTTAGTGGAACACAAATAAATAAATCAAAAAAGTCCAAAACTTAAAAAAATAGCAGGTATCCCACGGTGCATGCACTTCACATGAAAACGTGCAAAAACCTCCACCAAATGTGCAAACTCTTACCGACTCCACAGCAAGACAGAGCCTTCAAATATTAATACTCAGCGTTGCTACCCACTGTGAACTTCAGTGTGGGTAGAGCTCAAATGATGCTGCAACTTCAGATAAATACTCCAATTCATATGTGTAAAGACACCACTTCAAAAAGACCTCATTCTCAGTAGTACTCCCAGATGTTAACAGTTCATTTCATGGATAAAAAAGGAAGAGAAATATAGTGTAGTACTGCTAAAAAATCTCTCCTTTATTGATTACTCAAGAAATACACTCACATAGTAAAAATGTGTAAAAAGACATTGAACATGATAACGGTCTCACCGGCGCCGGAATCAGACAGTCCCTCAGTGCGTTCCAAATGTCTGGCAAAATAATCCCAGAGGATAAATACAGCTTAGTGAAAGGTAATCCTGGATCCACCGCTCGCCACCGCCGACGCGTTTCGTTGCCGTGAGGCAACTTTAACTAGGCTGTTAGCAGTACTACACTATATTTCTCTTCCTTTTTTATCCATGAAATGAACTGTTAACATCTGGGAGTACTACTGAGAATGAGGTCTTTTTGAAGTGGTGTCTTTATCTTATATGTTTCCCCCACCCTGTACATACAGATTGCTCACATTAATCCAGACCTTCACCCTGAATAAGAGTCTATCTTATATGTTTCCCCCCCTGTACATACAGATTGCCCACATTAATCTGGACCTTCATCCTGAATAAGAGCCTATCTTATATGTTTCCCCCACCCTGTACATACAGATTGCTCACATTAATCCGGACCTTCACTCTAAATCTCAGGAATCTAGCAGCACTTCACTTACCTCCATGGCTGCATCCAGCTGTCATCCATTTTGCAGCACTTCCCTCATGGCTGTTCCCAGCTTTCTCCCTTCCCCCCAATGCTTCCTTCTCACATGCTCAGGTGCGCGCACGTCTCCATCCACTAGAGGGCGAGCGCACTAGATTCCTGAGATTTAAAGGGCCTGTACAGCACTGATTGGTGTTGGTCATCCAATCCTGCATCCTCTTCCCCTATTTAAAGAGGCACTTCCTTCCTTCAGTGCCAGATCTTGGTCTCTCCATGCTTGTTGAAAGTCAGGCATTCTTGGATTGCTCACCCGTGTACCGACCTCTGCCTGTCCCCGATTCTGAACCTGTGCTGCCAGCCCCGACCTCGGCTACTCACCTTTACCGCGAACCTGTGCTGCCAGCCTGCCACTTGTGTACCTCGCTGTACCTCGGCTGACTGTGGGACTGGGCCGCTGTTGGGGGGTAGCGACCTGGGGGTCACTCGCCTCTACAAGACCAACCTGCCTTGCGGTGGGCTCTGGTGAATACTGGTGGCCCCTTAGACTCCGCTCCCCTGACACGGTACCCGCCATCGGTCCCACAGTTAAAGCGGATCCACACCCGAGTCCTCTCCACCTGGTCCGTGACAATATGTTTCCCCCCTGTACATACAGATTGCTCACATTAAAAATCATCCTACCTGCATCTACTGCATGTTATGAGCCTTTAAACATTCAAGATGGCGGCTCATGGAGTATCAGGCAGCCTGCAAACAGGAAGTGTCTTCTAACTGTGCTGCTCTGCATTCTGGGATTGCTGTCTTTTCCCTGACCCCAGCTCTGCTCTGTCTGAGCAAAGCACTGCTATAACCTGCCCCCTGCACTTTATCCCTCTCTCCTCCCCTTCAGTATGAGATGCTTCTGAGTCAAGATGGCGGTGCCCGTATTCTAGAGTCCTGAACAGAGTTGCAGCCCAGTGGGGGAAAGAATAATAAGTAAGTGACTAAAAACTATATTAATTTTTATGCCGGGGAATCATTTTTTAAGGGTTTGGGCCTTTCAATAAATCATGGTGAAGGTCCGGTTTAAAGCATGTTCCTGTCAGTGCACATGTACATTGTTTTTTCAGTTCTGCCCTGGTGCACACGGTCTTCTAAGCACTTCGGGGCGGCACACTTGGCTTCGTCCGCAGCATGACCTCAGGATCGGCCTCCTATGTACATATCTCCCAAGTGTCCCTCATTTGGAAGGACTGTCCCTCTTGAGTCCATGTCCCCCTGTCCCTCGTTGTTCCCATTTGTCCCTCTTTGAGGTGAAACATGCAGATCTGCAGCAATAAATGATTAATTTGCCTATAAAAAGTGTATCTATTGTTGTAACTGTTACAATGTATCTCCTATCCATCCCTCAATGAGGGGGCGTGGCTTCATCCATCCCTCAATGAGGGGGCGTGGCTTCATCCATCCCTCAATGAGAGGGCGTGGTTTCATCCATCCCTCGATGAGGGCGTGGCTTCAGCCATCCCTCAATGAGGGGCGTGGCTTCATCCATCCCTTAATGAGGGGGCGTGGATTCATCCATCCCTCAATGAGGGGCGTGGCCTAATTTAACACATTTCCCTCTTTCCCACCCTGAAAAGTTGGGAGACATGAATGTATCTGCAGGGATTGGCTTTCCATATATCACAGGAGGGGGTGAGTGAGGGAAGGATCTGTGCTGACAGTCCTCTTCATCTGTCTAGATGTTGCTTTGTTCCCTCCAGCTCTTTTTAGCTTTGTCTCATGATCCCCCTTTATCTAATTGTTCTATTCTTTATCCCCCTTTCTCTCCTTCATCTCTCTGTATCCTTATTTCTCCCCTCATCTCTCTTTCTCCCCTTTCTCTCCTAATCTCTTTTATCCCTCTTCCTCACTGATCTCTTTATCCCCCTCTCTCTTTCATCTCTCTTTAACCACCTGTCTCTCTTTCATCTCTCTCTATCCCCCTGTCTCTCTTTCATCTCTCTCTATCCACCTGTCTCTCTTTCATCTCTCTCTATCCCCCTGTCTCTCTTTCATCTCTCTCTATCCACCTGTCTCTCTTTCATCTCTCTCTATCCCCCTGTCTCTCTTTCATCTCTCTCTATCCCCCTGTCTCTCTTTCATCTCTCTCTATCCCCCTGTCTCTCTTTCATCTCTCTCTATCCACCTGTCTCTCTTTCATCTCTCTCTATCCCCCTGTCTCTCTTTCATCTCTCTCTATCCCCCTGTCTCTCTTTCATCTCTCTCTATTCCCCCTGTCTCTCTTTCATCTCTCTCTATCCACCTGTCTCTCTTTCATCTCTCTCTATTCCCCCTGTCTCTCTTTCATCTCTCTCTATCCACCTGTCTCTCTTTCATCTCTCTCTATCCCCCTGTCTCTCTTTCATCTCTCTCTATCCCCCTGTCTCTCTTTCATCTCTCTCTATCCACCTGTCTCTCTTTCATCTCTCTCTATTCCCCCTGTCTCTCTTTCATCTCTCTCTATCCCCCGTCTCTCTTTCATCTCTCTCTATCCCCCTGTCTCTCTTTCATCTCTCTCTATTCCCCCTGTCTCTCTTTCATCTCTCTCTATCCCCCTGTCTCTCTTTCATCTCTCTCTATCCCCCTGTCTCTCTTTCATCTCTCTCTATCCCCCTGTCTCTCTTTCATCTCTCTCTATCCCCCTGTCTCTCTTTCATCTCTCTCTATTCCCCCTGTCTCTCTTTCATCTCTCTCTATTCCCCCTGTCTCTCTTTCATCTCTCTCTATTCCCCCTGTCTCTCTTTCATCTCTCTCTATCCCCCTGTCTCTCTTTCATCTCTCTCTATCCACCTGTCTCTCTTTCATCTCTCTCTATCCACCTGTCTCTCTTTCATCTCTCTCTATCCCCCTGTCTCTCTTTCATCTCTCTCTATCCCCCTGTCTCTCTTTCATCTCTCTCTATCCCCCTGTCTCTCTTTCATCTCTCTCTATCCACCTGTCTCTCTTTCATCTCTCTCTATCCCCCCTGTCTCTCTTTCATCTCTCTCTATCCCCCTGTCTCTCTTTCATCTCTCTCTATTCCCCCTGTCTCTCTTTCATCTCTCTCTATCTACCTGTCTCTCTTTCATGTATTTTGTTATATATAAAAATGACCTTTGAATAGGGCCCCTGGACAAAACTCTGCATGGGGTCCCGAAAATGATAGGCCCGCCCCTGCTCCCGCGGATGGTCATACAGTAAATGTCCCGAAAAACACAATGGCCTCAATTCAATAAAGGTAGAAAAAAATTCTCATGGTAGTAAATAATTCAATTCATTAGAAAAAAGCCTGAGAATGTCACTGTTACTGAATCACTAGATAAAAATACAATGAAAGTCAATGGCAGCTTTTACTACAGTGTAGAAAGGAGTAAACAGTTTTCTACTTTTCTTAGGAGTAAAAAGCCATTGACTTTCATTGTTTTCTTATCTGGTGATTCAGTAACAGTGACATTCTCAGGCTTTTTTCTAATGAATTGAATTATTTACTACCATGAGAAATTTTTTCTACCTTTATTGAATCGAGGCCAATATCTCTAGTTATTTGGGTTAGAGACGAGTAATAGCCCCCCTGTGCGTCTTGTGCTTTGGAAGGTAAGTACACAGGTTGTAAGTATGGAAGGTAAGTACACAGGTTGTAAGTATGGAAGGTAAGTACACAGGTTGTAAGTATGGAAGGTAAGTACACAGGTTGTAAGTATGGAAGGTAAGTACACAGGTTGTAAGTATGGAAGGTAAGTACACAGGTTGTAAGTATGGAAGGTAACTACACAGGTTGTAAGTATGGAAGGTAAGGACACAGGTTGTAAGTATGGAAGGTAAGTACACAGGTTGTAAGTATGGAAGGTAAGGACACAGGTTTTAAGTATGGAAGGTAAGTACACAGGTTGTAGGGCACCAGGAAATAGAGATCCTCTACTGCCGTGGTTCTCAACATTTTAAAGCAAAATTCCATAATATAACATAGAGGCTGATTCATTACTAACGCCAGGTATTGGCAGATGAGCGTCTGTAGACGCTGTAAGCGAGTATCAGGCGCTGTAACATATGCATTGCAGTCGCTGGTAACCTGGCCGGCATTGATGAATGTGATGTGTGTTGGGCGCTGTAACACCAGTACAGCGCTGTAGGGAGCGAGAGGTAGCGCCAGCTCAGTGCGTCCGGCACTCGGCGTTCAACACCACATTCAACAAAACACTAGAAACACAGTTAGCTCTCTAAACCTGCAAATAGTTTTGATGACTGCCGCACTCTTACCTTCAACGCAGTAATATTGCGTGGGTGAACGGTTCGCTGAGACGCCGCACTATAATTATTATACTTGAACCAGCGCTCCAAAAAGTTCCAAGAAAATCAATTGTATTCCTTACATCAAAGGTTTAATTATAATAATTACAGTGGTGACAGTAGGTCGACATTTCGGGGTGCACTGGGGCCCCCTTCCTCAGGACCCACCACATGCAAACACTCGGCGCTCCACACCATATTTATCAAAAAAGGACACACACACAGCGTCGGCGCTCTAAAGCTGGACGCTGTGTGATTAAAGTCTGTTTTTGAACACATATCCACCTTTAACAAAGCAAAAACACATGGAATGACATTGTTGTAACATTGTGCCAGACCTGTAATGACAATTCTGCATAAAAATATAAAAAGTTCAAAAAGTGTTTGCTTGCAGCCAGGAGACGTCACACAACGATTGGAGCAAAAAATATAATTACCAAACACGCGGTTTAAACACAAGCAAATGAACGGTCATTGAAATGTATGGGAGAGCGACACTGAGCGACAGGTAATACCTGGCGCTCCTGAGCCTAGAGCGCCGGCGCTATACACTGAGCCGACGCTAGTGATACATGTGACGCTACATGGCGGTTAGAGGCGCTCACCAGATTCGCTTCCATAAATGTGGTTTTACGTACAGTGCCCGGCGTTCACTAGACGCTGCCTGCCGCTACCTGGCGCTATCTCTTGATGAATAACCCCCAAAGTAATTAAGCCCCTGTCACTGTGCCATTTTGTCACCCATCCCTTGCCTAGGAGGCAGGGTGCACATGGATGGCGGCGGGGATGGCGGTCGTAGGGCTCCGTGGTAGTCCATTGTAATGCTATGAGTCTTGTCTTGGCTCCTTTTGGCTCTGTTTGGCTTCTGCCAAAATCTCACCTATCACAACCACGATTTTGGCTGGTGTCAGGCCCTCAGTCCTGCGCCCGCTCCCCCCATCTCCTGCTGTCAGCACCAGTCCCATTGGCTACTACACCTACGCAGTGGCTCTCTCAGACGCAGGGGCTCCCATGAAACAAAAAAAAAATGGCGGAGCACACTGACGGGGCACACGCAGGCAAGAGACTCAGCAGGGGACAAAGCAAAGGCCGATTTCAGTAAAGAGCTTTATTCCTTTTATGGGGCTTTGAGCTTTAAAGTGGACCAAAACCCATGGAGATCGGCCCAGGAATCTATAAGATTCCCTCCCCCAGGGCATCCAAAATCGGGATGCAAAGCTGTTTGAAACCCTTCAGGTTGCCCATAAACTCACCTTCTTTTCCGGTACAACGGCACATGTGCGAGCCGCGGCTGCATCCCCGCTATTCCTCTAGCAAGGCATGTGCCTGTGCCAGGTATTTGTGAATGACCGCTCCCTGTTAGAGGGAAGCGAGGGATGCAGCTGCCAGTGCGCTGGGATCCGCTCGTCTTAGACAAGCTGACATGAGCAGGTCCAAGAGTGCTGATTGGATGAGCAGCCGCACATGCGCCGTAGGACGGGGAGAAGAGGTGAGTTTGTTCAGGCGATCTGGGGGTTCCACAGAGCGGGGCATCCCTGATTAGGGGGCCTCGGGGGCAAGGACCAAAACCCAGGATAGTCAAAATCCTGAGTTTTGGCCCTCTTAAATGCTGTATGGCCATTAAAGCCTAGCGACAAGGAGTTCCAAACAAGTACCACAAAGGGGGTGAGTAATTATAAATCGTACCAATATATGTAGGTCATAGGTCTCATGTCACTTTCAAAGCACCAAGGGATTAGGTTTCCCTTGTAAAATAATTTAACAGACCAGTCATACAGTCCATACCTACTAACTTTGGTGGGAAAGAGGGACATTTTAAATGTAAAATTAGGCCACGCCCCCTCATTGATTGATTGATAGGCGATAGCATTTAACAGAACAATATAAACACTTTAAATAGGCGATTGAGTCATTTATTGCTGCAGATTTATTGCTGAAGAAGGACAAATGAGAACAACGAGGGACATGGACTCAAAAGAGGGACAATCCCTCCAAATCAGGGACACTTGGGAGCTATGATACAGTCAGCAGGCTCCCTATGAATGTTTCCCCGGAACACTGCCAAGTGCCCCCTGGGGTATGTGTACCGCATGTTGAGAAACAGACCACTGGAAGGAGATCTATAGTGGCCGGGATGCCCTCCTTCCATGTAATAACATTACCAGCTATGGCTACTAGACCACTGGAAGGAGATCTATAGTGGCCGGGATGCCTTCCTTGCATGTAACAACATTACCAGCTATGGCTACTAGACCACTGGAAGGAGATCTATAGTGGCCGGGATGCCCTCCTGGCATGTAATAACATTACCAGCTATGGCTACTAGACCACTGGAAGGAGATCTATAGTGGCCGGGATGCCCTCCTTGCATGTAATAACATTACCAGCTATGGCTACTAGACCACTGGAAGGAGATCTATAGTGGCCGGGATGCCCTCCTTGCATGTAATAACATTACCAGCTATGGCTACTAGACCACTGGAAGGAGATCTATAGTGGCCGGGATGCCCTCCTTGCATGTAATAACATTACCAGCTATGGCTACTAGACCACTGGAAGGAGATCTATAGTGGCCGGGATGTCCTCCTTGCATGTAATAACATTACCAGCTATGGCTACTAGACCACTGGAAGGAGATCTATAGTGGCCGGGATGCCCTCCTTGCATGTAATAACATTACCAGCTATGGCTACTAGACCACTGGAAGGAGATCTATAGTGGCCGGGATGCCCTCCTTGCATGTAATAACATTACCAGCTATGGCTACTAGACCACTGGAAGGAGATCTATAGTGGCCGGGATGCCCTCCTTGCATGTAATAACATTACCAGCTATGGCTACTAGACCACTGGAAGGAGATCTATAGTGGCCGGGATGCCCTCCTTGCATGTAATAACATTACCAGCTATGGCTATTAGACCACTGTAAGGAGATCTATAGTGGCCGGGATGCCCTCCTTGCAACTAATAACATTACCAGCTATGTCTACTAGACCACTGTAAGGAGATCTATAGTGGCCGGGATACCCTCCTTACATGTAATAACATTACCAGCTATGTCTACTAGACCACTGTAAGGAGATCTATAGTGGCCGGGATGCCCTCCTTGCATGTAATAACATTACCAGCTATGGCTATTAGACCACTGGAAGGAGATCTATAGTGGCCGGGATGCCTTCCTTGCATGGAATAACATCACCAGCTATGGCTACTAGACCACTGGAAGGAGATCTATAGTGGCCGGGATGTCCTCCTTGCATGTAACAACATTACCAGCTATGGCTACTAGACCACTGGAAGGAGATCTATAGTGGCCGGGATGCCCTCCTTGCATGTATTAACATTACCAGCTATGGCTACTAGACCACTGGAAGGAGATCTATAGTGGCCGGGATGCCCTCCTTGCATGTAATAACATTACCAGCTATGGCTACTAGACCACTGGAAGGAGATCTATAGTGGCCGGGATGCCCTCCTTGCATGTAATAACATTACCAGCTATGGCTACTAGACCACTGGAAGGAGATCTATAGTGGCCGGGATACCTTCCTTGCATGTAATAACATCACCAGCTATGGCTACTAGACCACTGGAAGGAGATCTATAGTGGCCGGGATGTCCTCCTTGCATGTAACAACATTACCAGCTATGGCTACTAGACCACTGGAAGGAGATCTATAGTGGCCGGGATGCCCTCCTGGCATGTAATAACATTACCAGCTATGGCTACTAGACCACTGGAAGGAGATCTATAGTGGCCGGGATGCCCTCCTTGCATGTAATAACATTACCAGCTATGGCTACTAGACCACTGGAAGATCTATAGTGGCCGGGATGCCCTCCTTGCATGTATTAACATTACCAGCTATGGCTACTAGACCACTGGAAGGAGATCTATAGTGGCCGGGATGCCCTCCTTGCATGTAATAACATTACCAGCTATGGCTACTAGACCACTGGAAGGAGATCTATAGTGGCCGGGATGCCCTCCTTGCATGTAATAACATTACCAGCTATGGCTACTAGACCACTGGAAGGAGATCTATAGTGGCCGGGATGCCCTCCTTGCATGTAATAACATTACCAGCTATGGTTACTAGACCACTGGAAGGAGATCTATAGTGGCCGGGATGTCCTCCTTGCATGTAATAACATTACCAGCTATGGCTACTAGACCACTGGAAGGAGATCTATAGTGGCCGGGATGCCCTCCTTGCATGTAATAACATTACCAGCTATGGCTATTAGACCACTGGAAGGAGATCTATAGTGGCCGGGATACCTTCCTTGCATGTAATAACATTACCAGCTATGGCTACTAGACCACTGGAAGGAGATCTATAGTGGCCGGGATGCCCTCCTGGCATGTAATAACATTACCAGCTATGGCTACTAGACCACTAATAAACAGGCTGAACTGGTTGGATTACAGTCCTTAGTCAGCCTTACATACTATGTTACTATATAACTTGCAATATTTTTTATCACCTGAATAATCTGTATCTCAGCTCCGTTGTGTGTGCTGCTTTCTTATGAATCAAATTCCAGCATTGGTGAGTAATATTCCTCAATGCACCCTCAACCTATTCATTTATTTTACTCCTCACCCCATGACGGCACCCCACCCCTCTATTAGAGGTCTGCATCCCCCCCGCTGAACACAGCTGCATAGGCTCTTATTAGCCTCCAGCACCCTCTTCTAGTTGAGTGACCCACCACACCCATCTGCCAAGGCTCTCCTGTCACCAGGGCAGGCAGATGGCACGCTCACGCTGGCTGATCAGCACTCCTCTACCTGGAAACAGGGACAATGACACACACAACACTGGGCACACACAGGCAATCCATGGCTAGGGAGCCCGGCTTTCTTCTCTGCCACGGCTTTACGTGCAAGGAGATCGCTGGCAGCCACACTGACATTATAAAGAGACCTGCAAAACTTTGGAGTCAGGCACATCCAGCTTCAGTAACAGCAGCTAAAGCACTAAAAACTACCTGGAGAAACCTGGCCAGAGTTTGACGACGCCTCGCTTAACTCAATGTTACGGGGACCCGATGCAACTAATAAATGGGCCCCTTTCATGGCTTAAACAGTAGATAGTAAAGTTTTATGTCTTTTAACCTAATTGGATGCAGCTAGACAATTAAAGACCGAAACAGCAGAGATATGTGCCACTTCCTTCTCCAAGCGAACACAAATATGATAAATAAGGTGAAGGAGCAACAATGACGGGCAGAGGCGAACTGGGGCCAATAATCAGCCCCTGACTGACCCGAGACATCCTTGCTGAGGACCTCCAACCATGATGCCAAGGCTATAGCATTAAGGGCTGGGGTTCCCTGGCTTGTGAGTACGGTGGGGCTGGGGTTCCCTGGCTGGTGGGTAAAGTGAGGCTGGGGTTCCCTGGCTGGTGGGTACAGTGGGGCTGGGGTTCCCTGGCTGGTGGGTAAAGTGAGGCTGGGGTTCCCTGGCTGGTGGGTACAGTGGGGCTGGGGGTTCCCTGGCTGGTGGGTACAGTGGGGCTGGGGTTCCTCGGCTAGTGGGTACAGTGGGGCTGGGGTGCACTGGCTGGTGGGTACAGTGGGGCTGGGGTTCTCTGGCAGGTGGGTACAGTGGAGCTCGGGATTCCTGGCTGGTGGGTACAGTGGAGCTAGGGGTTCCTGGCTAGTGGGTACAGTGGGGCTGGGGTTCCCCGGCTTGTGGGTACAGTGGGGCTGGGGTGCACTGGCTGGTATTCATTGGCTGGTGGGTAAAGTGGGGCTGGGGTTCATTGGCTGGTGGATAAAGCGGGGATGGGTTCCTTGGCTGGTGGGTACAGTGGGGCTGGGGTTCATTGGCTGGTGGATAAAGCGGGGATGGGTTCCTTGGCTGGTGGGTACAGCGGGCTGGGGTTACCCGGCTTGTGGGTACAGTGGGGCTGGGGTTCCTGGCTGGTGGGCACAGTGGGGTTGAGGTTCCCTGGATGGTGAGTACAGTGGAGCTGGGGGTTCCTGGCTGGTGGGTAAAGCAGGGCTGGTGTTCCCTAGCTGGTGGGTACAGTGGGGCTGGGGTCCCCTGGTTGGTGGGTACAGCGGGCTGGGGTTACCCGGCTTGTAGGTACAGTGGGGCTAGGGTTCCTGGCTGGTGGGCACAGTGGGGTTGAGGTTCCCTGCATGGTGGGTACAGTGGAGCTGGGGGTTCCTGGCTGGTGGGTAAAGCAGGGCTGGTGTTCCCTAGCTGGTGGGTACAGTGGGGCTGGGGTTCCCTGGATGGTGAGTACAGTGGAGCTGGGGGTTCCTGGCTGGTGGGTAAAGCAGGGCTGGTGTTCCCTAGCTGGTGGGTACAGTGGGGCTGGGGTCCCCTGGTTGGTGGGTACAGCGGGCTGGGGTTACCCGGCTTGTAGGTACAGTGGGGCTAGGGTTCCTGGCTGGTGGGCACAGTGGGGTTGAGGTTCCCTGCATGGTGGGTACAGTGGAGCTGGGGGTTCCTGGCTGGTGGGTAAAGCAGGGCTGGTGTTCCCTAGCTGGTGGGTACAGTGGGGCTGGGGTTCCCTGGTTGGTGGGCACAGTGGGGCTGGTGTTGCCTAGCTGGTGGGTACAGTGGGGCTGGGGTTACCCGGCTTGTAGGTACAGTGGGGCTGGGGTTCCTGGCTGGTGGGCACAGTGGGGTTGAGGTTCCCTGGATGGTGGGTACAGTGGGGCTGGGGTTCCCTGGTTGGTGGGTACAGCGGGCTGGGGTTATCCGGCTTGTGGGTACAGTGGGAATGGGGTTCCTGGCTAGTGGGCACAGTGGGGTTGAGGTTCTCTGGATGGTGGGTACAGTGGGGCTGGGGTTCCTGGCTGGTGGGTAAAGCAGGGCTGGTGTTGCCTAGCTCGTGGGTACAGTGGGACTGGGGGTCCCTGGCTGGTGGGTACCACGAGACTGGGTACAGGGTGCCAAAAGGGAGACTAAGGGGGCAGGTATTGAATCATGGTGTTAGAAGCATCAGCCCAACTGGCCCCAACGCAAAGCACCCCACCGGGCATTGTCCCCCATCTCCCTATGGCCAGTCCCCCCCTGATGATGGGGGGGTCCCCCCTGATCTTCTGGGCCCCCCTATAGTTACACCCCTGCTCCCTGCCCCCTGCCACCGCCAAAGGTTTACCTCTCACCCAACTGCCGACAATTCACAACTAAAAGTAAAGCAATATAATGCAGCTCACTCACCTGCAGGGTGATGACAGCGGAGCGGTGCCCAGTTATAATCCCATAGCCGCCGCTGCTGCTGCTGTGGCCCGGGAGCCGGGTGCAGGTGAGTAGGAGGAGGTGAGTATAGGCGCAGCGCCGGTGCGATGTGTCTCCTCCGCCGCCGCTGCTCCCTATATGCGCTACTATACAGCCTGTCACTGGCAGCGCCGCCGCTCGCTGCTCCCCCTGCTGGACACAGTGCGGAACTGCACGTACAGGACATCGCACAGGTCTTTTCATTTCCCAGCGCAGAACAATGGCTGACTCTTTATAAGATGATATTTTATAACGAATTGCAACATATTAATAGCAAGAAATACTTACCTCTATCTACGGATACATGTCCCGGTAAACCGGACCTTCAGCCTGATTTAATGAAGAGCCCAAACCCTTAAAAAACTATTCCCCAGCATCTAAAATTAATATATTTTAAGTTTTTAGTCACTTATTATTATTTCCCCCACTGGACTGCAACTCTGTTCAGGACTCTAGGATACGGGCGCCGCCATCTTGACTCAGAAGCTTCATATACTGAGAAGAGGAGAGCGGGGTAAAGTGCAGGGGGCGGGGTTTTAGCTGTGCTTTGCACAGACAGAGCAGAGCTGGGGTCAGGGAAAGGACAGCAATCCAAGAATGCAGAGCGACACAGTCAGAGGACACTTCCTGTTTGCAGGCTGCCTGATGTTCCATGATCCGCCATCTTGGATGTTTAAAGGCTCCTAACATGCAGTAGATGCAGGTAGGATGATTTTTAATGTGGACAATCTGTATATATAGGATATTGCAAACATACAAGATAGGCTCTTATTCAGGGTGAAGGTCCGGATTAATGTGGGCAATCTGTATGTACAGGGGGGGGAACATATAAGATAGGCTCTTATTCAGGGTGAGGGTCCGGATTAATGTGGGCAATCTGTATGTACAGGGGGGAAATATATAAGATTGGCTCTTATTCAGGGTGAAGGTCCGGATTTATGTGAGCAATCTGTATGTACAGGGTGGGGGAAACATACAAGATAGGCTCTTATTCAGGGTGAAGGTCCGGATTAATGTGGGCAATCTGTATGTACAGGGGGGGCATATAAGATAGGCTCTTATTCAGGGTGAAGGTCCGGATTAATGTGGGCAATCTGTATGTACAGGGGGGAAATATATAAGATTGGCTCTTATTCAGGGTGAAGGTCCAGATTAATGTGGGCAATCTGTATGTACAGGTGGGGGAAACAAACAAGATAGGCTCTTATTCAGGGTGAAGGTCCGGATTTATGTGAGCAATCTGTATGTACAGGGTGGGGGAAACATACAAGATAGGCTCTTATTCAGGGTGAAGGTCTGGATTAATGTGGGCAATCTGTATGTACGGGGGGGGGGGACATGCAAGATAGGCTCTTATTCAGGGTGAAGGTCTGGATTAATGTGAGCAATCTGTATGTACAGGTGGGGGAAACATACAAGACAGGCTCTTATTCAGGGCGAAGGTCCGGATTATTGTGAGCAATCTGTATGTACAGGATGGGGGGAACATATAAGATAGGCTCTTGTTCAGGGTGAAGGTCTGGATTAATGTGAGCAATCTGTATGTACGGGGTGGGGGAAACATACAGGATAGGCTCTTATTCAGGGTGAAGGTCCGGATTAATGTGGGCAATCTGTATGTACAGGTGGGGGAAACATACAAGATAGGCTCTTATTCAGGGTGAAGGTCCGGATTAATGTGAGCAATCTGTATGTACAGGGTGGGGGAAACATACAAGATAGGCTCTTATTCAGGGTGAAGGTCCGGATTAATGTGGGCAATCTGTATATACAGGGGGGGAACATACAAGACAGGCTCTTATTCAGGGTGAAGGTCCGGATTAATGTGGGCAATCTGTATGTACAGGGTGGGGGAAACATACAAGATAGGCTCTTATTCAGGGTGAAGGTCCGGATTAATGTGGGCAATCTGTATGTACAGGGGAGGGGACATACAAGATAGGCTCTTATTCAGGATGAAGGTCTGGATTAATGTGAGCAATCTGTATGTACAGGTCGGGGAAACATACAAGACAGGCTCTTATTCAGAGTGAAGGTCCGGATTAATGTAAGCAATCTGTATGTACAGGATGGGGGGAACATATAAGATAGGCTCTTATTCAGGGTGAAGGTCTGGATTAATGTGAGCAATCTGTATGTATAGGGTGGGGGAAACATACAAGATAGGCTCTTATTCAGTGTAAAGGTCTGGATTAATGTGGGCAATCTGTATGTACAGAGGGGGAAACATACAAAATAGGCTCTTATTCAGGGTGAAGGTCCGGATAAATGTGGGCAATCTGTATGTATAGGGTGGGGGGAAACATACAAGATAGGCTCTTATTCAGTGTAAAGGTCTGGATTAATGTGGGCAATCTGTATGTACAGAGGGGGAAACATACAAAATAGGCTCTTATTCAGGGTGAAGGTCTGGATTAATGTGAGCAATCTGTATGTACAGGTGGGGGAAACATACAAAATAGGCTCTTATTTAGGGTGAAGGTCCGGATTAATGTAAGCAATCTGTATGTACAGGTGTGGGAAAACATACAAGATAGGCTCTTATTCAGGGTGAAGGTCCGGATAAATGTGGGCAATCTGTATGTATAGGGTGGGGGGAAACATACAAGATAGGCTCTTATTCAGTGTAAAGGTCTGGATTAATGTGGGCAATCTGTATGTACAGAGGGGGAAACATACAAAATAGGCTCTTATTCAGGGTGAAGGTCTGGATTAATGTGAGCAATCTGTATGTACAGGTGGGGGAAACATACAAGACAGGCTCTTATTCAGGGTGAAGGTACAGATTATTGTGAGCAATCTGTATGTACAGGATGGGGGGAACATACAAGATAGGCTCTTATTCAGGGTGAAGGTCTGGATTAATGTGAGCAATCTGTATGTACAGGGTGGGGAAAACATACAAGATAGGCTGTTATTCAGGGTGAAGGTCCGGATTAATGTGAGCAATCTGTATGTACAGGGTGGGGGAAACATACAAGATAGGCTCTTATTCAGGGTGAAGGTCCGGATTAATGTGGGCAATCTGTATATGCAGGGGGGGGGAACATACAAGACAGGCTCTTATTCAGGGTGAAGGTCCGGATTAATGTGGGCAATCTGTATGTACAGGGAGGGGGGAAAATACAAGATAGGCTGTTATTCAGGGTGAAGGTCCGGATTAATGTGGGCAATCTGTATGTACAGGGAGGGGGGAAAATACAAGATAGGCTCTTATTCAGGGTGAAGGTCCGGATTAATGTGGGCAATCTGTATGTACAGGAGAGGGGACATACAAGATAGGCTCTTATTCAGGGTGAAGGTCTGGATTAATGTGAGCAATCTGTATGTACAGGTCAGGGAAACATACAAGACAGGCTCTTATTCAGGGTGAAGGTCCGGATTAATGTGAGCAATCTGTATGTACAGAATGGGGGAACATATAAGATAGGCTCTTATTCAGGGTGAAGGTCTGGATTAATGTGAGCAATCTGTATGTACAGGTGTGGGAAACATACAAGATAGGCTCTTATTCAGGGTGAAGGTCCGGATTAATGTGGGCAATCTGTATGTATAGGGTGGGGGGAAACATACAAGATAGGCTCTTATTCAGTGTGAAGGTCTGGATTAATGTGGGCAATCTGTATGTACAGAGGGGGAAACATACAAAATAGGCTCTTATTCAGGGTGAAGGTCTGGATTAATGTGAGCAATCTGTATGTACAGGTGGGGGAAACATACAAGACAGGCTCTTATTCAGGGTGAAGGTCCGGATTAAAGTGAGCAATCTGTATGTACAGGATGGGGGGAACATATAAAACAGGCTCTTATTCAGGGTGAAGGTCCGGATTAAAGTGAGCAATCTGTATGTACAGGATGGGGGGAACATATAAAACAGGCTCTTATTCAGGGTGAAGGTCCGGATTAATGTGGGCAATCTGTATGTACAGGTGGGGGAAACATACAAGAGAGGCTGTTATTCAGGGTGAAGGTCTGGATTAATGTGAGCAATCTGTATGTATGGGGGGGGAACTATACAAGATAGGCTCTTATTCAGGGTGAAGGTCCGGTTTAAAGTGGACCAAAACCCAGGATTTTGACCCCCGATCGTCGGTGCCCCGCTGTGTGACACCCCCCAGATCGGCCAAGAAACTTACCTCTTCCCGGTCCTACGGCGCATGCGTTGCCGCTTGTCCAATCAGCACGCTCGTCACGCCATTTAAGATGGCGTCTAAGTCCAGCAGCTTTGAGCGCGCTGGCGGCCGCATCTCGTGCTCCCCTCTAACAGGGCACGCGCTGCGCCGGCCATTCACAAATGCCTGGTGCGGGCATGCGCCCTGCTAGAGAGAAGGACGAGATGCGGCCGCACCGGGCTTGCGCCGTTGTATCAGGATCCAGGTAAGGTTAGCGGGCGTCCTGAGGGGTTTCACACAGTGGGGCATCCTGATTTTGGATGCCCCGCAGGGAAGGATTGCATTGGCCCGGGTGTTGGTCCACTTTAATACGTTCACACATGTCTGGTTGAAGTGGACCAAAATCCAAGATTTTGACTATGCTGGGTTTTGGTCCTTTCCCCCCGATCTGGGATGCCCCGCTGTGTGAAACCCCCCAGATCGCCTAAGGCAACTCACCTCTTCCCGGTCCTACGGCACATATGCGGTCGCTCATCCAATCAGCGCAATCAGAGCCGCTGATGTCACGCCTTTTTAGGACGACGTCCAAGTCCAGCGACTCCAAGCGTTGCGTCTGTCGAGGATGCAGAAACGCATGCGCTATCGTCAGAGGAGTATCTAGGCTTTATGGCACTCGGGGCAAAGATTGGAAATGGCGCCCCCACCTGTTCTCAAGCGCCCCCCTGACCTGCTGCACCCTGGGCACGTGCCCCCCCCCCCCCCCCCCAGCTACGCTCCTGGGTGTGAACAGGGGTTTAAAGAGGACCAAAACCCACCCTGGAGTCTATGAGGCTCACCCCCCCCCCCCCGGGGCACCCCGATCGGTGTGAAACCCCCCAGGTCACCCGAAAACTCACCTTCGTTCCCGGTCTAACGGCGCATGTGTGAGCAGTGGCCTCATCTCCGCTATCCCTTTATCAGGGCGCGTGACATTTGTGAATGCCCTGTGCGGGCACGCTCCCGGTTAGAGTGTAGTGGGGGATGCGGTCGCCTCGCATTAGTCGAGCTCCTGGACAAAGGGGCTCCGAGCGGATCCGAGAGTGCTGATTGGACGAGCGGCCGTGAATGCACCATAGGACCAGGAAGAGGTGAGTTTGTTCGGGCGACCTGGGGGGTTTCACACAGCACTCTGATCGGGATGCCCCGGAGGATTTTGAGTGAGTATCCCAGGTTTTGGTTCTTGCCTCTGAGGCACCCCGATGTGGGATGCAACCTCTCTGTGAAACCCCCCAAAACGCCCCCTCCTACTCACCTCTTCCTGGTCCTACGGTGCAAGCGCGACAGCTCGTCCAAACAGCCCCCTTGGATCCGCTCGAGCCCCTTCGTCCAAGAGCTCAACTAAGGCGAGCAGATTTGAGCGCGCTGGCGGTCGCATCCCCCGCTACCCTATAACAGGGAGCGTTCCCATATCGGCCATTCACAAAAGCCTGGTGCTGGCACGCGCCATGCTAGATGGATAGCGGGGATGAAGCCGCGGTCTGCACATGCGCCGTATAGTGAACAGGGCGATCTGGCGGGTTTCACACAGCGGGCATGCCGATTTGGATGCCCGGGGGGGAGGGAATCGATCGGCCAATCAGGGTGGGTTTTGAGCCACTTTAAGTTTGCCTCCTGCGTTTTGCAGCAGGGATTTTTTGTCTGCGTTTTTAATTGCGTTCACATTTGCATTTGTGGGTTATACTATCCCTGTTTCAAGGGGCAGCCAGGACGCAGCACGCAGGACTTTTTGCAGCTGCGTTTTTCTCCTTTCTGCCGCACCGGAGAAGTGTGAAAGGGGCCATAGAGGTGCCATTGATGGATATTTGTTGCTCGCGTTTTTAATTGCGTTCACGTTTGCGCCTGTGTGTTATAATAACATTAAAGTGGACCAAAATCCAGGATTATGAGTGAGTATGCCGGGTTTTGGTCCTTGCCCCCCCCCGAGGCACCCCGATGTGGGTGAAACCCCCAGTTCTCCTACTCACCTCTTCCTGGTCCAGCACATGCACTTGTCCAATCAGCGTGCCCGGATCCTCTTCTGCCCCTTCGTCCAGGAGCTGTGAGTGCGCCGGAGGCTGCATCCCCCGCTTCCCTCTAACAGTGAGCGTGCCCGCATCGGCCATTCACAAATGCCTGGCGCAGGCACGTGCCCTGCTAAAGGGATAGCGAGGATGCGGCCACTGCTCGCACATGCACCGGTGGACCGGGAAACAAGGTGAGGGCTCACACAGCGGGGCCTGACAATTCTGGGAGGAAATCTAGCGGCCCTGGAAACTATAAGATGACCGTGGGTTTTGGCGCACTTTAATCAGTGTGAAGCCAGGAACACAATAGCTGACCTCTAACCTTTACGCACGTTCCCTCATCATTCCCTTTTTTTTCTACATTTTGTCCTTCTTTTCTTTTACCTGTATCTCTTTTTGTCACCTTCCTTTTAGGCCCTTATTTAACCAGGTAGCGAATGGTGAGCGAACGGTAATGACGGGCACCGCCACGAGAACGCCGGCTCCCCTCCGCAATCACACATTTATCAAGCCAATCCTGCTTAGCGACTGACAGAGCGCCAGATAGCGACTCATTCATCATTATTCCAGCCTCACCCCACAGCGCCAGCGAGCGACCTTGAACAGCGACAGGTATGACCTCTCGCTACCTGGCGCTCTCCAATGCATTTCAATGGAGCAATCTTTAAATATTCTTAATTAATTGTTATTAATGTTTTTTTTTTTTTTTTTCATGTCAAAAATTCGGTGACCACTTCTGCAATGTTAGATATTTTTAAGGTAAAAAAAAAAAAAAATTGTGCAGAATTGATATTACAGGTCTGATATTAATGTATTCATATTACAAAATGTTTTGAAAAACATGTTTTTTTTTCTCTCAAAAAATATGGTTGTTTGGGGGTTAAAAAACGACTTTTGACCCATCGCCGCCAGCGCTCTGGGGTTTAAACAAGCATTTTACAGCGCGAGAATTTTTTGAGCGTGATTTGTTAACGAAAATGGTGGGAGCCGTTCGCTATGGCCATTCGCTATCATGCGCTCCCATACAGCGCGGAACCTGTCAAACAGCGACTCCTAACCCCGTATTCAACATTACCGCACACCGACTGAGTCGCTGTCAACAGCCGAACAACGGCCAAGCACAGCGAATTCTAGCGGGCGCTGTGAAAATACCGCTACTGTCGCTCATCTGTCGCTACCTGGCGCTATTAATGAATCGGCCTCTTACCCCTCGATTCAAAGAGGAAAAGTTAATTGATTTCGGATCGAGAATGGTAAGTTTGGGTGGGTGTTAGTCATTTTTTCCTGTTTTTTTGGCCATTTCCGACTCGCACGAGCCTACGTACGAATGCGTATATGCTCTTACGATCAGCGGAAGTTCGTTCCTAAATTTTAGGATCAAAACGTAAAACTTAGGATCAAATCCTAAAACTTACGATCAAAACGTAAAACTTAGGATAATTGGATGTGTTTAGGTGTGATTCAGAGAAACCTCTAAACGCGTTTTAAAAGAAAGCCACAGCCGACACCTTTTAGCAGCCGGATTGCTGTTCGTGAACAGGTTTTTTGGCTATGTGGAGGAGTCTGCGCGTCTTGTGCTCCAATGAACTGCATGTATCAGCATGGCCGAGGCCATAAATTGTATGGCAATGCATGCCTGATTTAATACATTTCATGTATGCCTTATAAAATCATTTTAATGTGGACCTTAATTAGTCCTTTGCATGTAAACCTTTATTTTGCAATATATTTGCGTTAATTAAAGAAACTTATGTCCTTTGTTATTTATTTTAAAATTGATGTACTAGAATAATATTTTTAGATAGCATTTATTGGTGTAGTTGTTTACCTTTGCTTTGTTTAATTATTTAAGCACATCTTTGGTCAGATGCATCACACTTACTGAGGAGAGGAGAGCGGGATAAAGTGCAGGATGTGGGTTACTGCTGTATTTTGCCCCCAGAGCTGGGGGCACGGACAGTCACAAGGCCCTTTCTGTTTGCAGGCTGCCCGATAATACCTGAGCCGCCATCTTGGCTGTTTCGAGGCTCATAACATGCAGAAGTTGCTGGGTGTTTTTTAATATTTGAGAGCAATCTGTATGTAGAGGGTGTGGGTAACCACACCCAAAATTTAAAGTTGTACCATTTGAAGCCAAAATATTAAAATTAAATCCACAAGTAAAAAATGCAAGTTAAGTAAAAATTAAACAAAGTAAGATTTACTTATGCAAATGCATTCATTAATGGTTGGTTACTACAAAATGAATGAAATAAAGAAAAATAAAAGAACAAATATTTAGAATGCACTTTAATGAGGTAAGTTTGTAGTGCGCAGCCGCAAGATCAGAAGGATTTACGTCCAGACAAAAAAGGAAAAAGGGCAAAACCAATGTTGCAACCTGAGAAATGAAACGGAAAAATCAGGATGGAAACTGACATAGGTCTGATTCCCGAACTGCCATACGAACGGACGTACATTTTAGGATAGAAACGTATTTGCTTATAGAATCACTCGCAAGTTCATACGAACGCACGAGCGGACGTGAAAAATAGGATGATCGTGACCCAAATCCAAGCTGTTACATGTTTCTTTGAATCAACCCATTAGTCTCCAGTTATACTGCTGCAGTTTTCTTACCTTCTTGAAGTCGTCTTCTTTTTTTCCCCATGTTCCCTTCTCCCTTTTCCACACTTCTCCTCCTTTATCCCTTCCCTCCATCTCTATTTCACATTTCCTCTTTCCTCCGATCCCCTGTCTTTTCACCTTCTCTATGCTATACTGCTTTATGCCTCCCTTTGCTATCTCTCCTCCACGTTTCCTTTTTTGCTTTTTTCTTTACACCTTCCCTCAACCTTTCTTCCACATTCCCTCTTTCTCTCTCTCGTCACCTCCCATTTAACCCACTCATTAATTCACCTTATTCACATTTCCTCTCTTTTTTCATATTCCCTCCTTCTCTCTTTTCCTCATTGCCCCCATTAACTTGTCACTTTCTCTCCATACCGCACTTTTTTCAACTTCTCTACGTCTTTCTCTTTTATACAGTCCCTCCATTTCTCTTCCACATTCCCTTCCTTCTCTCTCTTCTCGCCTTCCATTTAATTTATTCAGCCTTCTCTATATCCTTCCTTCTCTTTTTTCCACATTCCCCCCATTAACTTGTCACTTTCTCTCCATACCTCTCTTTTTTCAACTTCTCTATGGCTTCCTCTTCCATGTTTTCTCCTCATCTCCTTCTCTTTTATACATTCTCTTCATTTCTCTTCCACATTCCCTTCTTTCTCTCTCTTGTCACCTTCCATGTAACCCACTAATTTATTCATCCTTTTCTATATCCTCCCCTTGTATCTTTTCCAGCCCCCATTTACTTGTCACCTTCTCTCCACCCTTTCTTCTTCTACATATCTTTTTCTCCCTTTTCTTGTTTTTTTTTCATCTTCCTTCCACTGACATAATTTTCTCACTCTCATATATATTTCTTCAAATTCTTTTGTCACCCTCCATCCATATCTCTCTTGTTTTCCCTTTCCATGCATTCCTTTCTTCTCCTTCACTTTTACATCCCCTATTCATCTTTCTTTTCAACATCCCCCCATCTATTTGTCACCTTCTCTCTACCCTCCTCCTGTTTCACCTTCTATATGACTTCTTTTTTTTCAATGTTTCCTCCTCATCTCCTTCTCTACATTTCTCTTTCACATTCCCTTCTTTCTCTCTCTTGTCACCTTCTATGTAACCCACTAATTTATTCATCCTTTTCTATATCCTCTCCTTCTCTCTTTTCCAGCCCCCATCTACTTGTCACCTTCTCTCCTGTTTCACCTTCTATATGTCTTCTTTTCTATGTCCATATCCCCTCCTTCTCTCTCTATCCTTCACATTCCCTTTTCTGCTTTTCTTTTACACCTTCCCTCCACTTGTCTTCCACATTCCCTCCTGCCCTCTCTTGTAAACTTACATTTGTCCCTCTCTTTTTTTTCACGTCATCTACATTTTCTCTCTTTTACTACTCCCTCTTTCGCCTTCCCTTTCACAGCTTCTCTCAATCTCTTTTCCGTATTTCTTACTTTTTTTTCATCTTCCTTCCACCGCCATCGTTTTTTCACTTTCATTTATATTTCCTCAAATTCTTCTGTTTTTACACATTTTTAATTTTTTACACATTATTATTATTAATAATGATAATAATAATAATAATAATAATAGTCCCTATTATTATTATAATTATTATTATTATTGTTATTATTATTATTATTATATATTTAACCAGCTTGCGCTGCTTAAAGAGGAAGAGCACACCCAATTTTGACCTTTTGGGGTGTTGTTCCTCTATGCAGCGGCATCCCAAGCTGCAGGTCGTCCTATAGACTCACCATCATGTCGCTCCCACAGCGCAGACTTGGACGAGAATGAGTGCGTTGATTGGCTGGACGGCCCTTTCAGCCAATCAGTGCACTTGCTTTCACTCGACTGGAGTGCACTGCCAGCCACATCCCCCGCCGTGCCGGCCCCGCCCATTCAGAAAGTGCGCGCAAGGCTAAAGGTGATTGGGGGCGCAGAGACTTGGCGAGGACTCCGGGAGAAGGTGAGTGTATCTGTGCTCAGTGGGGCTTCCTAATTCAAGATGCCTCAACTAGTGGAACTCGAACAGCCGCAGAGTCTTTTAGACTCCAGGGCCTGCAAAGTTCCCTTTTTAAAGTGGACCAAAACCCAGGATTTTGACTATCCTCGGTTTTGGACCTTTTCCCCTGATTGGGATGCCCCACTGCGTGGTCGCTGAAGCTAACTTACCACTTCCCGGTCATACAGCGCATGCACAGTCGCCCATCCAATCAGCGCGCCTGGAGCACGCGACGTCACATCGTCTAAGCCTAAGACCAGCGGCTCCGAGCGTGCTGGCGGCCACATCTCCCGCTTCCCTCTAACAGGGAGCATGTCCGCGCCGGCCATTCACATAAGCTTGGTGCGGGCACGCTCTCTGCTTTAGGGATAGCGGGGATGCAGGCGCAGCTCGCGCATGCGCCGTTGGACCGGGAAACAGGGTAAGTGTATGGGGCGACCTGGGGGGTTTCACACAGCGGGGCTTTCCATTCTGGATGGGAATCGATCGGCCGGGAAACTTATAGATTACCGGCCAATCACTATGGGTTTTGGTCCACTTTAACGAGCACTTTTTCTGAGTGTGCATTGTCTGGCCATCATGGCAAAAGAGCAAGAGACTCTAAGGCCCTTATTTAAGAAGGGATAGCGTCAGGTAGTGGCTGGTTAATGAGAGGTAGTGACAGGTAGCGACTGGTGAACACCGGACATAGCACGCAATTACACATTTATCAAGCAGAATCTGTTTAGCGACTGGGATAGCGCCATGTAGCGTCTGATTCATCATTTTCACAGCCTCAGCGAGGCGTTCAGCCTTGCACAGCGCCAGGTATGACCTCTCGCTACCTGTCGCTCTCCCATACATTTCAATGGACGAACCTTTTCTCTTTAAACGGGGTATTTGTTTTTTTTTTCCCCAAAAAATCTCCGCTTCTGGCATTGAAAAAGCAGTTTTTTCATAATTTTTTCATTTTTTATATATTTCCTCAGAAATGACATTACAGGTCTGCCATTAAAGTGTTCATGTTACAATGTTGTTACAATGTAATTCCATATGTTTTCGCTTTGCTACTAGTGGATAGATGCTGAAAAACAGACTTTAAACACACCGCCTCCTGCGCTCTGGGCTTCAAACAAGCATTTTTCAGCGCCAGAGAATTGTGAGGCTGTTTTTTTGCTGAATATGGTGTGAGTCGGCCGCTATGACCAGTCGCTAACATGCGCTCCCATACAGCGCTGTACTGGTCAAATAGCGACTCCTCACAATGTATTCAACATTACTGAACAGCGACTGAGTCGCTATAAAGTAGCAACTCACGGCTGAGCAAAGCGACTACTAGCGGGCGCTCTGAAAATGCCTGCTACAGATGCTCATCTGTCGCTACCTGGCGTTAGTAATGAATCAGCCTCCCCATCAAGCAGAAGATGGCGGGTTGTTCTCACCGCAGCATTTTACAAACCTGATCTGCTGGAGATTAAAGCTGGTCAAAACCACGTTGGCCGGGCCCTGGAATCTAAAAGATGCTTTCCTACCCCCGGGGACATCCTAGGCTTGAAAACGCAAATTAGCAGCAGGTAACCTAAGAACAATAATGAACGAATGGAACAGGGTTGGGGATCTCGTGTCACATGACTGAGCACAAAAATATTAAAAAAGTCACCAAAAGCAAACGGGACTGGAATGGCTAATAGAAGTCAATGGGAGAACGACACCGAGCGCCTGATGTGATGTGGCGCTGTAGGGAACACAGCGCCAGCGCTAACCAAGCACCCGGTACATTGATACATTGAACGCTACATGGCGCTAGGAGAAGCGCTAAATATTTTTTGCGTCATGAATAGATTTTAAAACTACTTGTTGCCAATTAGGCAAATTTTGTGACCCTCTCCTTCACTCCTTTGTCAACGGGCAGGCTGATTCATCACTCACGCCAGGTAGCGACAGATGAGCGCCTGTAGCAGGAATTTCAGAGTGCCAGCTAGTAGTCGCTGTGCTCAGCCGTGGGTCGCTAGTTCATAGCGACTCAGTCGCTGTGCAGCAATGATGAATATATTGTGGGGAGTCGCTATATGACCAGTACAGTGCTGTATGGGAGCGCATGTTAGCGACTGGTCAATGTGACAGACTCACAACATATTCATTAAAAAAACATCCTCAGCCAGAGACTGTGTGATTAAAGTCTGTTTTTAACATGTATCCACCAGTAACAAAGCGAAAACATATGGAATTACATTGTAATAACATTGTAACATGAAGACATTAATGCCAGACCTGTAATGTCGTTTCTGCAGAAATATATAAAACATAGAAATGTTTTGAAGAAATGACTTTAATCACACAGCCTCCGGCGCTCTGGGCTTCAGAGACGCGTTTTTGAGCGCCGGAGTTGTGTGAGGCTGTTTTTTTTGCTGAATATGGTGTGAGCCGGTTGCACTGACCAGTCGCTAACATGCGCTCCCAAACAGCGCTGTACTGGTCAAATAGCGACTCCTCACAATGTATTCAACATTACTGGACAGCGACTGAGTCGCTGTGAACTAGCAACCCACGGCCAAGCACAGCGACTACTAGCGGGGGCTCTGAAATGCCTGCTACAGACGCTCATCTGCCGCTACCTGGCGTTAGTGATGAATCAGCCTGATATACTATTCTGCTAAAAAATCATGTCCATATATATTTGTTTGCTGCTAGAGAAATATATATATATATATATATATATATATATATATATATATATATTTTGTTGCTAGAGAATCAAGTAAATGTAAAAAATGGTTAATGAATGATGTATTTATGTGGAACAAGAATGTACAAAGTATGGTCAATAATGTTGTTTTTTATTGAATAATATGAATTGTTAACAAAATCAAGTGAATCAAGTTCAATAGTAGTGTGGTCATACTTAGAGCATAAAATAATTGGGAAGGGCCCAAACCCAAAAACAAGTATGAATATAACTTGCTGGTGGCACTCATGAAAATCTCCTGCCGCTACGTGTCAGGTGTTTTTCGTGAGCGTTTCCTAAATCTCGCGCCTGCACAGTGCCCATGAAGGGGATGCAATGGAATCGTCCGAAATCCTGTGAGACTTCGCGGAGCTGCGAGATCAGCATGGGACATTGAAGAGCATTGTCATTTAGTGACGGCTAAGGCCCTTATTTATGAAGGAATAGCGTCAGGTAGCGAGCGACTGGTGAGCGGCCGGTAATGAGGGGCCCCGCCACGAGAACGCCGGCTCCCCACCACAATCACACATTTATCAAGCCAATCCTGCTTAGCGACTGATATAGCGCCATATAGCGACTCATTCATCATTATTCCAGCCTCAGCCCACAGCACCAGCGTCCGATCTTGAACAGCGACAGGTATGACCTCTCGCTCAAAGAAATTTTCACATTAAAAAACATTTAATAACAATTCATTATGAATATTTAAAGATTGTTCCATTGAAATGCATTGGAGAGCGCCAGGTAGCAAGAGGTCATACCTGTCGCTGTTCAAGGTCGGACGCTGGCGCTGTGGGCTGAGGCTGGAATAATGATGAATGAGTGGCTATATGGCGCTATCTCAGTCGCTAAGCAGGATTGGCTTGATAAATGTGTGATTGTGGTGGGGAGCCGGCGTTCTCGTGGTGGGGCCCGGCATTACCGGCCGCTCACCAGTCGCTACCTGTCGCTATTCCTTCATAAATAAGGGCCTAAGCATTGGAAGCCTTATAATACTTTAAATGTGCCTTAGTAATTCATTGAAGATGATATACATATATGAGACGGCGGATTAGGAATGACAACTTGTATTTCGTTTTCTTTTTTATTTGTAAAAGTACAATATGTCATACTGACAACTTATATACCAAAAAAAATTACAATAAAAAGCTTGAAACAGAAAAATTAGAAACCCTAGGGGTTGAATTGGGGAAGAAAAAGTTAATATATAAGCAATAGTGAGTCTCCATTGAATTTTCTGCACAAGGACTTGGTTACATAGGGAGTCTTGTTTAAAGTGGACCAAAATCCACATTTTTAACTAGCATCCCCTGAATTGCTCCCCTTATGAAGAGAACCTTTTGCCAATTTCCACTGCCCCTACTGCCCCTACTTCACTCTAATCCCAGATAACGGCGCCTGTTTTAGCTGTAAAGCTCCGCCTCCTCCATTCGTTGCCACTGCTGTGCGTAGTGATGATGTCATTGCCACACTGATTTAATGACTGATCACCTGCCATCTTACAGAGAGAGAGATAGCAAAAAAAAAAGTGTTCCGGGACGATTAAAAAAGAGAAAATATCCATTTCTAAATCTACACCCCAAGAGGGGAAAATCGGCAGGGGCTTTGGCCAAATGTATTTTACAAGTTCAGTGGGTTTTGGTCCGCTTGAATAAGTATGAGCTGAGATGTTACATCTGTAGGCCGGCCAATACCTAAGTACAACAATCAAAGCTAATTAGTAGTGTTCTGCGCAGCGTCTACTAGCGCCAATGTAATGCACAGCGCCAGATAAGACGGGAATGACGCTGCTCCGAAGCTGGCGCAAAAATGATGGTAAAAGGTGCACATCATAAATAAGACACTTAGTTATGGCCAGGGGCAGACTGTGATAGGGAGACCCAGGCAAATGCCCGGTGGGCCGCACTGCTTTGGGGCAGTCTGGGTGACTACATTTACTAACGCTCGCATCCAGTCCCAGCCTCCCATCCCCTTCACCACTCTATCCTCTCACCCAAGCAACCCCCAGCCCATGTCCTCCCCCTAATGATATAGCCTCAGTCTTGGAGCCAAGCACCCCCAGCCCATGTCCTCCCCCTAATGATATAGCCTCAGTCTTGGAGCCAAGCACCCCCAGCCCATGTCCTCCCCCTAATGATATAGCCTCAGTCTTGGAGCCAAGCAACCCCAGCCCATGTCCTCCCCCTAATGATATAGCCTCAGTCTTGGAGCCAACAACCCCCAGCCCATGTCCTCCCCCTAATGATATAGCCGGGGAGGCCGATTCATTAACAGCGGCAGGTAGCGACAGTTCAGCGACTGTAGCGGCATTTTCAGAGCGCCCGCTAGTAGTCGCTGTGCTTGGCCGTTGTTTGGTAGTTGATAGCGACTCAGTCGGTTTGCCGTAATGTTGAATATTGGGTGAGGAGTCGCTATTTGACAGGTTCCGTGCTGTATGGGAGCGCATGATAGCGACTGGTCAGAGCGACCGGCTTCCACCATATTCATTAACAAATCACACTCAAAAAATTCTCGCGCTGTAAAATGCATGTTTAAACCCCAGAGCGCTGGCGGCGATGGGTTAAAAGTAGTTTTTTAACCCCCAAACAACCATATTTTTGGAAACCCAAAAAAACAAGTTTTTAAAATAATTTTGTAATATGAATACATTAATATCAGACCTGTAATATCAATTCTGTACAATTTTTTTTTTTATTTTTTTTACCTTAAAAAAAATATTTAAAAGTGGTCACAGAATTTTTCACATTTAAAAAAAAAAAAAAAAAAAAATGGTAACAATTAAGGAACCCCAGCCCATGTCCTCCCCCTAATGATATATCCTCAGTCTTGGAGCCAAGCAACCCCCAGCCCATGTCCTCCACCTAATGATATATCCTCAGTCTTGGAGCCAAGCAACCCCAGCCCATGTCCTCCCCCTAATGATATAGCCTCAGTCTTGGAGCCAAGCAACCCCCAGCCCATGTCCTCCCCCTAATGATATAGCCTCAGTCTTGGAGCCAAGCAACCCCCAGCCCATGTCCTCCCCCTAATGATATATCCTCAGTCTTGGAGCCAAGCAACCCCAGCCCATGTCCTCCCCCTAATGATATAGCCTCAGTCTTGGAGCCAAGCAACCCCAGCCCATGTCCTCCCCCTAATGATATAGCCTCAGTCTTGGAGCCAAGCTTCCCCCAGCCCATGTCCTCACCCTAATAATATAGCCTCAGTCTTGGAGCCAAGCAACCCCCAGCCCATGTCCTCCCCCTAATGATATAGCCTCAGTCTTGGAGCCAAGCAACCCCCAGCCCATGTCTTCCCCCTAATGATATATCCTCAGTCTTGGAGCCAAGCAACCCCCAGCCCATGTCCTCCCCCTAATGATATAGCCTCAGTCTTGGAGCCAAGCAACCCCAGCCCATGTCCTCCCCCTAATGATATAGCCTCAGTCTTGGAGCCAAGCTTCCCCCAGCCCATGTCCTCACCCTAATAATATAGCCTCAGTCTTGGAGCCAAGCAACCCCAGCCCATGTCCTCATCCTAATGATATAGCCTAAGTCTGGGAGCCAAGCAACCCCCAGCCCATGTCCTCCCCCTAATGATATAGCCTAAGTCTTGGAACCAAACAACCCCCAGCCCATGTCCTCCCCCTAATGATATATCCTCAGTCTTGGAGCCAAGCAACCCCCAGCCCATGTCCTCCCCCTAATGATATATCCTCAGTCTTGGAGCCAAGCAACCCCCAGCCCATGTCCTCCCCCTAATGATATATCCTCAGTCTTGGAGCCAAGCAACCCCCAGCCCATGTCCTACCCCTAATGATATAGCCTCAGTCTTGGAGCCAAGCAACCCCAGCCCATGTCCTCCCCCTAATGATATAGCCTCAGTCTTGGAGCCAAGCTTCCCCCAGCCCATGTCCTCACCCTAATAATATAGCCTCAGTCTTGGAGCCAAGCAACCCCAGCCCATGTCCTCATCCTAATGATATAGCCTCAGTCTTGGAACCAAGCAACCTCCAGCCCATGTCCTCCCCCTAATGATATATCCTCAGTCTTGGAGCCAAGCAACCCCCAGCCCATGTCCTCCCCCTAATGATAGAGTCTCAGTCTTGGAGCCAAGCAACCCCCAGCCCATGTCCTCCCCCTAATGATAGAGTCTCAGTCTTGGAGCCAAGCAACCCCCAGCCCATGTCCTCCCCCTAATGATAGAGTCTCAGTCTTGGAGCCAAGCAACCCCCAGCCCATGTCCTCTCCCTAATGATAGAGTCTCAGTCTTGGAGCCAAGCAACCCCCAGCCCATGTCCTCACCCTAATGATATAGCCTCAGTCTTGGAGCCAAGCAACCCCAGCCCATGTCCTCCCCTTAATGATAGAGCCTCAGTCTTGGAGCACACTAGGTGACTGGCCAGGAGATGCCACTGGTTGGTCATGGGCTGCACAGGTGCTGGTAAAACCCCGAGCTGATTTTTGTCCCCAGTCCGCCACTGTGCTCACCTCCAACTGCCTGTCCTCTGATTCTGCCTCTGGAGAACAGCACCAGTCTAATATCTTCCCAGAAAATTGCATAGTGGCTAAAAGCATTTAAATCAGAAAAGTTGTCTAGCAATAAGCTATTATTTCTGTGCATGCTGGCTCAGGACAGGGGTTTAGAGTGTTTAGATGTTGGAGGTGTTTAGAGCCACCCTCCCCTGTAAAAAAAATAATGCAGAATATCCCACCTGTTATTCCTCTAGTGTGACAAATTTTCAGCATACATTAGGTCAGTTTTCTATGCTGCCGAAAGGGTGTGGTTTAGTGTTATGCAGTTTATCCTCGTGAGAGAAACTAGTACTTATGAATCAGTCATCGTGCTGCTGTTGAGCATGTCTAATTCTGAGCGGAACACATTCACCTCAATATCACCCATAAGCAGCAGCATTCTGTGTTTACAGAGCTACATAGTTACATAGGTAATACGGTTGAAATATGTCCATCAAGTTCAACCAGGGGTCGGGGTTGGGGAAAGTTATTTTTCAGCATTTACTATTAGAAACTGTTTATGTTCTTTTCTTCTAAATAAGTATCTAATCCTTTTTTGAAGTCGTCAGCTGTAACAAGCTTCTGTGGGAGGCTATTCCACAGATTTATAGTTCTTCGTAGGCGGTTCTGTGGAGTCAGGGGCAGGGCAAAGGCTGGAAACTTGCTGTATGTAGTGTGATGGATGGAGGTCAGAATCAATAATATGATGATATATATGTGAACATCCCCTCTCTCTGCATTGTATGCTTTAGCGGCTAATAAAGGTAAACCCTCAGTAAGCCACTTATCTCTGCGCTGATTCTTTCCTTTTGCTTGAACAGACATTAGTGTAATATAAAGTTAATGAAGCACGCTGCTATTAACACATTACTGTGATAAAGATGGCGTCAAGAAGATGGACAACGCCTTTTTCGAATCGCCTCCTTTTTAGACGTAGATAACATTCCAATGCTCATTAGGTAGAACAGACCAATTACTGAGCCAGATATTCAGTTTTTTCTAATATGATGATATGCCTCCTCTAGATGACGTATGTAAGTTTTCTATTTCACTATAAATAAAAGGGCGGAGCATCAGATGCATTTCCGTGAGATAGTTGAACGCATTCCAATGACTGTGTCCTTCTGTCTCGCGTATTTCTTATCTCCTACGCTGATTTGAAAGACTGAACGAAACCCAGGACCCCCGTTAAACGGGCACGAAGGAGGGGGTCTGCCTGACGGATAGCTATCCTTGAAAGTAGTTTCTCAAGCAGTTTTCCCAAAATAGATATTAAAGTGGACCAACACCCAGGATTTTGACTATCCTGGGTTTTGGTCCACTTCGGTGGGGCACCCCGATCGGGGGTGCCCCGCTGTGTGAAACCCCCCAGAAAGCCCCGAAAACTCACCTCTCCCCGCTCCCACGTGACCGCTGCAGCCAATCCCTGCTGGCGGACAAGCGAGAGGCAGCGCCAGACAAGCAGAGCGCGTCCGCTGCCGCCTCCCGCGCGTCCCTCTTACAGGGAGCGCACAAACGGCCGGCGCGGGAGCACGCCCTGCTAGAGGGACGCGAAGGAGGCGGCGGCGGTGGACGCGCAGGCGCCGCTGGAATGTGTAAAAGGTAGGATTGTGGGCTTCCTGGGGGGTTTCACCCCGCGGGACATCCCGATCTTATAGATTCCCGGACCGATCCCCCCTGGGTGTTGGTCCGCTTTAAGCTTATCGTAATTACCCGGAGAAGGCCCAGAATCCGTTTAAAAAATGGGCACCACATATGCCTTGCACCAATCCCTTTGCACCAGTTGTTAGTGAGTCTTTAAATATCAACGGGTGATGAAATAATTGAGCTGAGTTCTTTAAGAAATCTTGGTTAAAGTCCATCTGGTCCTGGAGTCCTATTCACATTCAAATGATTTAGCCTTGCTCGGATGATGTCCATATTTAGCCCATTGAGAATTATGCTTGGTGTATTGCTAGCAGTGGCATTGCTTTTATTGGCTTCTTGCTCATCTTTTGTGTACCCAGAGCTAAAGAACCCATTTAACAGCCACCCCCCGATACCCAGTGACCAATTCCCCATTATGACTAGTTAGGGCACCTACCTGTTCTGATTTTATTTTCCTTTAATTCATATATTTAAAGAAACATTCAGGGTCAGCTTTGCTTATTTTGGTCACATATTTTTTTATTTTATGCTTTTGCATGCTTTATTTAGTTATTACATGATTTATATGCTGCTTTATCACCCTGGGTGGATGGATCATTGTTTTAGCCTGTGTAAGGGTCCACTGAGACCTGAAACCCATCTCTAGAATAATGTTTTAGCCATTTAAAGTTTTGAGACTTTTTCACATGATACAGTTAAGGTTACGGATCATATGGGCACGCAGGAATCCCAACAGCTGCCTTCCCACTAATACTTCTAGCATAAGCCTTCCTGGGAATAAGACACCCTCTTGCTATACTTTAATACCTTTTGCCATCACTATAGTATCCTTTCAAGTTCAGGTTAACCTGCTAACCAGGTTATCCAAACTTTCTATTATTATTATTGTTTATTTATATAGCGGCATCATCTTTCGTAGCGCTTTACAAGGTATGTTTCTATCTTTGGATATATTTTTATAGAGGTGTTGACAAAGCACATAAGCGAAACATGTTCACCCTATTTTGAATAGTTTCAATAAGTACTGTTATCAGACGGCATGAACAAATTCCCATATTTTTCACCCTATAAGGTGCACTATTTTTTCCCAAAAGTGTGGGGGAAATGTCAGTGGGTCTTATTGGGCGAATGTAAAAAAAAAAAAAAAGTATACTTACATGAGTCAGGCCAGAGAGGTGGTGGCGGAGCCGGAAGCCAGAGCGGGGACATCGTTCATGTAAGTATACCTCTTTTTTCTGGGGCGGGTTGGGGTAATTCTAACACATTTCTTTTGGGAATTGGGGGGAATGCCACACTGCCTATATGGGGAATGGGAGGGAGAATGCCCCACTGCCTATATGGGAAATTGGAGGGGGAATGCCACACTGCCTATATGGGGAATGGGAAGGAGAATGCCACACTGCCTATATGGGGAATGGGATGGGGGAAATGCCACACTGCCTATATGGGGAATGGGAGGGGGGAATACCACACTGCCTATATGGGGAATGGGATGGGGGAATGCCACACTGCCTATATGGGGAATGGGAGGGGGAATGCCACACTGCCTATATGGGGAATGGGAGGGGGGATGCCACACTGCCTATATGGGGAATGGGATGGGGGAAATGCCACACTGCCTATATGGGGAATGGGAGGGGGGAATACCACACTGCCTATATGGGGAATGGGATGGGGGAATGCCACACTGCCTATATGGGGAATGGGTGGGGGAATGCCACATTGCCTATATGGGGAATGGGAGGGGGGATGCCACACTGCCTATATGGGGAATGGGAGGGGGGAATGCCACACTGCCTATATGAGGAATGGGAGGCGGAATGCCACACTGCCTGTATGGGGAATGGGAGGGGGGAATGCCACACTGCCTATATGGGGAATGGGAGGCGGAATGCCACACTGCCTGTATGGGGAATGGGAGGGGGGAATGCCACACTGCCTGTATGGGGAATGGGAGGGGGGAATGCCACACTGCCTATATGGGGAATGGGAGGCGGAATGCCACACTGCCTATATGGGGAATGGGAGGGGGGAATGCCACACTGCCTATATGGGGAATGGGTGGGGGAATGCCACACTGCCTATATGGGGAATGGGAGGGGGAATGCCACACTGCCTATATGGGGAATGGGAAGGAGAATGCCACACTGCCTATATGGGGAATGGGATGGGGGAAATGCCACACTGCCTATATGGGGAATGGGTGGGGGAATGCCACACTGCCTATATGGGGAATGGGAGGGGGGAACCCAACCACACTGCCTATATGGGGAATGGGATGGGGGAATGCCACACTGCCTATATGGGGAATGGGTGGGGGAATGCCACACTGCCTATATGGGGAATGGGAGGCGGGATGCCACACTGCCTGTATGGGGAATGGGAGGGGGGAATGCCACACTGCCTATATGGGGAATGGGAGGGGGAATGCCACACTGCCTATATGGGGAATGGGATGGGGGATGCCACACTGCCTATATGGGGAATGGGAGGGGGAATGCCACACTGCCTATATGGGGAATGGGAGGGGGGAATGCCACACTGCCTATATGGGGAATGGGAGGGGGAATGCCACACTGCCTATATGGGGAATGGGAGGGGGGATGCCACACTCCCTATATGGGGAATGGGAGGGGGGAATGCCACACTGCCTATATGGGGAATGGGAGGCGGAATGCCACACTGCCTGTATGGGGAATGGGAGGGGGGAATGCCACACTGCCTATATGGGGAATGGGAGGGGGAATGCCACACTGCCTATATGGGGAATGGGAAGGAGAATGCCACACTGCCTATATGGGGAAAGGGAGGGGGGAATGCCACACTGCCTATATGGGGAATGGGATGGGGGAAATGCCACACTGCCTATATGGGGAATGGTATGGGGAAATGCCACACTGCCTATATGGGAAATGGGATGGGGGAATACCACACTGCCTATATGGGGAATGGGAGGGGGGAATGCCACACTGCCTATATGGGGAATGGGAGGGGGAATGCCACACTGCCTATATGGGGAATGGGAGGGGGGATGCCACACTGCCTATATGGGGAATGGGAATGGGAGGGGGAATGCCACACTGCCTATATGAGGAATGGGAGGGGGGAATGCCACACTGCCTATATGGGGAATGGGAGGGGGGAATGCCACACTGCCTATATGGGGAATGGGAGGGGGAATGCCACACTGTCTATATGGTGAATGGGAGGGGGAATGCCACACTGCCTATATGGGGAATGGGAGGGGGGAATGCCACACTGCCTATATGGGGAATGGGAGGGGGAATGCCACACTGCCTATATGGGGAATGGGAGGGGGGAATGCCACACTGCCTATATGGGGAATGGGAGGGGGGAATGCCACACTGCCTATATGGGGAATGGGAGGGGGGAATGCCACACTGCCTATATGGGGAATGGGAGGGGGAATGCCACACTGCCTATATGGGGAATGGGAGGGGGGAATGCCACACTGCCTATATGGGGAATGGGAGGGGGGAATGCCACACTGCCTATATGGGGAATGGGAGGGGGGAATGCCACACTGCCTATATGGGGAATGGGATGGGGGATGCCACACTGCCTATATGGGGAATGGGAGGGGGGAATGCCACACTGCCTATATGAGGAATGGGAGGGGGGAATGCCACACTGCCTATATGGGGAATGGGAAGGAGAATGCCACACTGCCTATATGGGGAATGGGATGGGGGATGCCACACTGCCTATATGGGGAATAGGAAGGAGAATGCCACACTGCCTATATGGGGAATGGGATGGGGGAAATGCCACACTGCCTATATGGGAAATGGGAGGGGGAATGCCACACTGCCTATATGGGGAATGGGAGGGGGAATGCCACACTGCCTATATGGGGAATGGGAGGGGGGAATGCCACACTGCCTATATGGGGAATGGGAGGGGGAATGCCACACTGCCTATATGGGGAATGGGAGGGGGAATGCCACACTGCCTATATGGGGAATGGGAGGGGGGAATGCCACACTGCCTATATGGGGAATGGGAGGGGGGAATGCCACACTGCCTATATGGGGAATGGGAGGGGGAATGCCACACTGCCTATATGGGGAATGGGAGGGGGAATGCCACACTGCCTATATGGGGAATGGGAGGGGGAAATGCCACACTGCCTATATGGGGAATGGGATGGGGGAATGCCACACTGCCTATATGGGGAATGGGAGGGGGGAATGCCACACTGCCTATATGGGGAATGGGAGGGGGGAATGCCACACTGCCTATATGGGGAATGGGAGGGGGAATGCCACACTGCCTATATGGGGAATGGGAGGGGGGAATGCCACACTGCCTATATGGGGAATGGGAGGGGGAATGCCACACTGCCTATATGGGGAATGGGAGGGGGAAATGCCACACTGCCTATATGGGGAATGGGATGGGGGAAATGCCACACTACATATATTGGGAATGGGATTGGGGGTGCCACACTGAATAAGGGGATGGGGGGAATGCCACACTGCCTATACGGGGAGGGGGATGCCACTTTGCCTATGGTAATGTGAGGGGGGAATGTCATACTGACTATGGGAATAGCAGGGGGGATGCCACACTGGCTATGGAAATGTTATGGGGGAAATGCCAAACTGCCTGTAATGGGGTGTTTTAGCATAACATTTGGTTTAGAATATGTTTTTCGTCGTATAGGGCGAAAAATCTTTGTATTATAGGGCGTAAAATATGGTATAGTATATTTTTTCTATTTTCATATTACAATGTATTATGGTGATCGTGAAACAAATCTTTTTAAACATTGTCTTTTGTTGTGTTATCCTGTTGATTTTTGAGCAAGGTTTTATATGTGGATGGCTAGAGGTGGCCAGCCTTATTTTTTCAAGTATCCCCACTACTAGGCCTGAGACCAGAGTTACAAGCCTTTGGTTCTTACATTTCATGGCCGGTGCAGATCTCCGTACTTTCTTTCCCCAAACTCCTCCAGTTACTGGTATAGGGCATTACACGTTAATATATACAGCACACAGCTATATATTTTGCTGTTGTTTAAAATATTGTTGTTTTGCCAGAACTGTTACTGGGCAAGAAATATGTTTTTTCAGAGAAGGGATGTTTTTAGTTTTCAGTTTTTGCTCCCTAAATAGCACAAGCCAGATTATTGACTTTAGCCATTCAAAGTAGTTTTTCCCAAGTACAGTTGATCTTCTTCGGTTTAGGTGAGAATGGTCCATAGCATAATCGTTCTACTCCGATGAAAAGTCAGCTTTACATTTTAAAAGCGCAAATCCTACACTTATTCACCATGACCTAAGCTTAGATATATATGGATTTGGTCTTCCCCCGCTAAGCTCTTTCCATTAACAGTACTTTGACAGATGTGTGCAATAAAAGACTAAGCTCTTCCATAAGTGTGCTAGTAAGGCCCTGGCGATATACTTCTAAAAGTTGCTCTGTTTACAGTAGTTTTCGCACTTTAAGACGCACATAGGAAAAAAAAATTCTGAACTAAATGGTGTGCTTAAATAGCCACCCAGAACCTTACAGGACATGGTAGAACCCCCCATAACCCCTAAAACAGGTAGTGTGGCAGTTCCCCCATCCTCAAAAACAAGCAGCATGCAGAATCCCCCTCCCCATATAACAGACAGAGTGCAGGGCAGTGTGACAGATCCCCGTCCCCGAAAACTAGCAGCATGTAGAATCCCCCCCTCCCCATATAACAGACAGATTGCAGAGGAGTGTGGCAGATCCCCCCATTCCCAAAAACAAGCAGCATGCAGAATCCCCCCTCCCCGGTTAACAGACAGCATTCAGAGTAGTGTGGTAGATCCCCCATCCCCCAAAACAAGCAGCATGTAGAATCCCCCATCTCCATATAACAGACAGCATTCAGAGTAGTGTGGTAGATCCCCCATCCCCCAAAACAAGCAGCATGTAGAATCCCCCATCTCCATATAACAGACAGCATTCAGAGTAGTGTGGTAGATCCCCCATCCCCCCAAACAAGCAGCATGTAGAATCCCCCATCTCCATATAACAGACAGCATTCAGAGTAGTGTAGTAGATCCCCCATCCCCAAAAAAGCAGCATGCAGAATCCTGCTCCCTATATAATAGACAGAGTGCGGGGTAGTGTGCAGATCCCCCATATCTGCCCCACCCCCTGCCACTGCTCACTTTCTCCAGCTTTCAGTGATAGGGAGGGAGGGTCTGTATCCCTGGCTACATTAGGGAAGTGGGGGCTTTGGTAGTGGCAGCAGCACAGGACCAGGGGTACCGAGCCCATAACTTCTTATTCCTCCATCTTAACATTTGCTTTATAAGATGCTTTATAAGACCCAATCTTTGAGATGAAAAGTGTGTCTTATGGTGCGTCATCAGCACAGGACCAAGGGTACGGAGCCCATAACTTCTTCTCCCCCCACCTTAACATTTGCTTTATAAGATGCTTTATAAGACCCAATCTTTGAGAAGGAAAGTGCGTCTTATGGAGCCAGAAATACGGTGTGTACTTGTTGGAACCTCAGAATGTGAGGGTCTGAATTACTGCATAAGGTAAGCTAAGGCCAACTTCAGTTATGCATGCAAGGTTAAAGACCCACTTGGGATTTGATTGTTAATTCCAAGCTGGTCCTATATTTGCTGCTTTGGCAGTCTGTACCTTTTCCAGTAGGTTTGCAGTTCCTAAAGGTCTTCTGTGAAGTCTAGGCAATGCTGTGTGTAGGTTAAGCAAGGTCCTTCACACTCAGCCTAGTTTCTTAATGACCTTGAAGTATCCACGAGGGTATTGTCAAGCTGATAAAGAATTCTCCTCGCCTCCTAACTGTCGCCACAAATCTCTAGAATATTCTTTATATTGATAGACCATTAATATTTCACGCCCAGAATTTCAGTTGACATTATACATTGAAGCAGGTAGTGTTCTCTCGGCGTCCACCAAAAGATTTATGTAGGTCACACTGTCATACTGTAATACAGAATAGATTATGCTTATGTTTGGCCATAGAATCCCAATTCCACAGGCTTTGGGTGAACAGTAGAGATGAGCAAACTTTTTAAAAGTTTGGTTTGGCCATTTCGCCGATTTTCCCCACAAATATTTGCTTGTCCAAACTTTGATTATCTCGGTCATAAATAAAAAAAAAAACAATATAGCTTCAATTGTTGATATATGATACAACGTGTCTTATATGTATCACTCCGCGGGACAAATCACCAGATATTCAACACTAGGTGCTCCATAACATTCCAAATCAATGTGTTAATCCTGTCACCTTATAAGTCAGAATCACATACCAGATTTTTGAAGAAGTTTTGTAGACAACACTGTTTTAAATCCCCTACAAGGACACCAAAAATCTCTCGCAATTAATCTAACCTTCCCCTATAAAACAGTTTATATTGAATTCTATTTTCAGCCCTAATGGCTCCATGGTTTTCAGCATAGAGATCCATTTATATTCTAGTCTTGATAATTCCCTAATAATATTCCCACCCTTAAAACTTTGTTGTACTTGATCTACCACACAAAACTTAAGACCAGCTGGATCACTTTCATGCACTAACTTAAAGTGAGAGGAAACACTATGCTGGTTTTATTTGTTTTCCATGTCCCAACCAAATATTAAAACTGAAATGGTCTTTTGCCTAAAAACATTGCGATACCTCTTATTAATATTGGGAGAGATTTAAGTGGTAGTTATTTGAAGGCTGAGAGGAGCAAATTTCTTCTTCATAAGTGGAATTATATTGATTTTTAGATTCAAACGCTTGTTTGTCTACAAAAATCTGGTACGTGATTCTGACTTATACGGTGACAGGATTAACACATTGATTTGGAATTTTATGGAGCACTGGAACACCAGTTGAATATCTGGTGATTTGTCCCACAAAGTGATACATATAAGACACTTTGAGGCCGATTCATTAATAGCGGCAGGTAGCGACAGTTGAGCGAATGTAGCGGCATTTTCAGAGCGCCCGCTAGTAGTTGCTGTGCTTGGCCGTTGTTCCGTAGTTGATAGCGACTCAGTCGGTTTGCCGTAATGTTGAATATTGGGTGAGGAGTTGCTATTTGACAGGTTCCGCGCTGTATGGGAGCGCATGATAGTGACTGGCCCTAGCGACCGGCTCCCACCATATTCATTAAAAAATCACGCTCAAAAAATTCTCGCTATGTAAAATGCATGTTTAAACCCCAGAGCGCTGGCGGCGATGGGTTAAAAGTTGTTTTAAAAAAAAACAAGTTTTTAAAATAATTTAGTAATATGAATACATTAATATCAGACCTGTAATATCAATTCTGTACAATTTTTTTTTCCCTTAAAAAAATGATCTAAAATGGCAGAAGTGGTCACAGAATTTTTCACATTTAAGAAAAAAAAAAAAATTAATAACAATTAATTATTAATATTTAAAGATTGTTCCATTGAAATGCATTGGAGCGCGCCAGGTAGCGAGAGGTCATACCTGTCGCTGTTCAAGGTCGGACGCTGGCGCTGTGGGCTGAGGCTGGAATAATGACGAATGAGTCGCTATATGGCGCTATCTCAGTCGCTAAGCAGGATCGGCTTGATAAATGTGTGATTGTGGGGGGAGCCGGTGTTCTCGTGGCGGGGCCCGTCATTACCGGCCGCTCACCAGTCGCTACCTGTCGCTATTCCTTCATAAATAAGGGCCTTTGTGTCATATATCAACAATTGAAGCTATATTATTTGAACTGTTGTGGGTGCGGTTTCTTACTCCTAGCGAGCGGACTTTCTAATTGTGTATTTAATTTATTATGAAAAATAAATTCTCTTTTTGTATATAATAGCGCGACCTTCGACTTTCATTTTTTTGATTTGTAATAGAAAAAACAAGCTTACCTCTGTTCTTGCTCTGGGTGGTTTCCTCATCCACCAGTCTTTCCCCTGATGCTCTGTGTTGGACAGCGTGGGACATCGGCGATGGATTAGAGGTAAGTATGGGGGAAAAATAATAAGGGATTTTTTTTTTAACGTGTCAGTGGGTTTTTTGACATTTAACTCTTGAAACTCCTTTACCAGTTCACAGGGCAGGAGGGGGCGGACAAGTCACCTGCCAGCAAATGCGTAACTTGCCATAACCCCCCTGCCCCATTACCTGCATCCCCAAAGCCTAGGGTTAGGGGTTAAACACATAAAAATTAAAATAGAAATAACATAGGGTCCCCATCTCCAGGGTCCCTCTCCAGGAGAGGGAAACCCAATGCCTTTTTTTTTCTTAATTAAGGGTTAAACCCATAAAAATAAAAATGTCATTGACTCCCCCTATTCAGTAAAACCATGGCCTGATTAAGTGTGGTTAAGTGTGGTGGAGGCCCCAGATACAGTATTTTTTTTCAGCCAAATAACTGATTGGTGGTTGTCTGGCACCCGCCTACTTACTGGAACGTCAGATGGAGTCCCTTGTGCCCCTCTTGTGCGGGTGCGTGCTGCTCGGGAACTCCTGCTTTGCCATTCTGGGTGGGGGGTAGTGTAGTCGCCCGGCTGGTCCAGCAGAAACCAGTTCCCTGCATTGAGCTGCCAGCGGCTGTGCTTGGTGGCTTATGTGCAGTGACAGCTCTGCACCCATCACTGTAGCGTTGCTGACGGCGGCTTTGCTGCTCTAGACTCTCTGTCCTGCCCTGTGGCTTTGGCTGCAGGTTTGCAAAAACAAAAAAAGGCTTTCCCAGGTGCAGGGGGCCCCCTCTGCCACCGAAAGCTTTGTTGATGGCCCTGCAGCCCATAAGACCAAAGACTATAATCCAAAGGTTGGTGGAGGCCCCCTATGCAGAGCAAGTGTTGGAGGCCCCCTCCATGGATCATTTGTATTTTTCCCCCCATACCGCATAATCCATTGCCGATGTGCAGTGCTGTCTGCCATTGCTGTCACAGACAGCCGGAGAGATGGGCGAAAGCACTCGGCTTCCACTGATCTCTCCGGCTTCTGACATTTTGCCTCCAGCCACAGGGAGTGGCAGAGTGCCCTGACGTCACCTCATTCCCCCTATAAATAGCCCCTCCCTGCTGCGGCGGGCAAGATACCGGGAGCCCAGCAGGGGCTTGTGGATTCTAAGTGGCGCAGGACAGACCGGGGGACCCAGCAAGAGAATAGATGAGTTTTTACTTTTTTATTTAACAATTTCGGGCAACAATATGGTCGACATGAACCACAAGAAATTTGAGTTTGTGCCAAGTTACATTTTCCTTGGGATTCGGAATGAACTCCATCTCTAGGAGTTCAGTTCGCTCACCCCAGAGAACAGTGTTGATGGTTCTTTAAAATGGACCTCCAGTCAAAAAAAATAAAGTTTATTAAATTGCTTCCCCTCTTATTATCAGTGGCATAATCAGTTTGAGAGAGCTTAAAGTGGACCAACACCCAGGGGGGATCGGCCCGGGAATCTATAATATTCCCGGGCCGATCAGATCCCTCCTCACGGGGCATCCGAAATCGGGATGTCCCGCTGGGTGAAACCCCCCCCAGGAAGCCCACAATCCTACCTTTTCCGCCACCGCCGCCTCCCGCATGTCCCTCTAGCAGGGCAAGCTCCCGCACCGGCCGTTTGTGAATGGCCGGCGCGGGTGCGCTCCCTGTAAGAGGGACGCGTGGGAGGCGGCGGCAGAACGCGCTCTGCTTGTCCGGTGCTGCCTCTCGTTTGTCCGCCGGCGGGGATTGGCTGCAGCGGTCACGTGGGAGCGGGGAGAGGTGAGTTTTTGGGGCTTTCTGGGGGGTTTCACACAGCGGGGCACCCCCTGATTTGCCTGACACAATGGTGAAACAATTACCTTTACCTGCAGTGTTACTTTAACCCCATGCAGATATTGAGGAATGGCATAACAATTACACAGGTCTACAAAAATATTTTATATAATCATCGCAGGTGACTTTGAACTTTTCTGAATGAGTTTTTTGTCCTCATTTCAAAAATGTATATAGGTTTTCTGTAGCAGGTATAGTTTCCATGGCACAGCATCATTATTGTAAGGTATAAGAAATATACATTAAGAAAACAGTAATCTACAGATCTGAAAAAATGCTTGAACTTACGAAACAGTTTTTATTGAACCAAAATAATTTTGCCTGCAAAACCGAAACCAAAATATGAGCAAAAATTGCTTGAAATTAGTGTTGTTAGCGATTTTTCAGTTTTGTCCCTGTATATCATCCAACAGTAATCTACCAGCATTGAGTCATTCCAAAAACCCTAGTAGTGGAGTTCCATTACTTTAATGTCCTGGTGAAACCGCTCGACTTGTTTATCGCTTACATCCCCAAGATTTTAAGGGAAGACATTTAAGGGGTTTATTTAAAAAGTGCTTGTGCCAGATAGTGCTAGATGATTGTCAGGTGAATGTCAGGTCCTAGTGTAAAAGGTGTGTGTATGAACAGCTGAATACCCAGGTTGAGCAATAGAAAACTGAGATTTTGAATATGAAATTAAGCAAATATAAAGAGACGCTAGGGATTACGCTAGGGATTACGAGGAAGGCACTGTGTACACCTAGCATGAATTTAGAGGCCGATTCATTAATAGCGGCAGGTAGCGACAGTTGAGTGACTGTAGCAGTATTTTCACAGCGCCCGCTAGTAGTCGCTGTGCTTGGCCGTTGTTCGGTTGTTGACAGCGACTCAGTCGGTTTGCAGTAATGTTGAATACGGGGTGACGAGTCGCTATTTGACAGGTTCCGCGATGTATGGGTGCGCATGATAGCGACTGGTCAGAGCGACCGGCTCCCACCATATTCATCAAAAAATCACGCTCAAAATATTCTCGCGCTGTGAAATGCATGTTTAAACCCCAGAGCGCTGGCGGCGATGGGTTAAAAGTAGTTTTTTAACCCCCAAACCACCATATTTTTGGAAACCAAAAAAAAAAAATATTTTAAAGAATTTAGTAATATGAATACAATAATATCAGACCTGTAATATCAATTCTGCACAATTTTTTTTTTTTTTTTTTTACCTTAAAAAAATTATCTAACATGGCAGAAGTGGTCACAGAATTTTTCACATTTAAAAAAAAAACATTAATAACAATTAATTATGAATATTTAAAGATTGTTCCATTGAAATGCATTGGAGAGCGCCAGGTAGCGAGAGGTCATACCTGTCGCTGTTCAAGGTCGGACGCTGGCGCTGTGGGCTGAGGCTGGAATAATGATGAATGAGTGGCTATCTGGCGCTATCTCAGTCGCTAAGCAGGATTGGCTTGATAAATGTGTGATTGTGGTGGGGAGCCGGCGTTCTCGTGGCGGTGCCCGTCATTACCGGTCGCTCACCTGTCGCTACCTGTCGCTATTCCTTCATAAATAAGGGCCTTAGAAGGGTTAGATTTAATAACATCAATCAAGAATCTAGAACCCCAGACTCAGACTCTAGCTCCTCCGTCTCTGACTCCATTGACCTCTGTTTTTTAAACCATACCTGCACAAACCATCAAGAAACACAGACTTTTAATGGGTGACATGGAGTCAGACGACTCAGCGAACCTAGTGATTAATCACTACAGAATGGGAAAGATAAGTATTAAACAAAAGTTTGGATTTTGTTCTATACTATTTAATGCTTTAGAGACTGACCTTGACCAACCCTTAGCATTAAGGCGTTCTTCGAGACCAGAGAAATGGCACCGTGTGATAGAGTGATCATGAAAATTCCTTCTACAGTTGATCTATCCTCCTGCAGAAAAGCAAGTAAGTGGCAGCCATCTATAGATTTTCATACTTTAGAAACATACATTTGGCTAGTTCAGAAGGATGTTGATAAAATTAAATGGCAAGGAACCCCTCATAGGCACCAATGGTATAATTTATCTATTACTAATGCCAGGTATCGGCAGATGAGCATCTGTATAGCGACCGCTAGTAGACGCTGTAAGCAGGTATCGGGCTCTGTAACAGAGCGTAACAGTCGCTGTAGTAACCTGGCCCACATTGATGAATGTGATGTATGTTGGGTGCTCTAACACCCGTACAGCGCTGCAGGGAGCGAGAGGTAGCACCAGCTCAGTGCGACCGACCGACCCTCGGCGCTCCACACCATTAAGAAAACAGTAATCTACAGATCCGAAAAAATGCTTGAACTTACAAAACAGTTTTTATTGAACCAAAATAATTTTGCCTGCAAAACCGAAACCTCGGTTTTTTAAACCGTACCTGCACAAACTATCAAGAAACACAGACTTTAATGGGACTCAGGGAACCTAGTGATTAATCACTCGAGAGAACTTTCAGCGTGGGAAAGAAAAGTATTAAACAAAAGTATGGATTTTGTTCTATACTATTTAATGCTTTAGAGACTGACCTTGACCTCCAATGTTTTTTTAGAACCGTAATGATTAAAGTGTTCTTCGAGACCAGAGAAATGGCACCACGTTATACAGTGATCACGCAAATTCCTTCTACAGTTGATCTATCCTCCTGCAGAAAAGAAAGTAAGTGGCAGCCATCCATAGACTTTCATACTTTAGAAACATACATTTGGCTAGTTCAGAAGAATGTTGATAAAATTAAATGGCAGGGAACTCCTCATAGGAACCAATGGTATATTTTATCTAAGAGGCTGATTTATTACTAGCGCCAGGTATCGGCAGATGAGCGTCTGTATAGCGGCGATTAGAGCGACCGCTAGTAGACGCTGTAAGTGGGTATCGGGCGCTGTAACCAAGCGCCTTAGTCTCTGTAGTAACCTGGCCTGCACTGATGAATGTGATGTATGTTGGGCGTTGTATCACCAGTACAGCGCTGCAGGGAGTGAGAGGTAGCGCCAGCTCAGTGCGACCGACTCTCAGCGACAACATATTCAACAAAAAACAGACTCACACAGAGCTCTGCGCTCGGCGCTCTTAAGCTGGGAGCTGTAGCATAGAGTGCCAGGCGCTGTGTGAATAAAGTCTGTTTTTGAACACATATCCACCAGCAACAAAGCCAAAAAAACATGGAATGACATTGTTATAATGTTGTGACAATAACACTTTAGTGGTGCCAGACCTGTAATGACAATTGTGCATAAAAATATAAAAAGTCCCCAAAAATTTCAATTACTTTTTCTTGGCCAGGAGGGGTCACACAATGATTTGAGGCACAAAAAAACATAATAAAAGAAAACCCTGTTTAAACAGAAGAAACATTGAAATGTATGGGAGAGCGACAGGTAGCGAAAGGTAAGACCTGGCACTCTGGAAGATAGAGCTTCGATGCTATACGCTGAGCCACCTGTATTATCACATGTGACGCTGCATGGCGTTCACCAGACGCTGCATGCGTTCACCAGACGCTGCCTGCCGCTACGAGGCGCTACCTGGCGCTATCCCTTGATGAATTAACCCCTAAGAAAGAGCAGGTAGCATTGAAGGCACTAGGGATGATGACTCTATAGCCATCAAATCTGCCGACAAAGGGGGAGCCACGGTAATTATGGACAGTAGTTACTACTATAAGACAGTAATGTCCCAACTAAATGATACGCAAGTATATAAAAAATTGGATAGAGACCCTACTGCAGACATTAAAAAGGAATTGGATACCATCATTAGAGAGGACCTGGAGAAGGGGCTTATAGAATAAAAAATATATGACTTTATGATAAATAATTACCCACTCATTTCTTTATTTTACATTCTATCAAAAGGGGGCTTGACTACAGGTGAAGCTTGCAGCAGAGATTGGGGGTTGTAGCCTCACCAAGATGGCGGGTGTCCCACTGAGCTTGACAAGCGCTTTGTATATATAGAGCCCTATTTTTTGTATCTGTATAATAACTGTTCTTCTGATGGGCAGGCTGATTCATTACTAGCGCCAGGTAGCGACAGATGAGCATCTGTAGAGCGGATTTCAGAACGCCCGCTAGTAGTCGCTGTGCTCAGCCATGGATCATTGCTTCAGTCGCTGTCCGGCATTGATGAATATCATGTGTGAGTCGCAGTACTACGCTGTATGTGAGCGAACCGTAACGCCAGCTCAGTGCGACTGACTCGCACCACATTCATAAAAAAAACAGCCACAAACAGCGCCGGCGCTCAAAATCATGTAATTGTAGCCCATAGCGCCAGAGGCTGTGCGATTAAAGGCTGTTTTTGTACATGTATCCACTAGTAACAAAGCGAAAACATATGGAATGACATTGTTATAACATTGTAACATGAACACTTTAATACCAGACATGTAAGGACAATTCTGCATAAAAATATTATTAATTCAAAATGTTTTCAAAAGTGTCATTTTTCGTCCATGTCAGAAGGTTTGTGTTTTTTATTTTGGGGGAAAAAAAATTGGGATCAGGAAAGGGAGTTAAGGATTGTCTATAGAAATGTATGGGAGAGCGCCAGGTAATGACAGGTTAGACGTGGCGCTCTGCAAGGATGAACGCTGGCGCTGTACGCTGAGCCTGGGATAATGATGAATCGGACGCTACGTGGCGTTGTTCTAGTCGCTCGCTAGATTCGGCTTCATAAATGTGTAATTGCTGCCGTGTCCGGCGTTCACCTGCCGCTGCCTGCCGCTGTACAGGCACTACCTGGCGCTAGAGCTTCATGAATAAGGCCCATAATGTCATTTGACTGCTAGTGCAGCTGCACACAGTCTTTACCTTGTAACACTCTGGATACATATTTGTGTCTCATGTATCGCTTGTGAGTGACATGTAAGCTGTGCTTTAGTGTAGCTAGCGGCCTTATTTATCAAGGGCTAGCGCCAGGTAGTGTCTGACTAGCACCAGGTAGCGCCAGCTATTGGCGGCTACCGACTCCAGAACGCCAGGCGGCGGACACAATCACGCATTTATCACGCTAAATGAGGCTAGCGCCGGCGAGAGCGTCAGCTAGCGCGGGATTCATCATGTAGCCGACTGCAACGAACAGCGCCGCTGCTAATCCCATCACAGCGCCAGGTATGACCTGTCGCTCCCTGGCGCTCTCCAATGCATTTCAATGGAGCAATCTTTAATTATTCATAATTAATTGTTTTTAAGGTTTATTTTTTTTTTTTAACTGTCAAAAATTCTGTGACCACTTCTGCAATGTTAGATATTTTTTTTAAAGAAAAAAAAAAAAAAAAAAATTTGTGCAGAATTGATATTACAGGTCTGATATTAATGTATTCATATTACAAAATGTTTATAAAAACTTGTTTAATTTTTAAATCAAAAAATATGGTTGTTTGGGGGTTAAAAACTACTTTAAAGCCATCGCCGCCAGCGCTCTGGGGTTTAAACAAGCATTTCACAGCGCGAGAATTTTTTGAGCGTGATTTGTTAATGAATATGCTGGGAGCCGTTCGCTCTGGCCATTCGCTGTCAGGCGCACCCATACAGCGCGGAACCTGTGAAACAGCGACTCCTAACCCCGTATTCAACATTACCGCACACCGACTGAGTCGCTGTCAACAAGCGAACAACGGCCAAGCACAGCGAATACTAGCGGGCGCTGTGAAAATCACGCTACTGGCGCTCATCTGTCGCTACCTGGCGCTATTAATGAATCGGCCTCTAACACTGTGACGTTTATTCGATACATTTATTCACTCTGCTACTTTATTGCTATACTGAAACAGGGACTCTGGTTATTCTTACACAGTGACACTGTCATTCCAGCAATATTGATTGTTGATACTTGAAGATGCTGTACAGTGTATACTTATGATTTTTTATTTTTAATGAGATTGCACATTAATATAGACTTTTTTTTATAAGCATGAACACTGGGTGTGCATATTCTTTTCTATTATGGTGAATTGGTTTAAGGAACTATAAGAATCTGCTTATAGTACAGTACCCCTAATACAGGACTTCTCTTTTTGTTACATAAAACCTTAGGTGTACACTTAGAGGCTGATTTATAACTAGCGCCAGGTATTGGCAGATAAGTGTCTGTATAGCGGCGCTTTGAGCGACCGCTAGTAGACGCCGTGATCGGCTATCAGGCGCTGTAACAGAGCACCTTAGTCACTGTAGTAACCTGGCCAGCATTGATCAATGTGATCTAACCCTAAGTAATAAATCAGCCTCGGGCAGGCTGATTCATCACTAACGCCAGGTAGCGACAGATGAGCCTCTGTAGCAGGCATTTTCAGAGCGCCTGCTAGTAGTCGCAGTGCTCGGCCGTGGGTCGCTAGTTTATAGCGACTCAGTCGCTGTTCAGTAATGTTGAATACATTGTGACGAGTCGCTATTTGACCAGTACAGCGCTGTATGGGAGCGCATGGTAGCGACTGCTCATAGCGACCGACTCACAACATACTCAAGAAAAAGAAAGCCTCACACAACTCTGACGCAGAAAAATGCTTCTCTGAAGCCCAGAGCGCAGGAGGCGGTGTGTTTAAAGTCTGTTTTTCAGCATCTATCCACTAGTAACAAAGCGAAAACATATTGTAACACATAACATTGTAACATGAACACTTTAATGCCAGACCTGTGATGTAATTTCTAAAGAAAAATATAAAAAAAGAAAAATTTGTCAAAAAAATGCATTTTCAATGCCAGAAGAGGTCACAGAATTTTTTGAGTTTTTTTGGAAAAAAAAACCCCGTTTAAAGAGAAGGAAAGGATCGTCCATTGAAATGTATGGGGGAGCGACAGGTAGCGAGAGGTCATACCTGGTGCTGTACAAGGCTGAACGCCGGCGCTGTTCGCTGAGGCTGTGAAAATGATGAATCAGACGCTACATGGCGCTATCCCAGTCACTAAACAGATTCTGCTTGATAAATGTGTAATTGCGTGCCGTGTCCGGCGTTCACCAGTCGCTACCACTCATTAACCAGCCACTACCTGACGCTATCCCTTCTTAAATAAGGGCCTAAGTTTAAATCAGTTTAATGGTAATGACAAACTCACTTAAATCTTTACTGATGTTGTCTCTGTAAGAAGCGTCACAATTAAGTAAGACAAGGAAAGAAATGACATAGAAATAACATAGAAAAAACACATACACTGAAAATGCATAATTAACGTAGTAACAAAAATGCTTCTATGTGATAGAGCAAAACGAAGCATATTTTCGGAATCAGCACGTCAAACTCCCAAAAACTGACATATCACCTATGCTGATAATTTTTTTTGTGTTGACCACTGTTAATCACTCTTGAATCACATGGGGGTGGCCATCTTGCCACACACCTAATAGTCCTGCTTACACATGAGAATTAGGGGGGGGGGTGCTGTGCCAGCAGCAATTAACACCAAATTGAGAGAGAGATATAGGGCTCAGAAACAAGGAGAAGCTTGTCTATCATTTTTCACACACACTAAAAAAACAGCTAATGTAGCAAAAGAGATCTGTGTGACGGAAGCTGTTACAATGTATCTCTATGGTGGCCGCTGCCGCAAAAGCATTCAGTCAGGGGATAATGTATTTAGAAGATTTAGAAGATGAGTCATTACAGCTGAAGGCTTTCGACTTCTGGCTAGAAATAAGAGATAAGTGCACAGAGCTAGGAGGCAATTTTGACTGAGGGAATCAGAATCGGGTCCTTCACGTGTGTGGCAAGATGGCCGCCGCCATGCATGTTTAATAGCGCAGAATCTGCCTAACTGCATTAGCATGGCAGGAGCTATGCGGTGTTATTACACTGTCTTGTGTATTAGCACAGCATTATTGTGTTCTGTAATGGTGGCCAAGCTTTGGATCGCCCAATCCAGCAACATAGCACAGACTAAACTGAAAGCAGAATTAAGAAAGCAATAATCATTTTCTTCTAATAAATGGCATCTGAAAACAATATCGCGTGAATGGTTTGGTCCAGGTACATACCTCACAACTTTTCAGGGTGGGAAAGAGGGACATTTGTTAAATTAGGCCACGCCCCCTCATTGTGGGATGGATAGGAGATAAGATGTAACAGTTACAACAATAGAAACACTTTGAATAGACAAATGAATCATTTATTGCTGCAGATCTGCATGTTACACCTCCAAGAGGGACAAATGAGAACAACAAGGGACAATATGTAAATGAAGCCACACCCTCTCATTGATCGATGGATAGGAGATAGGGTGTAACAGTTACACCAATAGAAACACTTAGAATAGGCAAATGGATCATTTATTGCTGCAGATCTGCATGTTACACCTCAAAGAGGGGTAAATGAGAACAACGAGGGACAGGAGGACATGGATTCAAAAGAGGGACAGTCCCTCCAAATCAGGGACACTTGGGAGGTATGCAGGTATCTGATGGCTGCTGTAGGGGTTGGGAACAATGCTTTCCACCTTTATTCGGCAGCATTGGCTACTATGGGCTGGAAGTTAGAATAGACCAAAAGTGGGATTTCAAAAGCTGAACCTGACGTTTAGGACCAAAGTGTCCTTTTTACGCTGTCAGAAATGGAGCAAGCCGAAGATGTTGACTGTATCCCCATAGCATAACCTCCGAAGTGTCCCTGATTTGGAGGGACTGTCCCTCTTTGAGTCCACATCCCCCTGTCTCTCGTTGTTCTCATTTGTCCCTCTTTGGGGTGTAACATGCAGATCTGCAGCAATAAATTATTCATTTGCCTATTTACAGTGTTTCTGTTGCTGTAACTATTATTATTGTTTATTTATATAGTGCCATCATCTTCCGTAGCGCTGTACAAAGTACTAATTACAGACAGGGTAGAAGCATTCAGTACATAGACTATTACAAATGCAGTGTTACAGAGTTCACAATGAATATTCTGAATACAAGATACAATAGGAGAGAGCCCCGCCCCTGAGGAGCTTACAGTCTATGGATGGATGAAGACGAAGGGGGAAGGATCACACACAGTCAGTATTTGTGGCATGTGCCCTATAGAGAATTGCTTAAGCCAGATTGTATGCTTCTCTGAATAAGTGAGTTTTAAGGGCACCTTTGAAGGTTTTGAGGGTTGGGGGGCGGCGGACTTGGTGGGGGAGGGCATTCCAGAAGATTGAAGTTGCATGTGAGAAGTCCTGGAGGCACGCATGAAAGGAGGTGACAAGGGTGGAGGACAGGAGAAGGTCAGCAGCAGAGCGGAGGCTGCGTCTAGGTTGATATTGTTGGATTAGAGATGAAATGTAGGGAGGGGTCTGGCTGGGGAGTTTTTTTTAAATAGGAATCACTGTGGGACTGGCAGCCAGTGTAGGGATTGGCAGAGAGGAGCAGAGCTGGAGGAGCGAAAGGAGAGATGGATCAGGCGAACAGCAGAGATCAGGATATATTGGAGGGATGGAGGAGCAGAGCTGGATGAGTGGGAGGAGAGATGGATGAGGCAAGCAGCAGAGATCAGGATATATTGGAGGGGTGGAGGAGCAGAGCTGGATGAGCGGGAGGAGAGATGGATGAGGCAAGCAGCAGAGATCAGGATAGATTGGAGGGGTGGAGGAGCAGAGCTGGATGAGCGGGAGGAGAGATGGATGAGGCGAGCAGCAGAGATCAGGATAGATTGGAGGGGTGGAGGAGCAGAGTTGGATGAGCGGGAGGAGAGATGGATGAGGCAAGCAGCAGAGATCAGGATAGATTGGAGGGGTGGAGGAGCAGAGCTGGATGAGCGGGAGGAGAGATGGATGAGGCAAGCAGCAGAGTTCAGGATAGATTGGAGGGGTGGAGGAGCAGAGCTGGATGAGTGGGAGGAGAGATGAAGAGAGAGATGAGAGGGAGGAGAGAGGTATATATAGCACAGTGCAGTCTATTGAAGATGGTCACAAGCTTCAGGATGACTTGGACACTTTCTCTGGGCATCCACTTGGAAGATGAAGATCAATGTGGAGAAATGTAAAGTCATGCACTTGGGGTCTAATAACCTGAAGGCCACATATGTCCTCGGGGGAGTAAAACTGGGAGAGTCAGCTGCTTCCAAGGCCAACAAGATATTATTATGCATTAACAGAGGCCTGGAATCACGGGATAGGTGAGTAATTTTGCCTCTTTACAAGGCACAGGTGTGCCCTCACCTGGAATATGCCTTTCAGTTCTGGGCACCCATTCATAGAAAGGATGCCCTGACTATGGAAAAAGTGCAGAGGAGCCACCAAACTAATAAGAGGAATTAAAGATTTTAGTTATGAGGAAAGATTATGAGAATTAAATCTGTTTATTCTTGAGAGGAGACGACTGAGCGGTGATATGATTAACTTATATATATAAATTTAAATATATAAATGGCCCATACAAAAAATATGGTGAAACACTAGGTAAAATCCTCTCTAAAGATAAGGGGGCACGCTCCCTTCCTCTGGAAAAAAAGAAATTCAGTCTCCGGAGGTGACAATCATTCTTTACCATAAGAACTATAAATCTATGGATTAGCCTCCCACAGAAGCTTGTTACAGCATCAACTGCTGACGGTTTCAAAAAAGGATTAGATGCTTATTTAGAAGAAAATAACATTAACAGTTAACATTAGCTGTTATCAGTAAAAAAAAAAAAAAAAAAAAAAATATTATTATTATTATTATTATTAATAATAATAATAAATAATAATAATAATAATAATAACAGATACATAAAACATAATAAATAATATAAAATAGTTTATAAATATAAAATTATAATAAATACATAATAATAAAATATAAATGTAATACTAATAATAATAATAATAATAAAAATATAATAATCAAAATAAATAAATAATAATGATAATAATAATTCATAAATGAAAAAAAAATAAAAAATAACTTCTCCTACTCCAACACCCTTAGTCGAACTTGATGGACATATGTCTTATTTGAACCGTATTAACTATGTCACTATGTAACTCGTTTCCATCCCTGATGAGGGGACGTGGCTTCATTTAACAATGGTCCCTTTTTTCCACCCTGAAACGGGAGGTATGCCATAGTGTGATGTTAGCACACCAGCTATAACAAATAGGTAGTTGACAGCCATATCTGTAACTGTAACCCTATACTCCCCACGGGTCCCTATAAGAGAATGAAAAATATGAGGATGGGTTTACTTTGTAAATAACAGTCTCTTTCCTCTTGTGCACAAGTCACGAGCCTATCTGTCACATTCCCAGCATTGAATCATAAGAGTAAAGAAAAAAAGACGTTACAAGGATTAGGACTCCCTCCCGCATTGGGGACTGATTAGCCAGTTACAGCAGCTTTCCCCAGGCACTGTCAGTGTGTGCAGAGCCTGTGATTTGTTTACTGGCTTATAGGCTGCAATGTACATAGCAACTGAGTGGGTTAATGGCAGCGACACATCTAAAGGATTAGAGTCAGTCCGGTGACTCTATGACATATGATAAGATTTTATGGTGCACAAAACACAGTATGTTTTGAACGTACAACACAGTTCCTATTTTTTTATTTTCCTTTTAAAGTACAAAAGTCTTTATTTAAACCAACCTGCAGTGAAAAATGACTTTAGCTCCCTTTTCGGGGACGTCGTTCCTCAATGCGGTGGCATCGCAAATTGGGATCGCCCCATACCAGGGGCATAGCTAGGGGGAGCGTGGGGGGGGGCACTTGCTCTGGCTGCAGCAGTTCAGGGAGGTGCCAAAGCGGGCCCTGAGCACAGGTAGGGGGCACCATTTGGAATCTTTACCCCAGGTGCTAGAAAGCCTAACTTACAACACACCTTCTATAAGATTCCCGGGCCGATCACCTCCCTCCCCGCGGGACATCCGAGATCGGGATGTCCCGCGGGGTGAAACCCCCCAAACTCCTTACCTTATCTTCTAGACGTTCTAGACCCCTCTAGACGTGCGCGCGGGAGGCGGCGGCGGAGGAGCCGCTTGTCCGCGGCTTGTCCGTCGGCGCTGGGAGCGGGGAGAGGTGAGTTTTTCGGGGGGGTTTCACACAGCGGGGCACCCCGATCGGGGGTGCCCCACCGAAGTGGACCAAGACCCAGGATAGTCAAAATCCTGGGAGTTGGTCCACTTTAAAACATTTTTTTTCCTTTTAAAGTACAAATGTCTTTATTGAAGCGAACCTACAGTGAAAAATGGCTTTAGCTCCCTTATAAATAGGTTCAACACACCTGGTTTTCACTTTTCAGGGTGTTGTTCCTCAATGCTGTGGCATCCAGTATTGGGATGCCCCGCTGTGTGTATCCCCCTTCAGGGCTGGCGCCAGCACAGGGCACACATGGGCAATTGCCAGGGCCCCTGGCATCTTCAGAGGCCCACTCAGACTCACACTTGTCCATGGTATTATTTTACAGTGGTCCGAATGGCAGGTATTGTGACCTGCTCATGGCTGGCCTCAGCAACAGGTGATGATCAGCAACAATGGAGAAGGTGGAATGGAATGGAGGTGGTGAGAACCAGGTGACAACTGACAGCAATGATGAAGTCTTTAGTGGCAGTGGAGCAATCAGTTAAGGGTTGATGGGTGTTTGGTGGCAGTAAAGAATGCAACAAAGGATTGGTGGCTATAGGGAAGGCAATTTGGACTGCTGAGCCATCAGCAGCAGAAGATGACCCATTTGTGACAGTGGAGATGAAAGGTGACATCATGTGACCCTCTACTTTGGGGCTCACTAAAACTCTCTTGCCCAAGGGCCCCCACAAACCCACAGCCGGCCCTGTTCCCCTTCCCAGGTCGCCCCAGACGCTTACATTCTTGAAGCTCCCATGGTGCAGACTTGCGTGAGAATGAACGCGCTGTTGCTCAGCCATGGCGTGCCCACACCCCTCATTCAGAAGGGCCACGCGCACTCGCGGCTAGAGGTGAGCAGGGATGCATCCGCGGTATCGGGAGGGCTCCAGGAGAAGGTGAGTGTATCTGGACTTCCGGGGGGGTTTTACACAGTGGGACGTCCCAATTTGGGATGCCCCTAGAAGTGGAACTTGGATGGCCCTGGGGTCTTTTAGATTGCTCACCGGGCTCTTCCTCATCCCAATACCCCAAATGCCCCCCATACCAGTTCAACTGGGTCTTTTTTTTTATTTATTTGCACACCCACCTGTGCACCAGTGGAACGAGAAAGTACAGGGGGTACTTCCTCCCATCACTGGCGCATGGGTGGGGGTGCAAATAATTCAAAAACCTTTCTTTGTCCGCTATCCAGCACTATTCCCCCAGCCAGATGGGCAGATGGGTCATTTTTTTCAGAGCGTCAAATTTGGGGCAATTGAATTGGGAACAATTAACAAGTTGCTAGGTTAATTTTTCGATAGCCACAACATTGATATGTGTTGTCGTTATAAAATAAATCTAGGGCCTTATGCATGAAGGTATAGCGCCAGGTAGTGTCTGTACAGCATCAGGTAGCGTCAGGTGAGCACCAGACACGGCAGCAATTCCACATTTATGAAGCAGAATCTGGTGAGCGACTGGAACAACGCCATGTAGCGTCCAATTCATCATTATCCCAGGCTCAGCGTACAGCACCGGGCGTTCAGCCTTGCAGAGCGCCACGTCTTACCTGTCACTACCTGGCGCTCTCCATACATCCATACATTTCTATGGACGATTCTTAAATCCCTTTCCTGATCCAATTTTTTTTTTTTTTTACCTAAAAAAAAAACAAACCTTCTGACATGTATCCTGGGCAAGAAAATGACATTTTTGAAAACTTTTTGGATTAATAATATTTTTATGCAGAATTGTCCTTACATGTCTGGTATTAAAGTGTTCATGTTACAATAATGTAATTCCATATGTTTTCACTTTGTTACTAGTGGATACATGTTAAAAGCAGCCTTTAATCACACAGCCTCTGGCGCTATAGGCTACAATGACATGATTTTGAGCGCTGGCGATGTTTGTGGCTGTTTTTTTGATGAATGTGGTCAGTTGCACTGAGCTGTCGGTATCGTTTGCTCACATACAGCGTAGTACTGAGACTCACACATCATGTTCATCAATGCCGGCCAGCGACTGAGGCGCTCTGAAACAATGATCCATGGCCAAGCACAGCGACTACTAGCGGGCGCTCTGTAATCCGCTCTACAGACGCTCATCTGTCGCTACCTGGTGTAAGTAATGAATCAGCCTGCCCGTGATTCGTTAAGCTGTCACAATTTATGCATCCAAACTTTGTCCCTCTGAAAAAATGGTCAGCGTAGGGATGCCACTTGTGTGCCGGTGACAAGGCAGGATTCCAGCAATGGGTTATGAAGAGACTGGATATCCACTTTAAAAGAGGCATGGAATCATGGGAAAGGGCCATAATTGTTAGGGCTGGCATGGACGGGGTTGTGAACCTGCGATCTGCTATCCATCATTGCTCCAATTCCGCGGCTCTGGCCATTGTGCTGTCTGCTGTGGTGTTGCCGCATTGTTTAACCTCACCTGGTGTTAATCATGGTGTTGCCTTACCTATAAATGCAAGTGCTTGCCCCCCCTCCCGGATTGGATCATGGCATTGTCTTTAGAAGCCTAGCCTCACTCTCCAACCCCTTGCTTACCTCATTGTCAATGGGGGGCCTGCTTAGTTCATGTCTGTGTCTGTGCTGAGGCTTACAGCCATTCATAGCTCATGTCTTTGTCTGTGCTGGGCCTTGTGGTCCTCCAAAGTTTGTGTCTGTATCTGTATTGGGCCCACAGCCCTTCTAATGTCTTAGCCATTGTGTGTGTTTGGGCCCATGGCCCTATTTTGTCTGTCTAATAGCCTGCACTGGGGCTCAGCTTCGCCATAGTCTGCACTGGGGCCCAGTTCCACCATCATCTGCTCTGGGGCCCAAACCACCTGTCCGTACATCCGCCCTGTGTTTCCACTTTGCAAGCTTGAGACCACCAAGAGGCTACCCGGGGCCTGCGCATGTTGCTGAAGAACTGGGTGGATTACAGGCTCCCTGAGTACCAGACCACCCATGCCCCGGGTGGTCGGCAGCTTGCCTCTTTGGTGGCGCAGGTGTCCTTCTGTTACCAATCACCTACCTAGCTTCCTTTCTCCCCAGACAGTGACCCCTGATTATGGCCTCCAGGGAGGAACTAACTGCCTGGCTGAGAGCCACCTGTTCCGGGTGCTAATCCCTAAACCAGGAATTTCCCAACACACCTTGAATGCCCAGCGATATTATTTGCCTGGGTGTGACAGTAACATGGCATCTTTGTGACGATTGCACGGGTTGATCAGACTTATTGATCGTTCATCTGATCAAACCAGCCAATCGTACCCCACTTGTGTCACTGCAATTATTCAATTGGCAACATGCGTGGCTATAAACTGCTGCCACCAGAACACAAACAGTGTTCACCTCTATATAAGCCACACACAACACAAGCAGATCGAACGGATCAATCAACCCACAACCACTTCCAGACGGGGGGTGATCGAGCTTCCTGGGCAAGTAAGGTAGCCGAGCTCTTCAGAAATAGCGTGAGCTTCTTAGATCCTTAATTCAGAGCATCAATGACCCTCTGCTGTATTTTTAGAATTTATTTAAACAAACAGAAAAACACAAAAACAACAAGAAAAAAATGATGCAAGGTGATAAAAACAGAATTAACTATAAAACACGGTAAATAAGATAAATAGCAAGAGATATAAAAAATGTCAAAATACTTAGGTGTCTCCACAAGCTTTCTGGTCTTCTGCTTAGATGTTAAAAGGGAGTGTGTGTCACTCTTGATGGTAAGATTGAGTGTCTCTGTCCCCATTCTGAAGCTCACCTTATTCCCTCTAACCAGGAGTCAGTTTCTGACCCCTGGTATGGGACGAGCAATTGGAGCCACCCACTGTCTGATTGGTGCATCTGGGATTCTCCATCTTTGGGTACCTGAAGGTTGGTCCATATGATCTCCCCCATCTGTCCTGGGATTCCAAAGGGAGGAAGGACGAGGAGAACATTCCATGGAAGGTGGCAGGATATGTACCTTGTCTCTGCTTCTATGCTTGAGTGACTCTGATAACCCTCACCCCATTACGTTGTTGCAGTTTTTTATGAGGGGAGAAAGTGATGCTAGCTAACCGTGTGTGCATTCAGGGAGGAGGGAGGAGGACATGAGGAGAGGGGTCAGTGAGGCTGAGAAACACAAACTATCCGTATATGTCTATGTGGGCTTGTGCATATATATATACACACACACACAAAGATACACACGTACACACATAGAGAAATAAGCTACACCTCAGATGTTCTGTCACACTCTTTACAAGGCAATAATATATATATATATATATATATATATATATATATATATATATATATATATATATTAAACAAAACCAGACACAATGTCAATGGTAATAATGGGAGGCCTGTCATCCTTTTCCAGAGGTTTTTTAAGAAATTCGGTGAGATTCCGTAAGCGAATCTCCCAGTGGCTGTGCTGTCAAAAGGTTCTTCCTGACAATTGGTGAACCTGCCGCTCTTTAAGATTCTGCCGACAGGAGCGTCGAGACCTTCTTGAGACATCAGTTTGTTGAGTAGCTGCTCACCCCAGTTGTGTCTCGGCACCATTGCAAAGGCAGCAGAGGAAAGATTAATAGATCTTGAAAAAAGCTATAATAGCGCTCCTATCGAAACAATCATTCACCCATTCAAACTTAAAGGAGCACTAGCGCGAAAAAACAGACCAATGATAAAAATCCATATAAATATGCAGGCTGGCAGGAGGACAGGTCACTTATACACACGACATCATGACATATCAAACCAGGCTTGTTTCTTTTATTATATTGGAAGGAAAAGGACAGCCGGGGTGACAGGCTCTGTCACCCCTCATAGACTAAACCTAGATTTTGTTCCTACCATGTGAGAATAAACTACAAGCTTGGTGGGAGTTTTATTCAGTTCAGGTGTATAAGTGACCCCTCCTCTCATTAGCCGACGTGTTTATATGGATTTTTAACATTACAAATTTCGCGATAGTGCTCCTTTAAATATTGGCAATGGGGATTTCTTTTAAGGAGCAAGAATCGGCCTATACTTCCTTGTTTTCAAACACCAGTCGATGAAGATTACTCTGTCAAGACTCTTTTCAAGTGGTTACACAAACTTCGTCCCCTTTTTTTCTCTGTACCTACAGAGTCATGAAACCTTAATATGGTACTATTGGATATTTAACATCATCTTTTTGAAGTACTAGATTTGGTTCCACTTATCTACTTTTCTCAAAAAAGTTATCTTTCTTGTCAATTTCCAACACTTAGAGGCTGATTCATTACTAACGCCAGGTATCGGCAGATGAGCGTCTGCATAGCGGCGCTTAGAGCGACAGCTAGTAGACGCTGTAAGCAGGTTTAGGGCGCTGTGACAGAGCACCTCAGTCGCTGACGTGACGCTGTATTTTTCAGTTTCGCATTGATAAATGTGATGTGTGCGTGGCTCCCTCATTCACTGAAGCGCCTGAGCGTTTCAATGCTGCTCTAAAACCACCATTGTATTTAAAATTATCAGCAGTAGTGTTATTTTCCATCCACAATTAAAAAATAGCATTGATGGTCCCTGAGTGTTAAGAAATATGTATTTTTTTTATTCATTTTTTTGGATATTTTCTTTTTTTTTTTTTTTTTTTTTTAATCCGTTGTTTTCCTTTGTTCTTTTTTCTTTCTATATTTTTTTATTCATTTTTTTTCTTTGTTTCTTTGTTATTTTTTCGTTTCTTTTTTTTTCCCAGGTGTAATCAAAAATACCTAATTGTGTGTGTGGGAAGTCAGTCAATACAATACAAAAACAAAACACAAATGTATGTAGAAAAATAGAATTGTTTTTTATTTTTAACAAAAAGCCAACATGGCAACGTTCCGCACTGCGGAAAAATTACTTCCCCCACCCTCTCTTTCATTTCTCATCTCCAGCAGCATTTTGAGAGATTCCCTCACATATTGCCACAGTCTGTGATCCTCTTCATTGCAAGCTGTGGGAAAGAAAAGACACAGTTAAATACTACAGCTCTACCAATACAGTATATCCCTATGATCTTTGTTAAAGATTGATGTTTACCATAAAGTAACTTCAAAGATTTGGAAACAAACACAACAGGCCAACCTTTCATTGTGGCCGGCATGGTGGATGAGGCGCTAATAGAATCTCTCCACAGAGCGCTTGATCACTGTGCAGTCATCCCCAGTTAAACCTTTTTTTGTATTGCACATGGCGCAGTATGCCTGAGTAATGCCTGTGCTGGTGCTCTTCATTCACATAAATACAAATGATTTCAGGTCCTTGCCACCAGCGCTACCTGTCGCTACCTCCATTGGAAAAAAACCAAACAAGACACAGCGTCATGGGTAGCCTACAGTGCGACAACAAGTGTAATCTGCCTGTGGCTGACATGGTGGATGAGGCACTAACAAAGTCTCTCCACAGACGCTTGATCATTGTGCACCCCTCTGTAGTTAAAGCCCTTTTTTGTATTGCACGTGGCGCTGTATGCCTGTGTATAGTGGTTTCACAGCGCCAGCGCTGGCACTGTTCATTTACATAAATACAAATGACTTATGGCCGTCCCCACTGGCGCTACCCATCGCTATCTTCATTGAAAACCAAACAAGACACAGCACCACGGGTAGCTTACAGCATCGAACACTGACAGTGCATTCTGCCTGTGGCCGGCATGGTGGATGAGGTGCTAATAGAGCCTCTCCGCAGATGCTTGATTGCTGGATCACTGTGCAGCCATCCCCAGCTAAAGCCTTTTTTTGTATTGCATATGAAGCTGTATGCCTGAGTATCGTAGTTTCACAGCGCCCACGCTGGTGCTGGTCATTCACATGAATACAAATGATTTCTGGCCCTCCCCACTGGCGCTACCCATATCTTCAGTGCCGTCTGCCTGTGGTCGGATGAGGCGCTAATAGAGTCTCTCTGCAGATGATCAAGTGGCACTATGAGGCTCTAGTGATAAATTGTCCTCTTGGAGTCTGCATCCCTGCCCAAATTTCAGGCCTCCTGTGGGTTTGTCCTGCAGGTCCAGGGGTGGGTAATGTGGGCTACTTGATGACTGTCCTAATTCAAGGACCACCCAGTCTGATTATATCCTGCCTAATATAAATGGCTCTAGGAAGGATGCCTGAAGTGTTCATATAAAATCAGATATTATAAGATGACAGCTACGGTAATTAGTTATCATAATAGTAGCAGCTAGGGAGCAGTCTTATAAGGGTGGCGTGTTCGGAAAATGCAAATGACAGAAGTTTGGCTGTGGCTTTCCTCCCTCTCAATTGTACATGGCCTGTGGAAAGCCATGGGATAGAATTGTAAATCCAAAAGGCTGAAGGTCTGCCATCCTAAGAGGCTGCAAACAACTATTCAGGACTTTCAGCGCTCCCAAGCCAGGGTGCGAATGATAATGAGCTAGCCTGCTAAGCCTAAGACATCAGACTGTAAACAACTATAAAACACGCCAATTGAATATAGACTGTAATAACGATATACACTTAAATGGACTGTCCAGGCTAAACATAAGAAGCATATACTCATTTAGTCTGATGTTGCACTGTAACATATGGCAGATACTGCCTGGACGCCGGCCACGGAGTGATTACACACATGTGACCCATCCTTTGATCTGGGAAATATATGGACATTACACTCGTATGTCACTAATTAACAGTAGACGTTTTATTTGCAGTGTTTATCTGAAGTGTCATCATTACCAATACGGAATCTATACAAAAGGCTTATGATGGTATGAATAATTGTAAAAGCTATTTAAAGCTGAATAAACTCAACAAAGTATACAAATTGTGGCCAAGACAGGCCCGACAGAACACCAAGGAAATTATTTGCAATAGGTAATTTAGATGGAATAGTGGTCATTTTCACGTTTTTGATTATGTGTAGCACAGGAGTGAGAGTTCTTTTAATATTTAGGATAGGCTATGAGAGAAACTGGGCAATGTGTCACATTGTGTTGATGTATTTAATTGATTTTAGCATTGTCTATGTATGTGTTTTTTGCCTTTACTAAAAAAAGTGTATAAAGCTTTGAATTGGTTAATGGTGTGGTGGATGAGATGGTGGGACAGGGATAGATGGGGCAGAGGTGGAGGGACGGAGATGGATGGGGCAGAGATGGTGGTACATGGATGGATGGGGACGAGCTGGGGGGACGAGATGGTGGGTCAGGGATGGATGGGGCTGAGCTCGGGCAGCGAGATAGGATTGGATGAAAGAGAAGGCTTCAATGCAAATGGTGACCTGGAAAAGATGGCAGGGCAAGTAAGAAGCCAAGGAGTGAATGGAATGTTGTTTTAATTTAGGTCAGGAAGGGGTGCTACTTTATACTATCTTCACACTATTTGTGAACTGTAAGTAGTTCCATTTTTGGGCCACTACCTGGAAGAGAGTTGGACCTATGCCAAAAAATCTGAAGTGTCCTCCATCCAATCTGAAGTGCCCTCCACCCAAGACTTACTGGGATTTAGATTTGTAGATGCTGGAATCCTGAATTGTGCATATTTTGCCAAACTAAACAGAACAATATTAATTGGCACATCCCCTCTGTGCAAAGCATTAGGGATTCATATATGTGGTCCAGGATGGATCTTCAAGGAAAAGAGACAGCAAAGAGACCGAGAGACAACGTTTGTGTGTACCCTGCAAAGTCACTTCCCGTCTGTGCAGTACTTCATGCTGTAATGTTAGGTGCCAGGAAGTCATGACACTGGCAGGGAGACTAAGCACTAAATCAATGATCAAATAAAGGGGGCAGCGCTGAGCACAGGACTTTTATTCAGGGTGAAGGTCTGGATTAATGTGGGCAATCTGTATGTACAGGGGGCGGGAACATACAAGATAGGCTCTTATTCAGGGTGAAGGTCTGGATTAATGTGGGCAATCTGTATGTACAGAGTGGGGGAAACGTACAAGATAGGCTCTTATTCAGTGTGAAGGTCCAGATTAATGGGGGCAATCTGTATGTACAGAGTGGGGGAAACATACAAGATAGGCTCTTATTCAGTGTGAAGGTCCAGATTAATGTGGGCAATCTGTATGTACAGGGGGGGAAACATACAAGATAGGCTCTTATTCAGGGTCAAGGTCTGGATTAATGTGGGAAATCTGTATGTACAGGGGGGGGGGGGGACATACAAGATAGGCTCTTATTCAGGAGGAAGATCCGGATAAATGTGGGCAATCTGTATGTACGGGGGGGGGGGGACATACAAGATAGGCTCTTATTCAGGGTGAGGGTCCGGATTAATGGGGGCAATCTGGATGTACGGTGGGAAACATACAAGTTATTCGGGGTGAAGGTCCAGTTTAATATCCTGTAGAATGACACAGATTTGTTTTTTCTATTGGATTGCAAAGACATTCTAGCTCCTCGACAGCTCCTGTGAGGCAGTGTTCTTAGCCAATCCGTGGCCTCAAAACTGCGAGAGGGCGGGGCTTTGTGGTGAAAAAAACGCTTTTTTTCTTTTTAACCGGGCCGCTGCCAATTGTCCAAGGTACTCGGGCAGGGGAGGCAAAAATACGTTTTGTTCCACTTTATATTAGTTTTTTTCATGCCTGCCTGATTTTTATTCAAATTAATCAATTTGGAGTGTGAGGGTCTCACACAGTCATTACTTTTTGTTTGCATATCAAACACGCTGGAATTTGGGTTTTTTGTAGCAATCTTATTAAACTGGGCCAACATCCTTATAAGAAACAGTTCTCATATGCCTCCCTCCCCAGGGGAATTGAGATCGCTGCACATAAATATTCATTTACCTTTCTGTAACGCCTTTGCATTGTGGGTTATGGCAGCAATACAGCTGGGATGCTGGGAAAAGAAGAAGCCTCCTGGGTGCACCAAGATGACCACGGCCAGGAGAAAAACAGCTGAGTGGATGCAGTAGCAAATGTAAGTGCTGACAATGATCCTGTATCATGCGTGCAGATGGAGCGAGTTTTGGGGGAGGTCTTTTTCTTAAATGTGCAAGACTGCACAGGGTGATTGCAATAGACAAAGGAGCCACAGTACACAGCCCTGTTAGCTCTACTTGGATTTGCTTGAGGATGTAGAGCAGCGGTGCTCAACTGGCAGACCGGGGTCTGAACGCGGACCTCGGCACTAGATTTCCAGACCTCTGCCCCATTTACTTGATTGGCAAAGAAGTGACGTGGTGACATAACGGAACGCGTCGCGGGGTGAGGTGGGGGGACGTGGCTGCTGCTCCGTTTTGGATATGTGAGAGCTTCATTGTTGTATTATTGCTTTATGTCTGTTGGTCTTCACTTGGCTGGTCCTCATATATTAATGCATAAATAGCACTTCTTTGCACATTGCATTTTACTAGGAATGAGGTTATAGGTAGGCATGTAGATTTTGTAGACATAGGTTTTTTTATTATTATTTTTTTGGGGGGATTGCTTGTTCATTTTATGATTTTCCATTGATTGCACACATAATAGATATTGTCCAGCTGGGATTAGATTGTATATATTTTTTGCATAATTAGGCCATGATACTACAAATGTGAGCAGCATTTATGTCATTCCATTGCCCCTCCCCTCTCTTTTCAGGTTGTTATATGTTTTTTAGTATGTTTTAAACTGTCTTATCATTGTTAATACATGCTTCAATAAAATTGTATATATTTTTGATAAAGCAGTGGTGCCACTGGGTTTGTTGGGGTCGGTTGTTTGGGGGGGTTGTGGGACCCCGGGAGTTAATTATACTTGATTGGCAATGTAGTGCTTAGTCTCCCTGCCAGTGTCATGGCTCCCTGACACCTAGCATCGCAATATGAAGTACTGTACAAGTAGCAAGTGGCATTGCAAGGTACACAAAAGGGTTGTTTCTCGATTTCTTTGCCCCATCCAATCCTGCCCCCCTAGCTCAGCTCCATCCATCCCTTAACCGCCACCTCTGCCCCATCCATCCCTGTCCCCCCAGCTCAGCCCCATCCATTCTTGCCCCCCCCAGATTTGCCCCATCCATCAGATCCCGATCTTTTTCTGTCCCTCTAGTTTTGCCCCATCCATCCCTGCCCCCCCAGCACTGCCCCATCCATCCCTGCCCCCCAGCTCTGCCCCATCCATCCCTGCCCCCCAGCTCTGCCCCATCCATCCCTGCCCCCCAGCTCTGCCCCATCCATCCCTGTCCCCCCAGTTCTGCCCCATTCATCCCTGTCCCCCCAGTTCTGCCCCATTCATCCCTGTCCCCTCAGCTCTGCCCCATCCATCCCTGTCCCCTCAGCTCTGCCCCATTCATCCCTGTCCCCTCAACTCAGCCCCATCCATCCCTGTCCCCTCAGCTCTGCCCCATCCATCCATGCCCCTCCAGTTCTGCCCCATCCATCCCTGCCCCCCCAGCTCTTCCCCATCCATCCCTGTCCCCTCAGCTCTGCCCCATCCATCCCTGTCCCCTCAGCTCTGCCCCATTCATCCCTGTCCCCTCAGCTCTGCCCCATCCATCCCTGTCCCCCCAGTTCTGCCCCATTCATCCCTGTACCCTCAGCTCTGCCCCATCCATCCCTGTCCCCTCAGCTCTGCCCCATTCATCCCTGTCCCCTCAGCTCTGCCCCATCCATCCCTGTCCCCCCAGTTCTGCCCCATTCATCCCTGCCCCTCCAGTTCTGCCCCATCCATCCCTGCCCCCCCAGCTCTTCCCCATCCATCCCTGTCCCCCCAGTTCTGCCCCATTCATCCCTGTCCCCCCAGTTCTGCCCCATTCATCCCTGTCCCCTCAGCTCTGCCCCATCCATCCCTGTCCCCTCAGCTCTGCCCCATTCATCCCTGTCCCCTCAGCTCTGCCCCATCCATCCCTGTCCCCCCAGTTCTGCCCCATTCATCCCTGTACCCTCAGCTCTGCCCCATCCATCCCTGCCCCCCAGTTCTGCCCCATTCATCCCTGTCCCCTCAGCTCAGCCCCATCCATCCCCGTCCCCTCAGCTCCATCCATCCCTGCCCCCCCCAGCGCTGCCCCATCCATCCCTGCCCCCCCAGCTCTTCCCCATCCATCCCTGTCCCCTCAGCTCTGCCCCATCCATCCCTGTCCCCTCAGCTCTGCCCCATCCATCCCTGTCTCTCTGCTCCATCCATTCCTGTCCTCCCAGTTTTGGCCATCCATTATTCTTTCTTCCAGCCCTGGCCATCCCCCCAGCTCAGCCCATCCATTCCTGTCCTTCTAGTTCTGCCCATCCATCCCTTCTCCCAGCTCTCTCTCCATCCCTCCTTGCCTTTCTTGTTCTGTCCATCCATCCCTCTTCCTCACAGCTTCTCTCCCATCCATCCCTCTCCCCCGAGCCCCATCTATCCATCCTTCTTACCAGAGCTTATAGCCAGTAACATTTTGGGTCCCAGTCCACCCTGTACATGGCGGCCGTGTTGGGGGCCTGAGCTGTAAAGAAGAAAAGTTCCTGTTTTTTTCCAGTGTCCAGTAGGATTATTGGGGCGGAGGGGTGGGAACAGCCTTTTTTAGTTTTGCCTGTGGAATCTATACCCCACCCCCAGGCTCTGATTTCTAACTATCCCCCGCATGGACCTTGACCTCTGACTGGATGCTTGTAAATGGACCTTTACAAGAAGTGGATGAGTACCCCTGATCAGGTGTGTAGCTAGGGGGGAGCAGGGGGTACACTTGTCCCGTGTACAGCAGGTCAAGGGGGTGCCAAAAGGGGGCCTAATCACAGGTGGGGGCGCCATTTTGAATCTTTGCCCCGGGTGCCAGAAAGCCCAGATACTCCTCTGCCCCTGATGTAGAGGATGTGATATTTTAAATATGATATTTTAACTTATTATTTTAAACTGTGAAATCTTATCATTTTGATCTGTTCCTACACCTTTATCTAATTTAAACGAATAGTTTTTGCAATTTATTTGCTCTTGAACGGACAGTCCAGGCTAAAGAAAGGACACGTGCCTGTCAGGCCGCCGACTCGATCCTCTTCAGCCCTCTGGTGGCATCAATAGACATCTCTACTAAAAAAAAGTCACCAAAATCAACAAGACATTTGTATTTGTCATATTACTGTGCTTAAAAGTTTAAACCACACAGCAGCGTTGGAGATATTTTTTTCATTGAATTTTAGGTGGACCCAAAAAGTGAAGTTTGTCAACGTTGGATAGACTTTTCTGCTGTACTCTTATGGGTACTTCCATTCAGCAATCTAGGAGCCTTATTTAAGAAGCGTCAGTGCCACAATGCGCCGCCGGTCAGCCATATTGCTAGAGCTCAGACTCTGGGGTTTATTCATGAAGGGATAGCGCCAGGTAGCGCCTCGTAGCGGCAGGCAGTGCCTGGTAAACGCCGGGCACTGTACGCAAAACCACATTTATGAAAGCGATTCTGGTGAGCGACTCTAACAGCGTCATGTAGCGTCCGATTCATCATTACAGACGGCTCAGCGGATCCTGGCGGCGCTTGGTATTACCTGTCGCTATCTGATTTTTTTTTTTTCCTCAAATAATTGTGTCACCTCTCCTGGCCTAAAAAGAGTCATTTTTGAAAACTTTTTAACTTTTCATTTCTTTTTATGCAGAATTTTCATTACAGGTCTGGTTTTAAAGTATTAATGTCATAATGTTACAACAATGTCATTCCATGTGTTTTCGCTTTAATCACACAGCTTCTGCCGCTCTGTGCTATAGCGACACAATTTTGAGCGCCGGCGCGGTGTGAGGCTGTTTTGCTGATAAGTATGGTTTGAGTCGCTCACACTGAGCAGTCCCTACCGTTCCCTCCCATATAGCGCTGTACTGGTGTTATAGCGACTCACACATCAAATTCATCAATGCCGGCCAGGCGCTCGGTAACAGCGACCCATAACCGATCACAGCGATTACTAGCGGTCGCCCTTAGCGCCTCGCTACAGACGCTCATCTGTCGGTACCTGGCGCTAGTAATGAATCAGCCAGCCCGTAACAGACAGCAATGCAGCACACGGATGACGGCAGAGGCTGCTTTGTACAGAGATACAGTAAGCAGGGGAATTCTGAAGCTGACATAGTTCTGCGCCGCGGTACAGTGAAAAAAAAAAAAAAGAGCTGTCAGCGTTAGCAGTAAATGAAGCAGGGATTGTGGAAAATAAACCAGAAAGAATCTATTTGGGTCATATATTGAAGCAGACATGTGCTGCTGTGCAAAAAGAAAATATTCACTGCAGAAGCAGATGGAAGCAGTGCAGATCTCAATGGGTAGAATTGTTTTAAAACAGACCTACACTATTATTGATGGCAGGGGTGTAGCTGGGGGGAGCAGGGGCAGCATTTGCCCCAGGTGCAGCAGGTCAGGGGGTGGCCAAAGGGGGGCCTGAGCACAGATAGGGGGCGCCATTTCCAATCTTTGCCCCGGGTGCCAGAAAGCCTAGTTACTCCTCTGACTGATGGCGATGGAAAGCCTATTACTCATAAGAAACCCCCCATCTCGAGTACCTAATGGTCTGGTACAGAGGAGTATTAGGCTTTTTGGCACCCGGAGCAAAGATTCGAAATGGTGCCCCCCACCTGTTCTCAGGCCCCTATTTGGCACCTCCTGACCTGCTGCACCAGAGGTAAAGATTAGAAATGGTGCCCCGCACCTGTTCTCAGGTCCTCCCTTTGGCACCCCCCTGACCTGCTGCACCCGGGGCAATGGTGCCCCCCACCTGTTCTTAGGCCCCCCTTTGGCACCCCCCTGACCTGCTGCACCCGGGGCAAAGATTAGAAATGGTGCCCCCCACCTGCTCTCAGGCCCCCCTTTGGCACCCCCCTGACCTGCTGCACCCGGGGCAAAGATTAGAAATGGTGCCCCCCACCTGCTCTCAGGCCCCCCTTTGGCACCCGCCTGACCTGCTGCACCCAGGGCAAAGATTAGAAATGGTGCCCCCCACCTGTTCTCAGGCCCCCCTTTGGCACCCGCCTGACCTGCTGCACCTGGGGCAAAGATTAGAAATGGTGCCCCCCACCTGTTCTCAGGTCCCCCCTTTGGCACCCCCCCTGACCTGCTGCACCCGGGCCAAAGATTAGAAATGGTCCCCCCCCACCTGTGCTCAGGCCCCCCTTTGGCACCCCACTGACCTGCTGCACCCGGGGCAAAGATTAGAAATGGCGCCCCCTTCCTTTTCTAAGGCCCCCCTTTGGCATCCCCCTGACCTGCTGCACCCGGGGCAAAGATTAGAAATGGCGCCCCCTACCTGTTCTCAGGCCCCTATTTGGCACCCCCTGACCTGCTGCACCCGGGCAAAGATTAGAAATGGTGCCTCTACCTGTTCTCAGGCCCCCCTTTGGCACCCGCCTGACCTGCTGCACCCGGGGCAAAGATTAGAAATGGTACCCCCCACCTATTCTCAGGCCCCCCTTTGGCACCCGCCTGACCTGCTGCACCCAGGGCAAAGATTAGAAATGGTGCCCCCCACCTGCTCTCAGGCCCCCCTTTGGCACCCGCCTGACCTGCTGCACCCGGGGCAAAGATTAGCAATGGTGCCCCCCACCTGCTCTCAGGCCCCCCTTTGGCACCCCCCTGACCTGCTGCACCCAGGGCAAAGATTAGAAATGGTGCCCCCCACCTGTTCTCAGGTCCCCCTTTGGCACCCCCCTGACCTGCTGCACCCGGGGCAAAGATTAGAAATGGTGCCCCCCACCTGTTCTTAGGCCCCCCTTTGGCACCCGCCTGACCTGCTGCACCTGGGGCAAAGATTAGAAATGGTGCCCCCCACCTGTTCTCAGGTCCCCCCTTTGGCACCCCCTGACCTGCTGCACCCAGGGCAAAGATTAGAAATGGTGCCCCCCACCTGTGCTCAGGCCCCCCTTTGGCACCCACCTGACCTGCTGCACCTGGGGCAAAGATTAGTAATGGTGCCCCCCACCTGTTCTCAGGTCCCCCCTTTGGCACCCCCTGACCTGCTGCACCCGGGGCAAAGATTAGAAATGGTGCCCCCACCTGTTCTCAGGCCCCCTTTTGGCACCCCCCTGACCTACTGCCCTGCAAAGGGGGCCTCCACCAACCTTTGGATTATGGTCTGGCCAAAGTCTGATGGGCCGCACGGCCAGCAACTAAATCACCGGTGGTAGTCGGGGTCCCCCCTGCGCCTGGGCAAGTCTTTTTTTGTGTTTGAAAACCTGCAGCCAAAGCCACCACAGGGCAGGACAGAGAGTCTAGAGCAGCAAAGCTGCCGCCAGCAACGCTACAGTGATGGGTGCAGAGCTGTCACTGCACATAAGCCACCAAGCACAGCCGCTGGCAGCTCAATGCAGGGAACTGTTTTCTGCTGGACCAGCCGGGTGACTACACTACCCCCCACCCAGAATGGCAAAGCAGGAGTTCCCAAGCAGCACGCACCCGCACAAGGGGGGCACAAGGGACTCCATCTGATGTTCCAGTAAGTAGGCGGGTGCCAGACAACCACCACTGATGAAGCGGTCCTCCGCAAAACGCGTCTGCATTAAAAGCCATCTGTGAAACACTTGCTACAAACTGTCTTGCTACAAACCTACAACCACTTGCTACAAAACTACTGCTCAGAAGATCTATAAACCTCATACCGAATTTGTACAAACTGAATGTTTTTTTTGTAATATTGAAGAAATTGTGTTTACTCTATGTACTTATATGTCATATAATGAGTTTTTCCCCCTTTTCTTTAAGGGAAACCTTCTCTCCCCCCTCGTTGAATATAATTTTGGAGTCAGGCCCTATTATGCAGTAACAATTACAATAAACAACGCCAGGCACTAGGGGTGCTAGTACTCTAACCAGTACGACACCCCCACCCACAAACCAACCACCAATCAGTTACTTGGCTGAACTATTTTTTTAAAGGAAAAAAAATACTGCATCTGGGGTCTCCACCAGATTCGTGACCAGGGGCCTCCTCCACACTTAATCCGGCCCTGGATATCCTGCTGCAGCCCCCTTCCTGTTGGAAATCTACATCCCCTGGTCCTCAACCTCATGGTTAATGAGAAGGAAATTTGCCTTGAAATCTGGAAGTGGGGGTGCAGGTTTTGGTCCACTTTAATGTTTTGTAGAAAAGTCAGGCTGATTGTTCATATACAAGGTGTATAGAATAAGTTAATTTGATACCCAGAATCAGGACAGGGCAAACCTGGGCAATTGCCAGGGCCCCTGACATCTACAGGGGCCCACTCAGGCTCACGCTTGGCCATGGTATTATTTTACAGTGGACCCGAACCACCGAATGCCAGGTTCTGCGTGCAGACCTGCTCATGGCTGACCTCACTGATGATCATCAACAATGGAGAAGGTGGCCTGGAATGGAGGGCAACTGATGGAAACTCAGAAGGTTGCGAGAACCAGGTGACAACTGACAAGGACCGAAGGGTGATCAGCAGCAGAAGATGACCCATTTGTGGCAGTGGAGCTGAAAGGGGACATCATGTGACACACTACTTTGGGGCCCATTAACACTCTCTTGCCCAAGGGCCCCACAAACCTGGAGCCGGCCCTGCCTAGAATGTGTGTAATATTTTGTCTGATGATTATACAATGGTATTTTCTTCCACATTGGGACTGATCGTTGTTGGACCCAGATTTCATGGTGCCAGAGAATTAGAGTTTGAGAGCAGTCACGTGCTGGTCATCCTCCATGTTTTTGAAAATTAAGCCAACCCCACATGAAGGGATTGTATTGTTTATTTGTGATCAGATCAAAGAAAGTTTCTTGCAATCAGCTCTGAAGGAAATGGAATGCGAACAACACATATGTTTATCGTATGTTCTCTGTGTGCAAATATAAAGGGAAATATAGAGGGATGTCATCGCAGAGGAGTAGCTGGGCTTTCTGACACCCAGGGCAAAGATTCAAAATGGCGCCCCCACCTGTGCTCAGGCCTCCCTGACCTGCTGCACCCGGGGCATGTGCCCCCCCCCCCAGGCTACGCCCTGGGCTTATTGCCCTCTAAAAACATGATGTGAAGGCTTATTCATTACTAGCGCCAGGTATCAGCAGATCAGCGACCGCTAGTAGATGCTGTAAACATGTATCGGGCGCTGTAACATAGCGCTTCAGTCGCTGTAGTAACCTGGCCGGCATTGATGAATGAGATGTATGTTGGGCGCTCTAACTCCAGTACAGCGCTGCAGGTAGCGAGAGGTAGCGCCAGCTCAGTGCGTCCAGCACTCGGTGCTCCACACCATACTTATCAAAAAAGGACACACGTCGGCGCTCTAAAGCTGCATAATAGCTAATAGCATAGAGCGCCAGACGCTGTGTGCAGCGGGGGATACGGCCGCCAGCGCGCTCGGAGCCGCTAGCCTTAGATGAAGGCTTAGATGAAGGGGCAGAAGCGGATCCAAACACGCTGATTGGACGCATGCACTGTAGGACCGGGAAGAGGTGAGTTTGGGAGATCTGGGGGGTTTCACACAGCGGGGCATCCCTGATCGAGGTGCCCTTGGGGCAAGGACTAAAACCCAGGATAGTCAAAATCCTGGGTTTTGGTCCCCTTTAACTGTACTCATCAGAGGAAATACCGCTTTCCCGCACTTGTCTGAAACACAAGAGGCCGATGAGTTTATTGGGCTGGAGCGTAGTGCCTGCTGGGAAAAGGAAGCCAGTTGCCATCTTAGGAGCAGTGTAAAGTTGCATAAAGGGAAAGGCGCACTAGTGTTTTGAAATGTGGTGATGAGCTCAGCCTTTACTCCACATTGTAAGTGTAGCCAGGCAGTAAAGGTGATTATCACTAAAACAGTAAGATCTCCAAGGAGTAGCCTTGAGAGAGAGCTTTAGTTGGGTTTAAGTAATAAGTTCCATATAGAAGATACATAGGAGTACTTAGGTGTCATCGCTTCATCATACCACATGATAGCAATGTTGCCTTAGAAATGGGAGAAGTTTGCAATAAATAGTCTAGAGCACCCCTTTAGACAGGAAATGGTCATGTAAATAGAGGGAAAAGCCAGATGGGTAATAGTAACATGACATGCTCTGCCATTGGTGGAAGATAGAAACTGTTGAAACTGGACAGGAACCAGAGGTTATTTAAGGAGGTACCCCGCCCATAGTTAAAGAGGACCAAAACCCAGCATTTTGACTATCCTGGGTTTTGGTCCTTGCCCCCAGGGCACCCCGATCGCCTGAACAAACGCACCTCTTCCGGGTCCTACGGCGCACGTGCAGCCACTCGTCCAATCGGCACACTCGGATACACTCGAGTCCCTTCGTCCAGGAGCTCGTCTAATGCGAACGGATCCGAGCACGCTGCCAGCTGCATCCCCTGCTACCCTCTAACAGGGAGCGTGTTCACGTCGACCATTCACAAATGCTTGGCACAGGCATGCACCCTGCCAGAGGGATAGCAGGGATGCGCCCGCTGCTCGCACATGCGCCGTGCGAGTTTATGGCCTCGGGGGTTTCACACAGCGGGGCACCCCGATTTTTGATGCCCCAGGGTGTGGGAATCCATCAGTCCGGGAATCTTATAGATTCCTGGGCTGATCTCCGTTGGTTTTGGTCCACTTTTATGTCACTAATGTCTGAAAAATATGAGACCACACCAGCTACAGAAATGTCTGTGTGTGCACATTGAGGGATAGGTAACCAAATAATAACTACCAAATCCAAAGAGGAGTCCCTTTCCATCCTGAGGAAGTGACGCACTGATGTCACGCAATGCATCGGCGGCAAGCGGGGGTGAGCTGCAGGGTCACCAGACATGTGAGACGTTTCTGATTTGTTTTGGTTGATGTGTCCTTTTTTCTCTGCCCGGCTTGTCCTTATTGATTGTATATGCACTTTTAGCACATTAGCACTTTATTACCAATGATGCACATGTTTAGGATATATATAATTTGTATTATGAATTGTGCACATGTATAAATAGTAAACACATTGTATAGTGTATGTGTTGTATGTGTTCAATAAAATTGTATATCAATTAAATCTAGAAACTAATGTCTTTATCTGTTATCATCGGGTTTGTGTATTTTCTTATGTACTGTAGCCTTAGGAGTCAGATCCTATACATTACAGAGTTAGGGTGGGGCAGTGCTGACTTGCTGCATTGTGCAGCTGCCCACGCCTGGGAGACTTTCCATCCCTGGAGGGATATGTATAGAATTATTCATTTTGAGCATCATTGTTGTGTTAAAAGAATATGTCCAAATGTACAGAGACAATATAAAGGACCGCAAATAGCATTCCATGGAATTACATTGTGCTTAAAATATTTGTTGCATGAAATGAAACGTAAATGTTTTAACATCAAGTTCATGTAAACTTTGTCGACTCACTAATATGTCCTCCCGATATCTATAATATGTATATAATATGTATAATAATATAATATGCATATAATAATGTATTAATATAATAATATAATATTTATATAATATGTTCACCTTACTAATATTTGTAATATGAATTATAATTAAATATATATATATATATATATATATATATATATATATATATATATATATATATATATATTATATAATCCGGTTAGGGGATATATTATATAATTATTAATATATATATATATATATATATATATATAATTAGATTATCCTTTTTTTTTAGATTATATTATTATATTATATATTATTATAATATATTATATTATTAAAATATTAAAAAAAAAAAATATATATATATATATATATATATTATATACATTGTGAGCGATTGGGGCGAACGGCAGGCAGGGACACGGACAACAGTTCTTCAACAGTAAAGGCAGGTTTATTGAGAAAATATAGTGTTCAAAAGCAAAATATCTCTAACTTCAGAGGTTGCAGCAACAATGCAATAAATCAAAGTGGTTACTTCACCAACTCAAAATAAGTCCAGGACTAAATACTCCAGCAAGCTGCAATTCCAGGGTAAGTCAGGTCCGCTTTACAGGGCATACAAGCCCCCCGCTGCTCATCCACACAAGTTCAAGTTTTGGGGTTGCAGAAGCCAAGTCCTTCGGCTTAAATTCAGTTCTTTTGTTCACCACTGAGCAATACAGCCTGGGCTCCTTCTTCCAGGCTGGTCAACAGACTGACAGGCTCAGCGGCTTCTTTTATTCAGACTTCCCCCTGCAATCAGCCTGATCACCTGTGCAAGGCCTGAGATCAGGGAACAAACCTAGGACTGGGGAATGTGACCTGGGTCCTGAAAACCCGGCATGGACCGTGCCTGATACAGCATAGCAGGGGAAAAATACACACCATTCAGGACTTTTCCATATACTTTACCACATATCCCCCCCCCCCCTCTTCTTCAGACCCGAGGTCTGACAATCCTCACTGACCATACAATAGACTCGGGACAAAGCATCCGCATTCCCCTAACTTCCCCGGCCTATGTTCCACTTTAAATTTAAAGTTTTGTAAGGAGAGAAACCATCTGGTGACCCTTGCATTTCTCTCCTTATTTTGCTTCATCCAGGCCAGCGGAGCATGATCCATCATCAGGACAAATTCTCGCCCCAACAAGTAATATTTTAGGGCTTCTAACGCCCACTTAACGGCGAGACACTCTCTTTCCACTATAGCGTTTTTTTTTTGTCAGCTTCCTGCTCAAGTACAATACTGGGTGTTCTTCCCCATTCACCTCTTGTGACAGAACTGTAACCAAACCTGAATCAGACGCATCCGTTTGTACCAAAAATAGTTTACTGAAATCTGGGGACACCAGGACAGGCTGTTTACACAGGGCAGATTTTAGGCTTTGAAAAGCCTTTTCTGCCTCTGGGGTCCATTCCACCAATACTGACTTACTACCCTTTGTTAAGTCAGCTAACGGGGTAGCCATTGACGTGAAATTGGGCACAAACCGCCGGTAGTAGCCGGTGATACCAAGGAAGGCTCTCACCTGTTTTTTTGTAAGAGGTCTGGGCCAGTTCTGTATTGCCTCCACCTTATTGATCTGGGGCTTAACCAACCCTCTACCAATGACATAGCCCAGGTATTTTGCCTCCTCCAGACTGACTGCACACTTCTCAGGGTTTATGGTTAAGCTAGCATTACTGATAGAGTCTAGGACGGCCTGTACCTTGCAGAGGTGACTCTTCCAATCAGACGAAAAAATTACCACATCATCCAGGTAAGCAGCAGCATAATTCCGATGTGGTCTCAAGATCATGTCCATCAGCCTCTGAAAGGTTGCAGGGGCCCTATGTAACCCAAACGGCATAACCCGATAGTGAAACAGCCCTTCCGGGGTGGCAAGCACGTTTTTTTCTTTAGCGTCCTCAGCCAAAGGTATCTGCCAATACCCTTTTGTGAGATCCAGGGTTGTGATGTATCTTGCCCTCCCGAGCTTCTCAATCAATTCATTTACCCGGGGCATGAGCTTTCTGAAGTCGTTACAGAATTTCCACATCCCATTGGGCTTTGGCATTAGGACAATGGGACTGGACCAGGCACTAGAAGACTCATCAATGACGCCCAACTCTAACATGCATTTCATTTCCGAGGAGATCACCTCTCTCCGTGCTTCAGGAATCCTGTATGGTTTAAGGTTTACCTTAGTGTAGGGTTCAGTTTTAATCTGATGCATTATTAAGCGAGTTCGGCCCAGCAGGTCAGAAAACTTCTCTCTATTTCTCTGCAGAAATTCCCTGACCTCCTGGGTTTGGTGGTCTGACAAAGACTCCCCAACTTTGACTGGGGGAACGGTCTGCACCGTCTCTTTAACTCTAGCCGGGGTAACTACCAAAGCTTTACGATCCTTCCACGGCTTGATCATATTTATATGGTCCCCGTAGGGACCCTGCCACTTGGCTAGAAATGTACTTTCAACCGTGGGCACTAACACCATGACCCAGTCCCCAGGATTAAAGGCCCTCACCCTGGCAGATCTATTGTATATTCTGCTCTGGGCCGCCTGAGCCCTTTGCATATGCTCTTTAACTATTGGCATTACCTTTTCTATTTGTTCCTGCATCTGGGCCAATGTTCAATTATTCTCTTGTATGTGGTGGCCTCAGTTTCCCAGGTTTCTTTGGCTATGTCTAACAAACCCCGGGGGTGCCTACCATGTACTAGCTCAAAAGGCAAAACCCCTGTAGACACCTGGGGTACCTCCCGGATGGAAAACATGAGATATGGCAATAAACAGTCCCAATCACGGCCATCCGGTTCTACAACTTTCTTTAGCATGTGCTTAAGGGTTTTGTTAAACCTCTCTACTAAGCCGTCTGTTTGAGGGTGGTACACTGAGGAAATTTTAAACTGCTTGCACAGTTCTTTCATGACCTTTGACATGAAGGGCGTGCCCTGGTCAGTTAGAATTTCCTTAGAATTTCCTTTGGGGTCCCTATACATGAGAACATAAGGAACAGTTCCTTAGCAATATTTTTGGAGGCCATATTTCTTAGCGGAACTGCTTCCGGGTGGCGGGTAGCATAATCTAATACGACTAGTATGTATTGGTGTCCTCGGGCAGACTTCACAATGGGCCCCACCAAATCCATGGCAATCCTCTCGAAGGGAACCTCAATAATGGGAAGTGGCACTAAGGGACTGCGGAAATGTGATGTTGGGGTACTTAACTGGCATGTAGGGCAGGACTTGCAGTATCTTTTTATTTCCTCATATACTCCAGGCCAAAAGAACCTTTGGAGAACTCTCTCCTGGGTCTTATTAGTCCCCAAATGTCCTCCTAGCACATGACTATGGGCGATCTCCAGCATCATGCGTCGGTATGCTTTAGGAACCAGAAACTGTTCCACAATTTCATTATTCATTTTGGAGACCCGATACACCAGATCCCCATTCATGCAAAGTGTGGAAACCTATGGTCAGCTTCTGGTTCCTGAGGTACACCATTCACTACCGTGACATTTGCCCTTGCAGTCTCCAGAGTGGGGTCTCTTAATTGCTCAGACCCAAAATTACCCTGAGCCACCTCTAGGTCTAAGACCCGCTGATCAGGCAGGGAAGCCTCATCATCCTCACCTGCTAACACCTGTAGTGGGAATCGGTCATCACTGCATAATTCAGACGTTCCCATTTCTTCACTAGGTACCTCATGGGGCCTATTGTCTGTACTAGATAGTTCAGCCGGCTCAACAGGGAGGGTTACCGGTTCTGCCGGAGATACTTCGCTGGCGGCAGAAGCGTTACCCCGTTCCCACAATTCCCAGAATAAGGAAAAATCATGACTGACTATAGCATTATACATAAGGCATTTTACTATGCCGACTTCATGGTTCAATGTCCCAGCGGGGGTCTCAAACTTCCCCACGGCTACAGGGTAAGCTACGATATCCCCGTGGATGCACAGCACTCTAACATTTTCATTTGGTATGTAACCTCCATGCACAAGGTTGGCCCGGAGGTTACCAGGCTACCTGAGTCCAACAGAGCCTTTATTGCGTAGCCGACCATGGTACGGCAGCACAAATAGGGTCGGCAAACAGGGATCTTCTGTGGCTAGTGTCACACTCCATGGGCTCAGGGAAGAGGGGGCAACCCGCGGCCAGGTGTCCCCACTCGTGGCACCTCCAACACTGGGGACCATGGTATCTCCTTGCCCGAGCACCTTCCCTAGAAATAGGGAGCCTCTGGGGGTCAGGGTCAGTCTTTTGCCCTTGCTCAAGGTCTAAAGCCCGGCCCCCTCTTACACCCTTCCACACACCTCCAGCTGGAACTCGCTTACCCGTCGCTGTCACAGGTTTGTTGGTCTTGGAGGGTGCAGTAGGGGCACCCCGCAGGTAGTCCTCCATCGCGACGAGTCGTTCAACCAAGTTGAACAGCTACTCAACAGTCTGCGGGTCACCTTGTCCCACCCATCGTTGAAGTTTTGGCGGCGGGGTCCGGAAGAAGTGGTCCACCACCACTTTCTCGATGATCTGCGCAGGGGTGGAACGTTCTGGCTCCAACCATTTTTGGACCAGATGGATTAGGTCGTACATCTGCGACCAGGCAGGCTTATCAACGGCAAAAGTCCAGTTGTGTACTCTCCTTGCCCGAACTGCTGACGTGACTCCCAGGCGAGCAAGCATCTCCATTTTGAGTTTGGCATAGTCCCGTACATCTTGCTCCCTGAGATCAAAATACGCTTTTTGCGGCTCACTCGTCAGGAACGGGGCAATTACGTCGGCCCATTCAGCAACTGGCAGCTGCTCTCTCTCAGCCACGTGCTGGAATACGGTGAGGTAGGCCTCAACATCCTCATCCGGGGTCATCTTTTGTAGGACCAGCTGAACGGCTCTCCTCTCACCATCCGTCTCAACAGGGCTTCTCTCTGATTGTGAAACTTTAGCCACAACAGTCTCTCTGAGCGCAGCAATCTGTTCTATCAACAGGCGATTTGTCTCCTGCTGGTTTGCCATGGTCTGCTGCTGCGCTTGGTGCTGTTGTGCCATGGCTTGCTGCTGTGCTTGCTGCTGTTGTGCCATGGCTTGCTGCTGTTTTTCCAGGGCCTGCGCATGCTGGAGGTTAGCCTGTATTAGGTGTTTTATCACCTCCTCCATGTGAGACATCTTGGTTGCTGCTTTCACCCAGGACATCCATTGTTAAATGCAGCGTGTTGTCACTCCGTTACCCCTAGCAACAGTCACTATGCCCGCATCCTCCACCAATTGTGAGCGGTTGGGGCGAACGGCAGTGACACAGACAACAGTTCTTCAACAGCAAAGGCAGGTTTATTGAGAAAATAAAGTGTTCAAAAGCAAAATATCTCTCACTTCAGAGGTTGCAGCAACAATGCAATGGTTACTTCACCAACTCATGTAAGTCCAGGGCTGGATATTCTAGCAAGCTGCAATTCTAGGGTAAGTCAGGTCCGCTTTACAGGGCATACAAGCCCCCCGCTGCTCATCCACACAAGTTCAAGTTTTGGGGTTGCAGAAGCCAAGTCCTTCTGCTTAAATTCAGTTCTTTTGTTCACCACTGAGCAGTGCAGCCTGGGCTCCTTCCTTCAGGCTGGTCAACAGGCTGACAGGCTAGCGGCCCCTTTTATTCAGGCTTTCCCCTGCAATCAGGCTGATCACCTGTGCAAGGCCTGAGATCAGGGAACGAACCCAAGACTGGGGAATGTGACCTGGGTCCTGAAAACCCGGCATGGACCGTGCCTGATACAGCATAGCAGGGGAAAAAAACACACCATTCAGGACTTTTCCATACACTTTACCACAATATATAAATATATATATATATTATAATTAAATATAATATTTATAATATGAATATTATAATGTATAATATATTAATATAATCATATAATATGTATATAATATGTTCACCTCACTAATATGTCAATATGAATTGCAACAGAAACAGTGAAATAATGCCTAAACCCAACTTTTAGGGGCAAAAGATAGCTAATATGTATGGCCAATAATATAGGGAATCAAAGAAACCACTAAACAAAAACACCCCCTAGATGGGCTAATTCTGCTCATGTAACTGGTCAGGTCGGGAAGTTAGAACCTTTTTTTTTCATGGAGAGATATATTCCAATGAGATTTTCAAATCATTTTCCCATTTTTTTGTATAGTCTGGTAGTCTTTCTTTTCCTTTAGTTTTATTACCTGGTTGTAAAGGTGAGATAGCGTGTTAAGTGTGGTTTGGGGGCTTAAATCGGACCTTCAGCATCATTTAATGAAAAGCCCAAACCCTTAAAAACAATTCCCTAGCATCTAAAATGACTATATTTTAAGTTTTTGGTCACTTTCTTATTTTTCTTTCCCTCGCTGGGCGGCAACTCTTGCCTCAGAAGCATCACATATTAAGGAGAGTAGAGTGAGGAAAAGTGCAAGGGGGTGGGTTATAGCTGTGCTTTGCACAGAAAGATCAGTGCTGGGGTCAGAAAAATGTCAGCAATCCCAGAATGTCAGAAGACACCTCCTTTCTGCAGGCAGCCATGTGCCACCATCTTGGATGTTTAAAGGCCCAGAAAATGCACTGGGTGCAGGTAGGATGATTTTTAATAAGGGAAAGATATGCTCTTATTCAGGGTGAAGGTCCGGATTAATGTGGGCAATCTGTATGTACAGGGTGAGGGAAACATACAAGATAGGCTCTTATTCAGGGTGAGAGTCTGGATTAATGTGGGCAATCTGTATGTACAGGGGGGGGAACATACAAGATAGGCGCTAATTCAGGGTGAAGGTCCGGTTTAGGAACATTTCCTGAAGGGCTTTAGGTGTAAATGGATCTGTTGGGAATTTTAGAGTTTTGAATAATTTGTAGCCTGGTCATAGATTAATGTTTCTGCTTTCTCCATTTCCCTTTTATTTGTATTGATTAGGGATCTCGTTGTTGGTGACCATATATGAACCATAGGCTCGATTCAGAGACACATTCGTCTGGACTTCCGTAGCTGTCTGTGAAAGTTTTGGTGGGTGTTTGTCATTTTTTTGCTTTTTTTCGTTCATTTTTCATTCGCACAAACGTTTGGGAAAATGCGTATATGCGCTTTCGATGAACGGAAGCAAATCGGAACATTTCCGTTAGTTTGGATCATTTTCCAAACAAAATCTGATATTTTTCGTTCGTTCAGATAACTTCCGTTGTTGGGATGGGTTTCCGTCTGATTCAGAGAGCTGATTTCCGACGGATCACCACCCTATAAATCCGTTTCATTTCCGATCCACTTACAGGACCTTTGAGGGCTCGGATTGCTATTGTTGAACATGTTTTGCGGCTATGTGGAGGAGTCTGCGTGCCTTTAGCACCAAGGCATCGCATGTATCAGCATGGCCGAGGCCATAAATTGTATAGCAATGCATACCTGAATCAATACATTTCATGTATGCCTTATAGATGCATTTTAATGCTGACCTTAATTAGTCCTTAGCATGTAAACATTTATTTTCCCACACATCCATATAATTGCTAGATTTTTTTAGACTTATGTCCTTTGTGAATTATATTTGGATTGTTGAACTTGAATCTTAATTTGTTGTAGGAGTTCTTGTTTTAGTCGGTTACCTTTGCTTTGTTTAATTATTTTATATTTGGTTGCAGGAACCGCAAGATGTGCCACTCACACAACATACAAGCAGTGTTTGGTCCAGTTATGCGATTCCTCAGTGTTCTTGCAGGGCATCCAGGGTCATCCCATGATGCATATATATTGCAGAGCTCCGGCTTATTTCGTCAGTTTGAGTCAGGAGAATTATCTGGTGGATGGCTCCTGGGTAAGTTTGCTCACATTCCATCAATCCATTTTCACTGTATGGCAATGAATATAGTTGATGACTCATGTCTTAATCTATGGCTGTTTTTAGCCCTTGATGACATGTTAAACAATATTGTAGCTTAGAATGTGTATTTTATGTTAGTATTTTTAAATTCTTTCAGGGGATTCAGGATATCCACTCCTGCCCTTGCTTCTGATGCCCGTTCTTTGCCTGCAGAATGCGGGCCAGGGGTTCTCTAATTGGGCACTATGCAAAACCCGGGCTGTGTTGGCGAGGGCCCTCTGGCTTTTGAAGTCCAGATTTAGGTGTTTGGACCATACGGGGGGGGGGGGGGGGCACTGCAGTATGACCCCAACAAGGTTATACCAATATTTTAATTTACGTTTTTTAACAGGGACCACACGTGCCAGAGTGGCACAACTGAGTGTCAGGGTCCTTCAGTTGGTGGCCGAGATGCAGGAGCTGCGCAACTCATTGGGGACCACAGATGAAGAATAATGTTCTGTGGCCTGCCATTGCTATGTATTTTGTTTTTTATAGTTGTAAAAATGTGAAATTTTCTAAATTTTTAAAAATGTTATATTTTATGATGGAATAAAAAAAAATGTTAGTGTCATTTCATTTACAAAATACATTAACACAAAACTCATGGGCCCAGAAATATTTAAAGATGAATATTCACATGACCGAGAAGTGGTTTGGGTGAGCTTTAAGGGTCCAAAAGGGAAGATGGAGGATAGTGCTAAGTGGTTTGGGTGAGCTTTAAGGGTCTAAAAGGGAAGATGGAGGATAGTGCTAAGTGATTTAGCTAAACATTGTAGTAGAAGTGAGGGTGGCAAATATGTAGGCGAGCACTTTAATGAGTTACGTTTGTAGTGCGCAGGCGCAAGATCGTAAGGATTTCCGTCCGGACGAATATTTATTGAAAAAAGGGAAACAGAATCTAACGGGAAACGTAAAGGATTCGTGGGAGGATACGTTGGGAAAAGGGCAAAAAAGAAAGCCTACGTTGTAACATGTAAAAATGAAACAAAAAAGTCACGATGGAAAATGACATCCTCGTATTCGCAATCTGCCGTACGAACGGACGGAAACTTTACAGAAGGATTGCAATGCATGCATAGAATTGCTCGCACACTCATACGAGAACGGAAACATTTAAAAAAAAAAATAGATCGGCACTAAAACGGAAGTTTTTTTTTGTCTCTCTGAATCGATCCTCATGTTTGGCCTGTTGATGTTTTTATAATATCTTGTTACCATTTCCATTTTGTGGAAATTCTATGTTGGTTGTTAAAGAGCATATTATGCCTGGAAAGGGAAATAGATTTTTATCTCTAATGACAGTCAACAAGGGGCTGACCGCTTCCCCTACAATCAGATCTTCTATTTTTTTTTGTCTTTTTTTATCTTCATCAGATTTTTAACAAGAAATGATTTTGTCAGTGTAAGAGGATACAGTTCCGTGATGGGCTATATTGATTCGGTGTAAGCAAGGGCCCAACTGTCTAATCTTTTGGGGTGGGAAGCAATGTAATATTATTTATTATCTGGTGTAGCAACAAGAAAAATGTGTAGGCACAGCTGAAAAAAAATCTTACACTCAATGGGCGTGCTCCTCTAGACCTGTACTTATTCATATACAACCTGAGTCTACAAAATGGGGCACAGCTTGAGGGTAAAAAAATTGATACTATTTTATTAAGTGCATATGACAAAGACAAAAAATAAACACAACTGCTAAAAATGAATCACCATTGGACCAACCGGGACCAAGATGCAAATACATCAAATAATAAATCAAATTATCACATGACTGCCTACAGGGCCCCAAATAGTCTCAAAATCACACTGTTATTGTTGTTGACCTGACCAGTCTCCAGTGAACTCTAAAAGGGCATAAACTGTACAGTAATAATAAATGAGCCACAATGGATTAGAAAAAATTACAATTAATGTACAATTAATATACAATAATATAAAATGTAAAGCATTAAAAAAACAGGTTACATATAAGTTAAATCACCAAGGTAGACACAATTATTAATCACAATAAAGTGCAAGTGCAGACCTAAACCACAAAAAACAAATCAACCATAATCCTAGGGCAGCAGTACTCAACTGGTGGACCGAGGTCCGAACGCGGACCTGGGAGACAGATTTATGAAACCGTGCCCTGACAGCCCATTACTTGATCGGCAATGTAGTGCCTAGTCTCCCTGCCATGACTCTGCTCCCTGGCACCTATCCATCCTTGTTACCAGACCGTATTGCCAGTAACATTTCAGGCCCTAGTCCACCCCTGTACATGGCCTGCTCAAAATGCAAGGGGGGTTAAAAGCAATGTGCTGCGGGCCAGAACTGTAGGTTCTGTGAGACCAAAAAAAAAGAAAGTTACCGTTTTTTTTCCCAGTTTCCAATAGGATTCTTGGGGTGGGGTGGGAGCAAGTAGCCTTTTTAGTTTTGTCTATGAAATCAACCCCCCGCACCGTGCGCTTATTTCTAACTAGCCACCCCCCGCGACAGCCCCCCTGGCTGGACCTTCACCTCTCACCAGATGCCTGCAAATGCACCTATACAAGGAGTGGTTAAGTACCCCTGCCCTAGGAGATATAGTCCCCCACCCCCAATCACTATCCTGTGCCCTATCAACAATAAAGAGATACTTCCAGAAACACCTAGGAGACTAGTCTAAGTTAGCAATAGAATGTAATAGAGCAACTAGCAAGAGATACTGCCTTGGGTATGTCCAGTCAAAAGTGGAAGAGGTCCAGGGGCTAATATGTCTGCCTGCCCCACACATTCCGCCACGTGCCTGCAGCTTCTACCCTCGAGCTGTTCCCCATTTTGTAGACTTAGGTTGTTGTTTGATTGTTTATTATTTGGGGCGCCCCATCCTCCAAGACTTGGCGGTCTGTTGAGCATTTTATTTGCAGTTCGGTGCTTATCCCAGTAGCAGGCCATTAATTGACAAGATAGAGATTCTAGAAATTGATGGGGAATCTGTATTGGGATATTGTGAAGTAAGTAGAGTTAATGTGGTAAGAAGAACATCTTAGTTGCAACAATTTTACCTAATATATTTAGGTCAAGATTTTTCTAATTTCCGATCATCTCTTTTAATTGCTTTTCTAAGGGGGTTATTTAAGAAGGGATAGCACCAGGTAGCGCCTCGTAGCGACAGGCAGCGTTTGGTGAACGCTGGGCACTGTACGCAAAACCACATTTAAGAAGCGAATCTGGTGAGCGACTCTAACAGCGCCATGTAGCGTCACATGTATTATAACAGGCAGCTCAGCGTATAGGTATTACCTTTCGCTCAGTGTCGCTTTCCCATACATTTCAGTAGACGTTTATTTGCTTGTGTTTAAACAGCGTGTTTGACATTTTTTTTAATTTTTTTTGCTCCAATCATTGTGTGGCCTCTCCTGGCTGCAAACAAACACTTTTAGACACTTTTCAATATTTTTATGCAAAATTGTCATTACAGGTCTGGCACTAAAGTGTTAATGTCACAGTGTTACAACAATGTCATTCCATGTGTTTTTGCTTTGTTAGGTTATGGTTGGCTGGTGGATATGTGTTCAAAAACAGACTTTAATCACACAGCGCCTGGTGCTCTATGCTACAGCACCCAGCTTTAGAGAGCTGAAGCTGTGTGTGTGTGTGTCCTTTTAAACGTCCTTTGGTGTGGAGCGCTGAGTGCCGGATGTACTGAGCTGGCACGACCTTTCGCTCGCTGCATCACTGTACTGGTGTTAGAGCGCCCAACGTACATCACATTCATTAATGCCGGCCAGGTTACTAGGTGTTCTGTTACAGCACCCAATACCTGCCTACAGTGTCTACTAGTAGTCGCTCTAAGCGCCGCTATATAGACGCTCCAATACCTGGAGCTAGCTATGAATCAGCCTCCACAGGTGCAAAATTTAATGTAAAGGTGATCCGGAAAATCGATTCCTAAATATTTAATAAGAGTTACTTCAGGTCAAATTATGAGTGTCTTGCGTTCTCTGGCCGGGAGCTCAAATGTTAAGATTACCGTTTTTTTGGTAGTTTCATCTAAGATTGTCTCCGAATTCCTCAATTATTTGCAGGGCGCGTGGAAGAGATAGCATCGGGTCCTGTAATTTTAATTAAGATATCATCAACATAGGCAATGTATTTTGTCTCGTTGTCTCCAGTGATAATTCCCTTTCCATTAGAGAATGATATAGGAGCTGTTAAAGTTCCATTTATATTAACCTTTGCTTGTTGATTTCTGCACAGGGGCAGGGAAGTCAGAACCTAAAGCCTATATAACTAAACAACCCCCTCCAATCGGTTACACAGACTTCCTTACCACACTGACTTTTCGTACACAAAATACACAGGACTTTATTACCGTACTTTTCACCATATAAGACGCACCTAGGGTTTGGAGGAGGAAAGAAAAAAAAAATTTTCTAAACCCACCCCATTCCGCATGGGCAGCGTGGCATTTCCCCATCCCAATCCCCATATAGGCAGTGTGGCATTTCCCCATCCCAATCCCCATATAGGCAGTATGGAATTTCCCCATCCCATTGCCCATAGGCAGTGTGGCATCCCCCCTCCCATTCCCCATAGGCATTGTGGCATCCCCCCTCCCATTCCTCATGGGCAGTGAGGCATTCCCCCATCTCATCCCCTATAGGCAGCGTGGCATTCCCCCATCCCATTCCCCTATAGGCAGTGTGGCATTCCCCCATCCCATTCCCCATGGGCAGTGTGGCATTCCCCCCTCCCAATTCCCATATAGGCAGTGTGGCATTTCCCCATCCCATTCCCCATGGACAGTGTGGCATCTCCACTCCCATTCCTCATATAGCCAGTGTGGCACCCCCCCCCCCCATTCCCCATATGCAGTGTGGCATTCCCCCACCCCTTTCCCTATAGACAGTGTGGCATTCTCTCCCTCTCATTACCCTATAGGCAGTGTAGCATCCCCCCTCCTATTGCCCATATAGGCAGTGTGGCATTCCCCCATCCCCAAAGGGACTGTAGATTGACGCTTCAAGCAGTCTACAGATTGAGGGGGACCTATGACTGGCCCACAGGACCACTAGCCAGATATGAATTTTAAGTTACTCCAAACAAGGGCAAGGCACAGCTCCTTTTTGACCAGAGGAACGGACATCATGGTACAAGCATTGTGCTTGCTTGTACGCGACCAAATGGGAGACCGATGCATGAAGGTTAGATGGCAAGCAGATGGAGTGGACGCCTGTTGCACGGCTCGCCGGTGTCCAATGACACCCTTCCTGATTGGGCCACTATTACCAGAAACATCACATGTCTTCCTCCCTTGGGTCCTTCTTCATAGGTAGTATACTTCACAGGTCATAGGAGCCAATGGGTTCAAACCTTCAGCGTCTCTTTTTTAACTCTTTGAAAACATATACTGTATTTATATTGCTAGAGGTCCTCAATAACAACATCTATTTTTTGTTCTTTCCAACATCTGTATATAATGCTAGAGGCCCCTTGTAATAAACACTGTATTATACCATATGATTTGCCCTATAAGTCGCAAATGGTGTGCTAAAATACCTACCTCCCAATCACCCTATTACAGACAGTGTGCAGAATCCCCCCCGGTATCCTAATTACCGGCAGTGTGGGGGTATCCCAATTACAGGCAGTGTGGGGGTATCCCAATTACAGGCAGTGTGGGGGCATCCCAAATACAGGAAGTGTGGGAGCATCCCAAATACAGGCAGTGTGCAGCATGCCTCAAAAACAAGCAAAAGATCTTACATTCCCCAGCATTCCTGCCGCTGCCCACCACCTCCATAGTCGCTGCTCCTGCTGCTGCCCTTAGTTAAGAGTGAGCTGGTTCCGGCCCCCGGGGGGGGGGGGGGGGGGGGCATGGCCTGTGACTCATGCCAGCTTCCAATAACGCTGGCAGGAAACATAGGCTATGACCACTGCTCTGAACCTGCGCTGCATTTTTTTACATTTGCCTGATAAGACGCACTGACATTTTCACCCCACTTTTGGGGGAAATAAATGCATCTTATAGGGTCAAAAATACAGTGTGAAATAAAATACCTGATTTTGAAAAAAAAGGCAGCTGAACTTCATCCGAACCAAATAGAGACGTGTGGGTTATCCATATGATTTTGGATTTTTTCTGGAAAGGCTAAATTTGGAGGGGCAGTGGGAGCATTAATAATTTATAATAATAATAATTTAGGCCATAATAAAATAAAATAAAAAATAGTTTCCTTCTATTTAAAAATCAAAAAATACCCCATCTGTCATAAGGTGGTTCTGCAGGTGAGGGGCAAATTATTTTTGATGGGATCGATCTTTTATTTTAGACCTCATAGCAGCTTATGGGGAATCCAAGCACATTAAAATGGGCCTCCCCAAATGTGTCCAGGTTCCCCATAGAAAGCTGTTAGGTTGTAATATCTAAAATAATAACATACAGTATCTACCGCATTAAAAATAATTTGCCCCGCACCTACTGTCAGAGCTGGATTAAGTGTGGTGGAGGCCCCAGATACAGTATTTTTTTCCCTTTAAAAAATCAGTCCAGCCAAGTAACTGATTGGTGGTTGTCTGGTACCCGCCTACTTACTGGAACATCAGATGGAGTCCCTTGTGCCCCCCTTGTGCGGGTGCGTGCTGCTCGGGAACTCCTGCTTTGCCATTCTGGGTGGGGGGTAGTGTAGTCGCCCGGCTGGTCCAGCAGAAAACAGTTCCCTGCATTGAGCTGCCAGCGGCTGTGCTTGGTGGCTTATGTGCAGTGACAGCTCTGCACCCATCACTGTAGCATTGCTGATGGAGGCTTTGCTGCTCTAGACTCTCCATCTGCCCTGTGGTGGCTTTGGCTGCAGGTTTGCAAAATGCCTTTCCCAGGTTCGGGGGCCCCCCACTACCACCGCTTTGTTGCTGGCCCCACAGCCCGTCAGACCAAAGACTGAAATGCCTCCTGGACCAGACCATAACCCAAAGTTTGGTGGAGGCCCCATTTGCAGGGCAAGTGATGGAAGCCCCGGGGTGCGCACCCCCTGAGCCCCCCTTGTAATGTATAGAACAAATGCAGGGGATTATTGAAAAGAATAAAAAAAATTTATTTTGTGTACAAAGGTAAAAAAGTTCTGCCTCTCTAAACTCACTTTTGGAGCCCTGCTACAGCTTCTACACACTGAGTTGTAACGTGTGTTCTAGGTCCATTGCATAGTAATTACTGCAGTTATTTATTATGTATATTATGATATGGGTCGAAGTTTATTGTTTTAAGCACCAGTTAAATTTGTGGGTCATGCGAATTGTTCAGTGAAGCAAGTGGGACCCCGAGTGCCTATTTAGGTGTGATTTGCAGCTTTGAATCTTTAACACATAACGCATACCTCCCAAGTGTCCCTGATTTGGAGGGACTGTCCCTCTTGAGTCCATGTCCCCCCTGTCCCTTGTTGTTCTCATTTGTCCCTCTTTGAGGTGTAACATCCAGATCTGCAGCAATAAATTATTTATTTGCCTATTTAAACTGTTTGTATTGTTGTAACTGTTACATCCTATCTCCTATCCATCCCTCAATGAGGGTGTGTGGCTTCATCCATCCCTCGACGAAGGGGCGTGGCTTCACACATCCCTCAATCAGGGGGTGTGGCCTAATTTAACAAATGTCCCTCTTTCCCACCCTGAAAAGTTGGAAGGTTTGCATTTTGGCTGTTTTGCAAGGGGGCCTAGGCAATGCTGGGGTTGCCCTGATGGCGATATTGCCCTGTATTTCTGGCAACTGTAATTGTTTAAATGTATGCAGCTGTGGTTCTGCTTTATGGCACTGTAAAGTTTTAAACTGGACCAACAGCCTGGCACAATTGGAAAAGAAAGGTAGCGGCCATTTTGGAGCTTCCTCTTCCAGCATCTCGGCCATGCTGCTGCCTGAATTCAACTGACAATGCACAGTAACAGGAAGCCCAGCAGCACTTCCTGTTTGCAGGCAGCCTGCAGACGCATGAGCCGCCATTTTGTTTCTAAAATTTACCACAGTAGGAGTTAGAAAAAGGTCAGTGAATGTTTATGTGCAGCATCTAAATTACCCCGGGGAGGGATGCGTATGAGCACTGTTTGTTGTGTTGGTCTGGTTTAAAGTGGACCAACACCCAGGATTTTGACTATCCTGGGTTTTGGTCCACTTCGGTGGGGCACCCCGATCGGGGGTGCCCCGCTGTCTGAAACCCCCCAGAAAGCCCCAAAAAACTCACCTCTCCTCGCTCCCACGTGACCGCGCCAGCCAATCACAGCGCTCAGAGCCGCTGTGGTATGCGCGTCCAAGGCCGCCTGGACGTGCATACCAGCTCAGCTGGCTCTGAGCGCTGGAGGCCGCGTCTCGCGCTTCCCTCCAACAGGGAGCGCGCCTGCACCGGCCATTCACAAACGGCCGGCGCGGGTGCGCGCCCTGCTAGAGGGAAGCGCTAGACGTGGCCGCGGCTCGCGCATGCGCCGATGGAACGGGGCTGAGGTAAGGTTTGTGGGCCTCCTGGGGGGTTCCTCCCCGCGGGACATCCCGATTTCGGATGCCCCGTGGGGAGGGATCTGATCGGTCCGGGAATCTTATAGATTTCCGGGCCGATCCCCCCTGGGTGTTGGTCCACTTTAAGTCATTTTTGACTATTGGTCCGCTTTAATAGTCGGCTCTCTTTCTCCCCACCTCCACCACTAGTATATTTTTCTTAATAACTTGCAGTAAACTTTCCCTTCTGCAGGGCCTCCCCAGGAGCAGATGATGACCCATCCATTTCAATGTAAGTCTCCTAAATGTTCTCAACAACTCAGTCCCTCCAAAAATTGGGCAAAATTGATGTGAATAAGGCTCCGCATCTGCCACGTTCCCCAACATCTAAATCATTTAAAGTGTTTGTGGGTTAATCTGTAACTAAGGACATCTCAGGGTTTATCAGCGGGACATTGGTTTATATACAGCCTATCAAAGTGTTTTTGGATCTGCTATTTTTCAGGCTGTTGTGTTATTAATGAACTTTTGTTTGACTAAGGATAATAAAATGATTTTCTAGTCAACGACATTTAATCTTCTCCACTGCTTTTGATTATTTCATGCATATATGGTATAAACATTGTCTATTTTATTTTTACGTGTCTTTATTTTATCTGTTCTGTCTACTAATTTGGGGGTTATAATATTATAGTGCCGATGTCTTTGCTGGTTAGGCTCAGCTCTCTCCTATACTCTATTCTAAAGTGAAACATGACAGAAATTTACTTGGACTTCTTGGAGAAGATCAGTGGAGGACTGGGGCAAAAAGTCAGCCCTGGATTTTACCAGCCCCTGGCCGACCCGAGACATCCCTGATAAGACCTCCCAATCATGATGCCGGGGCTGCAGCATTGGGGGCTGGGGTTCCTTGGCTTGTGGGCACAGTGGGGCTGGGTACAGTGGGGCTGGGGTTCCGTGGCTTGTGGGTACAGTGGGGCTGGGTACAGTGGGGCTGGGGTTCCTTGGCTTGTGGGCACAGTGGGGCTGGGTACAGTGGGGCTGGGGTTCCTTGGCTTGTGGGTACAGTGGGGCTGGGGTTCCTTGGCTTGTGGGCACAGTGGGGCTGGGTACAGTGGGGCTGGGGTTCCTTGGCTTGTGGGTACAGTGGGGCTGGGTACAGTGGAGTGGGGTTCCTTGGCTTGTGGGCACAGTGGGGCTGGGTACAGGGGGCTGGGGTTCCTTGGCTTGTGGGTACAGTGGGGCTGGGTACAGGGGGCTGGGGTTCCTTGGCTTGTGGGTACAGTGGGGCTGGGTACAGGGGGCTGGGGTTCCTTGTCTTGTGGGTACAGTGGGGCTGGGTACAGTGGGCTGGGGTTCCTTGGCTTGTGGGTACAGTGGGGCTGGGTACAGGGGGCTGGGGTTCCTTGGCTTGTGGGCACAGTGGGGCTGGGTACAGGGGGCTGGGGTTCCTTGTCTTGTGGGTACAGTGGGGCTGGGTACAGTGGGCTGGGGTTCCTTGGCTTGTGGGTACAGTGGGGCTGGGTACAGGGGGCTGGGGTTCCTTGGCATGTGGGTACAGTGGGGCTGGGTACAGGGGGCTGGGGTTCCTTGTCTTGTGGGTACAGTGGGGCTGGGTACAGGGGGCTGGGGTTCCTTGGCTTGTGGGTACAGTGGGGCTGGGTACAGTGGGGCTGGGGTTCCTTGGCTTGTGGGCACAGTGGGGCTGGGTACAGGGGGCTGGAGTTCCTTGGCTTGTGGGTACAGTGGGGCTGGGTACAGGGGGCTGGGGTTCCTTGGCTTGTGGGTACAGTGGGGCTGGGTACAGGGGGCTGGGGTTCCTTGGCTTGTGGGTACAGTGGGGCTGGGTACAGGGGGCTAGGGTTCCTTGGCTTGTGGGTAAGGTGGGGCTGGGTACAGGGGGCTGGGGTTCCTTGGCTTGTAGGTACAGTGGGGCTGGGTACAGGGGGCTGGGGTTCCTTGGCTTGTGGGTACAGTGGGGCTGGGTACAGGGGGTTGGGGTTCCTTGGCTTGTAGGCACAGTGGGGCTGGGTACAGGGGGCTTGGGTTCCTTGGCTTGTGGGTACAGTGGGGCTGGGTACAGCAGGCTGGGGTTCCTTGGCTTGTGGGTACAGGGGGGCTGGGTACAGGGGGCTGGGGTTCCTTGGCTTGTGGGCACAGTGGGGCTGGGTACAGTGGGGCTGGGGTTCCTTGGCTTGTGGGCACAGTGGGGCTGGGTACAGTGGGGCTGGGGTTCCTTGGCTTGTGGGTACAGTGGGGCTGGGTACAGGGGGCTGGGGTTCCTTGGCTTGTGGGTACTGTGGGGCTGGGTACAGGGGGCTGGGGTTCCTTGGCTTGTGGGTACAGTGGGGCTGGGTACAGGGGCCTGGGGTTCCTTGGCTTGTGGGTACAGTGGGGCTGGGTACAGGGGGCTGGGGTTCCTTGGCTTGTGGGTACAGTGGGGCTGGGTACAGGGGGCTTGGGTTCCTTGGCTTGTGGGTACAGTGGGGCTGGGTACAGGGGGCTTGGGTTCCTTGGCTTGTGGGCACAGTGGGGCTGGGTACAGGGGGCTTGGGTTCCTTGGCTTGTGGGTACAGTGGGGCTGGGTACAGTGGGCTGGGGTTCCTTGGCTTGTGAGTACAGTGGGGCTGGGTACAGGGGGCTGGGGTTCCTTGGCTTGTGGGCACAGTGGGGCTGGGTACAGGGGGCTGGGGTTCCTTGGCTTGTGGGTACAGTGGGGCTGGGTACAGTGGGGCTGGGGTTCCTTGTCTTGTGGGTACAGTGGGGCTGGGTACAGGGGGCTGGGGCTCCTTGGCTTGTGGGTACGGTGGGGCTGGGTACAGGGGGCTGGGGTTCCTTGGCTTGTGGGTACAGTGGGGCTGGGTACAGGGGGCTGGGGTTTCTTGGCTTGTGGGTACAGTGGGGCTGGGTACAGGGGGCTGGGGTTCCTTGGCTTGTGGGTACAGTGGGGCTGGGTACAGGGGGCCGGGATTCCTTGGCTTGTGGGTACAGTGGGGCTGGGTACAGGGGGCTGGGGTTCCTTGGCTTGTGGGTACAGTGGGGCTGGGTACAGGGGGCTGGGGTTCCTTGGCTTGTGGGCACAGTGGGGCTGGGTACAGTGGGGCTGGGGTTCCTTGGCTTGTGGGCACAGTGGGGCTGGGTACAGTGGGGCTGGGGTTCCTTGTCTTGTGGGTACAGTGGGGCTGGGTACAGGGGGCTGGGGCTCCTTGGCTTGTGGGTACGGTGGGGCTGGGTACAGGGGGCTGGGGTTCCTTGGCTTGTGGGTACAGTGGGGCTGGGTACAGGGGGCTGGGGTTTCTTGGCTTGTGGGTACAGTGGGGCTGGGTACAGGGGGCTGGGGTTCCTTGGCTTGTGGGTACAGTGGGGCTGGGTACAGGGGGCCGGGATTCCTTGGCTTGTGGGTACAGTGGGGCTGGGTACAGGGGGCTGGGGTTCCTTGGCTTGTGGGTACAGTGGGGCTGGGTACAGGGGGCTGGGGTTCCTTGGCTTGTGGGCACAGTGGGGCTGGGTACAGTGGGGCTGGGGTTCCTTGGCTTGTGGGCACAGTGGGGCTGGGTACAGTGGGGCTGGGGTTCCTTGGCTTGTGGGCACAGTGGGGCTGGGTACAGGGGGCTGGGGTTCCTTGGCTTGTGGGTACAGGGGGCTGGGGTTCCTTGGCTTGTGGGTACAGTGGGGCTGGGTACAGGGGGCTGGGGTTCCTTGGCTTGTGGGTACAGTGGGGCTGGGTACAGGGGGCTGGGGTTCCTTGGCTTGTGGGTACAGTGGGGCTGGGTACAGTGGGGCTGGGGTTCCTTGGCTTGTGGGCACAGTGGGGCTGGGTACAGTGGGGCTGGGGTTCCTTGGCTTGTGGGCACAGTGGGGCTGGGTACAGTGGGGCTGGGGTTCCTTGGCTTGTGGGTACAGTGGGGCTGGGTACAGGGGGCTGGGGTTCCTTGGCTTGTGGGTACAGTGGAGCTGGGTACAGGGGGCTGGGGTTCCTTGGCTTGTGGGTACAGGGGGCTGGGGTTCCTTGGCTTGTGGGTACAGTGGGGCTGGGTACAGGGGGCTGGGGTTCCTTGGCTTGTGGGTACAGTGGGGCTGGGTACAGGGGGCTGGGGTTCCTTGGCTTGTGGGTACAGTGGGGCTGGGTACAGGGGGCTGGGGTTCCTTGGCTTGTGGGCACAGTGGGGCTGGGTACAGGGGGCTGGGGTTCCTTGGCTTGTGGGTACAGTGGGCTGGGGTTCCTTGTCTTGTGGGTACAGTGGGGCTGGGTACAGGGGGCTGGGGTTCCTTGGCTTGTGGGCACAGTGGGGCTGGGTACAGGGGGCTGGGGTTCCTTGGCTTGTGGGTACAGTGGGGCTGGGTACAGGGGGCTGGGGTTCCTTGGCTTGTGGGTACAGTGGGGCTGGGTACAGGGGGCTGGGGTTCCTTGGCTTGTGGGTACAGTGGGGCTGGGTACAGTGGGGCTGGGGTTCCTTGGCTTGTGGGCACAGTGGGGCTGGGTACAGTGGGGCTGGGGTTCCTTGGCTTGTGGGTACAGTGGGGCTGGGTACAGGGGGCTGGGGTTCCTTGGTTTGTGGGTACAGTGGGGCTGGGGTTCCTTGGCTTGTGGGTACAGTGGGGCTGGGTACAGGGGGCTGGGGTTCCTTGGCTTGTGGGCACAGTGGGGCTGGGTACAGGGGGCTGGGGTTCCTTGGCTTGTGGGTACAGGGGGCTGGGGTTCCTTGGCTTGTGGGTACAGTGGGGCTGGGTACAGGGGGCTGGGGTTCCTTGGCTTGTGGGTACAGTGGGGCTGGGTACAGGGGGCTGGGGTTCCTTGGCTTGTGGGTACAGTGGGGCTGGGTACAGTGGGGCTGGGGTTCCTTGGCTTGTGGGCACAGTGGGGCTGGGTACAGTGGGGCTGGGGTTCCTTGGCTTGTGGGCACAGTGGGGCTGGGTACAGTGGGGCTGGGGTTCCTTGGCTTGTGGGTACAGTGGGGTTGGGTACAGGGGGCTGGGGTTCCTTGGCTTGTGGGTACAGTGGAGCTGGGTACAGGGGGCTGGGGTTCCTTGTCTTGTGGGTACAGGGGGCTGGGGTTCCTTGGCTTGTGGGTACAGTGGGGCTGGGTACAGGGGGCTGGGGTTCCTTGGCTTGTGGGTACAGTGGGGCTGGGTACAGGGGGCTGGGGTTCCTTGGCTTGTGGGCACAGTGGGGCTGGGTACAGGGGGCTGGGGTTCCTTGGCTTGTGGGCACAGTGGGGCTGGGGTTCCTTGGCTTGTGGGTACAGTGGGCTGGGGTTCCTTGTCTTGTGGGTACAGTGGGGCTGGGTACAGGGGGCTGGGGTTCCTTGGCTTGTGGGTTCCTTGTCTTGTGGGTACAGTGGGGCTGGGTACAGGGGGCTGGGGTTCCTTGGCTTGTGGGTACAGTGGGGCTGGGTACAGGGGGCTGGGGTTCCTTGGCTTGTGGGTACAGTGGGGCTGGGTACAGTGGGCTGGGGTTCCTTGGCTTGTGAGTACAGTGGGGCTGGGTACAGGGGGCTGGGGTTCCTTGGCTTGTGGGCACAGTGGGGCTGGGTACAGGGGGCTGGGGTTCCTTGGCTTGTGGGTACAGTGGGGCTGGGTACAGTGGGGCTGGGGTTCCTTGTCTTGTGGGTACAGTGGGGCTGGGTACAGGGGGCTGGGGCTCCTTGGCTTGTGGGTACGGTGGGGCTGGGTACAGGGGGCTGGGGTTCCTTGGCTTGTGGGTACAGTGGGGCTGGGTACAGGGGGCTGGGGTTTCTTGGCTTGTGGGTACAGTGGGGCTGGGTACAGGGGGCTGGGGTTCCTTGGCTTGTGGGTACAGTGGGGCTGGGTACAGGGGGCCGGGATTCCTTGGCTTGTGGGTACAGTGGGGCTGGGTACAGGGGGCTGGGGTTCCTTGGCTTGTGGGTACAGTGGGGCTGGGTACAGGGGGCTGGGGTTCCTTGGCTTGTGGGCACAGTGGGGCTGGGTACAGTGGGGCTGGGGTTCCTTGGCTTGTGGGCACAGTGGGGCTGGGTACAGTGGGGCTGGGGTTCCTTGGCTTGTGGGCACAGTGGGGCTGGGTACAGGGGGCTGGGGTTCCTTGGCTTGTGGGTACAGGGGGCTGGGGTTCCTTGGCTTGTGGGTACAGTGGGGCTGGGTACAGGGGGCTGGGGTTCCTTGGCTTGTGGGTACAGTGGGGCTGGGTACAGGGGGCTGGGGTTCCTTGGCTTGTGGGTACAGTGGGGCTGGGTACAGTGGGGCTGGGGTTCCTTGGCTTGTGGGCACAGTGGGGCTGGGTACAGTGGGGCTGGGGTTCCTTGGCTTGTGGGCACAGTGGGGCTGGGTACAGTGGGGCTGGGGTTCCTTGGCTTGTGGGTACAGTGGGGCTGGGTACAGGGGGCTGGGGTTCCTTGGCTTGTGGATACAGTGGAGCTGGGTACAGGGGGCTGGGGTTCCTTGGCTTGTGGGTACAGGGGGCTGGGGTTCCTTGGCTTGTGGGTACAGTGGGGCTGGGTACAGGGGGCTGGGGTTCCTTGGCTTGTGGGTACAGTGGGGCTGGGTACAGGGGGCTGGGGTTCCTTGGCTTGTGGGTACAGTGGGGCTGGGTACAGGGGGCTGGGGTTCCTTGGCTTGTGGGCACAGTGGGGCTGGGTACAGGGGGCTGGGGTTCCTTGGCTTGTGGGTACAGTGGGCTGGGGTTCCTTGTCTTGTGGGTACAGTGGGGCTGGGTACAGGGGGCTGGGGTTCCTTGGCTTGTGGGCACAGTGGGGCTGGGTATAGGGGGCTGGGGTTCCTTGGCTTGTGGGTACAGTGGGGCTGGGTACAGGGGGCTGGGGTTCCTTGGCTTGTGGGTACAGTGGGGCTGGGTACAGGGGGCTGGGGTTCCTTGGCTTGTGGGTACAGTGGGGCTGGGTACAGTGGGGCTGGGGTTCCTTGGCTTGTGGGCACAGTGGGGCTGGGTACAGTGGGGCTGGGGTTCCTTGGCTTGTGGGTACAGTGGGGCTGGGTACAGGGGGCTGGGGTTCCTTGGCTTGTGGGTACAGTGGGGCTGGGGTTCCTTGGCTTGTGGGTACAGTGGGGCTGGGTACAGGGGGCTGGGGTTCCTTGGCTTGTGGGCACAGTGGGGCTGGGTACAGGGGGCTGGGGTTCCTTGGCTTGTGGGTACAGGGGGCTGGGGTTCCTTGGCTTGTGGGTACAGTGGGGCTGGGTACAGGGGGCTGGGGTTCCTTGGCTTGTGGGTACAGTGGGGCTGGGTACAGGGGGCTGGGGTTCCTTGGCTTGTGGGTACAGTGGGGCTGGGTACAGTGGGGCTGGGGTTCCTTGGCTTGTGGGTACAGTGGGGTTGGGTACAGGGGGCTGGGGTTCCTTGGCTTGTGGGTACAGTGGAGCTGGGTACAGGGGGCTGGGGTTCCTTGTCTTGTGGGTACAGGGGGCTGGGGTTCCTTGGCTTGTGGGTACAGTGGGGCTGGGTACAGGGGGCTGGGGTTCCTTGGCTTGTGGGTACAGTGGGGCTGGGTACAGGGGGCTGGGGTTCCTTGGCTTGTGGGTACAGTGGGGCTGGGTACAGGGGGCTGGGGTTCCTTGGATTGTGGGCACAGTGGGGCTGGGGTTCCTTGGCTTGTGGGTACAGTGGGCTGGGGTTCCTTGTCTTGTGGGTACAGTGGGGCTGGGTACAGGGGACTGGGGTTCCTTGGCTTGTGGGCACAGTGGGGCTGGGTACAGGGGGCTGGGGTTCCTTGGCTTGTGGGTACAGTGGGGCTGGGGTTCCTTGGCTTGTGGGTACAGTGGGGCTGGGTACAGGGGGCTGGGGTTCCTTGGCTTGTGGGTACAGTGGGGCTGGGTACAGTGGGGCTGGGGTTCCTTGGCTTGTGGGCAAAGTGGGGCTGGGTACAGTGGGGCTGGGGTTCCTTGGCTTGTGGGTACAGTGGGGCTGGGTACAGGGGGCTGGGGTTCCTTGGCTTGTGGGTACAGTGGGGCTGGGGTTCCTTGGCTTGTGGGTACAGTGGGGCTGGGTACAGGGGGCTGGGGTTCCTTGGCTTGTGGGTACAGTGGGGCTGGGTACAGGGGGCTGGGGTTCCTTGGCTTGTGGGTACAGTGGGGCTGGGTACAGGGGGCTGGGGTTCCTTGGCTTGTGGGCACAGTGGGGCTGGGTACAGGGGGCTTGGGTTCCTTGGCTTGTGGGTACAGTGGGGCTGGGTACAGTGGGCTGGGGTTCCTTGTCTTGTGGGTACAGTGGGGCTGGGTACAGGGGGCTGGGGTTCCTTGGCTTGTGGGCACAGTGGGGCTGGGTACAGGGGGCTGGGGTTCCTTGGCTTGTGGGTACAGTGGGGCTGGGTACAGGGGGCTGGGGTTCCTTGGCTTGTGGGTACAGTGGGGCTGGGTACAGGGGGCTGGGGTTCCTTGGCTTGTGGGCACAGTGGGGCTGGGTACAGTGGGGCTGGGGTTCCTTGGCTTGTGGGCACAGTGGGGCTGGGTACAGTGGGGCTGGGGTTCCTTGGCTTGTGGGTACAGTGGGGCTGGGTACAGGGGGCTGGGGTTCCTTGTCTTGTGGGTACAGTGGGGCTGGGTACAGTGGGCGGGGGTTCCTTGGCTTGTGGGCACAGTGGGGCTGGGTACAGGGGGCAGAGAGGGAGACTAAGGGGTCAGGGATTGAATGTGGGTGTTGTGGAGGCTGATTCATTACTAACGCCAGGTATCGGCAGATGAGCGTCTGTATAGCGGCGCTTAGAGCGACTGCTTGTAGCTGTAAGCGGGTATCGTGCGCTGTAACAGAGCGCCTCAGTCGCTGTAGTAACCTAGCTGGCATTGATGAATGTGATGTATGTTGGGTGCTCTAACACCAGAACAGCGCTGAGAGGTAGCGCCAGCTCAGTGCGCGCGGCACTCGGCGCTCCACACCATATTTATTCGAAAAAGGACACACACAGCGTCGGCGCTCTAAAGCTGGGCGCTGTAGCTTACAGCGTCTACTAGCGGTCGCTATACAGACGCTCATCTGCCGATTCCTGGTGTTAGTAATGAATTAGCCTCTATGTCATTCAGCAAAAGGCTCTGATAGTTTTCAATGGGAAATGAGAGCAGCCGCATCCCCTGCATCCTCAGGATGTGCGCCCACTCCCACACCAGCCATTCAGATTCAGAAAACAATGAGAGCTGAATGACATAGAGGCCGATTCATTAATAGCGGCAGGTAGCGACAGTTGAGCGACTGTAGCAGTATTTTCAGAGCGCCCGCTAGTAGTGGCTGTGCTTGGCCGTTGTTCAGTAGTTGATAGCGACTCAGTCGGTTTGCCGTAATGTTGAATATTGGGTGATGAGTCGCTATTTGACAGGTTCCGCGCTGTATGGGAGCGCATGATAGCGACTGGCCATAGCGACCGGCTCCCACCATATTCATTAACAAATCACGCTCAAAAAATTCTCGCGCTGTAAAATGCTTGTTTAAAGTGGACCAACACCCAGGATTATGACTATCCTGGGTATTGGTCCACTTCCCCGGGGAACCCTGATCGGGGCCCCGCTGTGTGAAACCCCCCAGAAAACCCCCAGAACTCACCTCTCCCCGCTCCCATGTGGCCGCGCCGTCCAATCGGCGCCGACGGACAAGCTGATTGACAGCGACTTACAAGCAGCTTGCCCGTCGGCGCCTCCCGCGCGTCACTCTTGACGTGTGTGCGCGCGCGCACGTCTAGAGGAGCGTGAGTGAGGCGGCGCGGGGGAAACAGCGGCTGGAGAGGTAAGGTTTTTCAGGGGTTTTGGGGGGTTTACACCCCGCGGGACATCCGAGATCGGGGTGTGTGAGGTGATCGGCCCGGGAATCTTACAGATTCCCGGGCCGATCACCTCAGGGTGTTGGTCCACTTTAAACCCCAGAGCGCTGGTGGCGATGGGTTAAAAGTAGTTTTTTAACCCCCAAACAACCATATTTTTGCAAACCAAAAAAAACAAGTTTTTTAAATAATTTTGTAATATGAATACATTAATATCAGACCTGTAATATCAATTCTGTACATTTTTATTTTTTAATTTTTATTAACTTAAAAAAATTATTTAAAATGGCAGAAGTGGTCACAGAATTTTTCACATTTAAAAAAAAAAAAAAAAAACATTAATAACAATTAATTAAGAATATTTAAAGATTGCTCCATTGAAATGCATTGGAGAGCACCAGGTAGCAAGAGGTCATACCTGTCGCTGTTCAAGGTCGGACGCTGGCGCTGTGGGCTGAGGCTGGAATAATGATGAATGAGTGGCTATATGGCGCTATCTCATTCGCTAAGCAGGATTGGCTTGATAAATGTGTGATTGTGGTGGGGAGCCGTCATTACTGGCCGCTCACCAGTCGCTAGCTGTCGCTATCCCTTGTTAAATAAGGGCCTTAGTCACAGCAGACGGTTCTCATTGGCTCGTTGAACCAGAAAAGGATAAGTCTGCCCCTCCCCCTGATGGCGGTCCTTGCTCCAAGACCGATGCATATGCCAGCAAAATGAACCTAAATGGCACACTTCATAACTGAGGCTCCCTGTGTCGTGTAAGGTTTTCCGCAGACAAGTGGAACATGCTCTCTCTGGAAAACCTAGAGTGCCTGATCTTTATTACCATAAACCAGAAATGGATTAGATGGGTATTTTGTAGCTCTCATGACTGTTGGTTGGTGGTGTGGCCGAGAGTCAGAAGACACTTCCTGTTTGCCTTCCTGGCTGGTTCTCACTTCTACTGTCCTGCTCCACTTACAGTAAATGTCAATGTCCACTTACAGTTACATCCAGAGCTGGATTAAGTGTGGTGGAGGCCCCGGGGCACTAAATCTGGCGGAGGCCCCAGATACAGTATTTATTTCCTTTAAAATAATAGTCCAGCCAATTAACTGATTGGTGGTTGTCTGGAACCTGTCTGCTTACTGGAACCTCAGATTGAGTGACAGCTCTGCACCCATCACTGTAGTGTTGCTGGTGGCGGCTTTGCTGCTCTAGACTCACCGTCCTGCCCTGTGTTGGCTTTGGCTGCCCAGACCCAGGGCCCCCACTGCCGCTGATAGCTTTGTTGCTGGCCCCACGGCCCATCAGACCAAAAACTGAAAAGCCTCCTGGACAAGATCATAACCCAAAGGTTAATGGATGCCCCCTTTGCAGTGCAAGTGGTGGAGGCCCCGGGGCTAGAGCCCCTTGCGCCCCTCTCATAATCCGGCCCTGGTTACACTTAAACCGGACCGACAGCTTGGCACAGTGGGAAAGGAAAGGTAGCGGCCATTTTGGAGCTTCCTCTCCCAGCATCTCAGCCATGCTGCTGCCTGGATTCAACTGACAATGCACAGTAACAGGAAGCCCAGCAGCACTTCCTATTTGCAGGTGGCCTGCAAATGCATGAGCTGCCATCTTGTTTCCCTTGTAACACGGTTGGTGGGGCTTCTACAGAGAGGCGGCCTGGGTGCTGTTGGAAGCAGGGGACACCTGTCTTCTTAGTGAGTTCACAGCCCCCAATCTCCGCAGCTAGCTTCACCTTTAGCCAAGCCCCCATTTGCCGGGACACTTTACACCCCTCACCGGACACGGTTGCCCCAGGACTTGATAGCTCAAATGATGTGAACTCACGTGTGAAGACGGTTGAACCAAAAGTAAGTACTGGACGTAATCAGGTAAGCCAAGGTATGCACAGATACAGTTCTTATAATAGCAGCTCCAAGGGAGAACACGGGTAAGGTCATACCAAGGGTCAAACCAAGAGATCAGAGAGCTTTGCGGCACCAGAGAAGAGACAGATACGTTGTAATTCAGATAGAGGTCGGTTCCGGCGGCAGTCAAGGAACAGTCAGACTAGCAGGGTCGGCAACGGATAAACAAGCTGGAGTCTCAAGAATATCACACATGACCTGGGAATACTTTTATAGGACATGGATGCAGGAGATAGGACGGGAAGAAACTGAGCACATTGGTTTATTAATAATCTCGCCCCATTTAAACTTTTAGGGCGTTTCAGCCACAGTAACCTTTGGGCTCATAGACCCTTTAAATTAACCTCCTGAAATTAACCACTGACTGCAGCGCAGCTGGAGGGCATAAGACAGTCGCACGCATGCGTGCGTGAGCACATGCAAAGGAGCAGGGGAAGCAACAAGAGGAGGAGGCAGGTTTGCTCAGAGACGCTCGAGCCGACGCTGCATCTGGTGTGGATGTGGCTGCTGGGCGGAAGGACTCTAAGCCGTCTGAGCCCACACCGCCCGAGGACGCTGCAGGACCAGGCTGAAGGTAAGCGGGCCATAACAAGGAGGACTTGGCTGAAATGAACCAGAGCTGCATTGAGTTGCAGAGAGAGGAGTGAGAGAAGACTGAGGTGGGGGGGGGTCCACGCTGAGAGGACCCTGGTGAGAAAAAGCCCAGGGGGGTCCTGTCGTTGGATGTGACAGAGAAGGCACCCTTTTGCAGAGGATCTAGGCACCAACAGGGTGCAATAGAGGAGCCACTGTACTTGAGACTCCGGTAGGGCGTGGCTGCCCCATCTGAGAACTCTGCCCTGTGTGAGGGAGAAGCTCCCGTGTTGGGGGACAATAGGGCCCATGCGTCTGATGTTTTACTCGCTGGCTGCCCGATGGCCCCTTTGCTGACGTTGTACAATTCCACGTCCCAGGCAAGCCATAGATAAGCCATAGACCACACATGTAAAACTTGCAGTATCAACAGTGACATACATAAATAAAAAAAAGGAAATATTAGTTTTTGTAAGAGTGTTGGAGGGCAAATTAGGTGAGGGGGCACCTGAGCGATTGCCCTGCACAAAATGAGGAAGAAGGTAGTGTTGGAGGTGAATGCGGCTATTTAAATGGAATAGACGGAGGGGGTGGATTTTGGCAAAGGTGGCACAGAAGGAAACTGGCAAACACTTTAACCACTCACTCAGGTGCTGACACAGCCAAGTCCCCGTGGGGTCCACGCCTGGTTTATCTTAAGGAATGTGAGGATGTCCATGTTGGCTATGGATAGGTGGATCCTCCTGTCGGTGATGATACCCCATTAGGTGCTAAACATACGTTCTGATAGGACACTTGCCGCAGGACAGGCCAGCACCTCCAAGGCATAGAAAGCAAGCTCTGGCCATGTGTCTAATTTAGTGACCCAGAAATTAAACAGGGAGGAGCCATCGTTCAGTACCAGGAGATGTGTGGACAGGTAGTCATCTACCATGTGAAAGACAAAGTCTGCCTCCTGTTACTACGGGCCATAATATCCGATGGTGGTGGATGTGGCAGACAGTGATATAAGTTGTTCCACATTATGGCCATGCTCACCCTCCCCTGTGAGGTGCTGCCGTGGCCCCTGCTGCGTTGGCAACTTGCTGCTCCTCCTCCTCCTTGGCCTCATGTGACCACTGAGCCCTCAAATTGAGCTGGAAAGTCTGCCAATAGTGCGTCCACAGAGTGTGTTTGTACTCTCTCATCTTGCAATCCGGCTGTCCTCAGTGTCCTCCTGCCATGCTCCAGTGATGCATGTGAGCTGTGCTGGGTGCCACCCTGCTGTGAGAGAAAGTCCTCCTTTTCCCCTCCAAAACTGTCTGCTGGCTGGAACCTGGCGTACCTGGCTACGGTCGGCCCAGCAACCCACCCTGCGAGCCATGTGTACACTGCCCTGATGTCTGGGCCTCCTCTGCTTCCATCACATCCTCCATCATGGCCTAAAGGGTTTTTTTCCAGCAGGCAAAGGATGGGGATAGTAGTGCATCATCAGCGCTCACCATATTGGTGGTGTACTGGAAGCACTGCAGCACCACACAGATGTCCCTCATGGAGGCCCTCTCATTTGTGGTGAAGTGCTGTTGGCCTGCACTGCTACTCACACAGGCATTTGGGAGCTGAAACCCCACTATTGCCTGCTGCTGCCCACACACCAGCATATACAACATGGAATTCCCCCTGGTGGACAAGTCACATATGAGGCGGTGGCTGGGAAGTCCAAAGTTCCTCTGCAGTGCAGTCAGGCAAGCACCAGCAGGGTGGAACGTCAAATGTGCGTGTACATGCTACACACTTTATGCAGCAACTCTGGCATGTGTGGAAAATGCAGTTACAGTGGCCCGAAATGGACAATTAAAAAAAAATAATAATAATAACAGGAAAATTAACCTTAAATGCCATGAACCAGTGGATACTCCACTACCAATTGGTATTAAAGAGTAGTGAAACCCAAGTGATTTGAGCAAGTGGTATTAAAAAGTAGAGACACAAAACTGCCCTGAGCCAGTGGCTACTCCACTAACAATTGGTATTAAAGAGTACTGACACACAAGCACCCTGAACTAGTGGACACTCCGCTAACAATTGCTATTAAAGAGTGTGACACTCAAGTGGTATTAAAGAGTACTGACACACAAGCACCCTGAACTAGTGGATACTTCGCTAACAATTGCTATCAAAGAGTGTGACAACCAAGTGGTTTGAGCAAGTGGTATACAAGACTAGTGACAAACAAGTGCCCTGAACCAGTGGATATTTTGCTAACAATTGGTATTAAAGTGTAGTGACACCTGTTACGCACCGGGTGCGAAGAAGTGGACCCGCAGGGTCTGCAGAACTGTTTTGGCAGGTACCGCGTCAGGGGAGCGGAGTCTAAGGAGCCACTGGTTTTCACCAGAGCCCACCGCAAGGCGGGATGGTCTTGTGCGGCAGGTGACTCCCAGGTCGCTACCCCCCAACAGCGGCACAGTTCCACAAACTGCTGAAGTGACGTGCAGCAGAGACAAACAGTGGTCGGAGGAGAAGGTCGAGGTCAGGACTGGCAGCACGGGTTCAGTAGCGGTGGGACAAGCCGAGGTCGGGACTGGCAGCGCGGGTTCAATAGCGGTGAGACTAGCCGAGGTCGGGACGGGCAGCACAGGTTCGGAGGTCAATAGGAGAGCCGAGGTCATACACGAGGAATCAAGCAATACAGCGATAATCATTCAGGGAACAACACCGAAGATCCGGCACAGGAAGTAAGGCAGGGTTTCATTTATAGGAAGCGCAAAAAAGAGATTGGATGGCAGAGACCAATTAACAGGGCCTTGGCCCTTTAAATCTGGGGAGGTTGACGCGCGCGCCCCCTAGTGGCCGGGGACGTGCGCGCAGGGAGGACGGAACAGACAGAGAAGGAGGAAGCCGGCGGCCATGCCGGTCAGAGGAGGAAGCGCGGGGACCAGGTAAGGGGGAACCGCAGCCAGGGGGGCCAGCAGCAGACGCCCGGATGGCGGTGAAGCGGGGAGCGCTGCGGGAAGGGGACGCAGCGCTCGCCCGAGGAGAGGCACGGAGGGGGGCGCTGCGCGGGGAAGACGCAGCGCTCGCCCTAACAGTACCCCCCCCCTTAGGTCTTCCCCTCTTTTTGGGACCGAGGAAGTTTGAAATAAGGCTCCGATCGAGGATATTCTCCTCAGGTTCCCAGGACCTCTCTTCAGGACCGCAATTCTCCCAATCCACTAGAAAGTATCGTCTCCCTCTGGATGTTTTGGAAGCCAGAATCTCTCTCACCGAGAAGGCATCTTCGGTACCCGCGACCGGAAGTGGCTCCAACGTTTTAGAAGAGAATCGATTAGTCATCAAAGGTTTTAATAAAGAAACATGAAAAGAGTTGGGAATACGTAAGGAGGCTGGCAAATGAAGTTTGTAACAGACCGGATTAATTTGTTGCTTGATCCTGTAAGGCCCTAAATAGCGAGGGCCCAATTTATAACTGGGTATCTTGAAACGAATGTACTTGGCTGAAAGCCAAACTTTATCTCCAGGAGAGAAAACAGGAGCGATTCTCCTTCTTTTATTAGCGCTGCTCTTCATGCGGGTAGAGGCTAGAACAAGAGAATGTCGTGTTTCACGCCAGATAGAGGAAAAAAACTGTGTTAAGTCATCCACGGCGGGTACACCCGACTGTGTAGGTAAGGGTAGAGGAGGCAAAGGTTGGCGGCCATAAACAATGAAGAATGGAGATTTCTTAGTGGCTTCAGAATCTTTGAAATTATAAGAGAACTCCGCCCATGGCAAGAGATCGACCCAGTCGTCTTGTCGGGCCGAAACAAAGTGACGTAGATATTGTCCTAGAACCTGATTGACCCTCTCCACTTGGCCGTTGGACTGGGGGTGGTAAGCCGAGGAAAAATCTAATTTCACCTTTAACTGAGTACAGAGAGCCCTCCAGAATTTTGAAACAAATTGAACTCCCCTGTCGGAGACAATATGGGAAGGAAGTCCGTGGAGCCGAAAAATATGTTTAAAAAAGTTCTTAGCCAACTGAGGAGCGGATGGGAGTCCTGGAAGCGGAACGAAGTGCGCCATTTTTGAAAAACGATCCACAACAACCCAGATCACTGTATTGCCTTGAGATGGAGGAAGATCCGTGATAAAGTCCATAGCGATGTGAGACCAAGGGATTTCAGGAATAGGAAGAGGATGAAGAAGACCCGCCGGTCTTTGGCGAGGCGTTTTATTACGTGCACAGGTGGTGCAAGCTTGCACGAATTCTGCCACATCCTTCTCAATGGAGGGCCACCAATAATATCTGGCAATAATTGCGTTAGACTTTTTGATACCAGCATGCCCGGCAATACGGGAAGCATGACCCCATTTTAATATTTGGAGGCGTCGGCGAGCCGGGACAAAGGTTCTCCCAGGCGGAGCCTGCACTAGGGAGGCTGGAGCGGAATGAACCAAATGATCAGGAGATATAATGAACTGAGGAGCAGCGTCCACGTCTGTGACGTCCGAGGAGCGAGATAGAGCATCTGCCCTGATGTTCTTAGAGGCAGGTCGAAAATGAATGCGGAAATTAAACCGCGCGAAGAATAGTGACCAACGAGCTTGGCGAGGATTCAAGCGTTGAGCAGTTTGAAGATACAAAAGGTTCTTATGGTCGGTAAAAATAGATATGGGGTGAAGCGACCCTTCTAGAAGATGTCTCCACTCTTCAAGAGCTAATTTGATAGCCAGGAGTTCACGATCCCCAATAGAGTAATTTCGCTCCGCGGAAGAAAAAGTCCTAGAAAAGAACCCACAAGTATGATTTTTCCCTGAAGGAGACCTCTGTGTGAGAACAGCTCCTGCTCCGATGGAAGAAGCGTCAACCTCTAGAGAAAAAGGACGAGAAGGGTCTGGTCTGGTGAGCACCGGGGCCGTAGAGAAAGTCTTTTTCAAAGTTAAAAAGGCTGCCTCCGCCTGTGGAGGCCATGACTTGGGGTTGGCTCCCTTTTTGGTGAGAGCCACAATGGGGGCCACGATAGTGGAAAAATGGGGTATGAATTGACGGTAATAGTTGGCGAAGCCCAGAAATCGTTGAATGGAACGCAGACCAACAGGCCGAGGCCAATCTAAAACCGCTCTCAATTTGCTAGGGTCCATTTGTAGTCCTTGGGCTGAAACAGTATAACCCAAAAAGGGCAGAGCGGTTTGGTGAAAGAGACACTTTTCTAACTTGGCATAAAGATGATGCTGCCGAAGGCGGGATAGTACCAGACGAACGTGCCGGTGATGCTCTTCGAGGGAAGAAGAGAAGATGAGGATATCATCTAAATAGACCACGACACAGGAGTACAACAAGTCCCGGAAGATGTCATTGACGAACTCTTGAAATACGGCAGGGGCATTACAAAGCCCGAAGGGCATCACCAAATACTCGAAATGACCGTCACGGGTATTAAAGGCAGTCTTCCATTCGTCTCCCTTGCGGATGCGGATCAGATTGTAGGCTCCTCGGAGATCCAGTTTGGAAAAGATCCTGGAGCCACGAAGACGGTCGAAGAGTTCTGGAATTAAGGGTAAGGGGTATCGGTTCTTTACCGTGATCTTGTTAAGACCCCGATAGTCGATACAGGGTCGGAGAGAACCGTCTTTCTTCTGTACAAAAAAAAGCCAGCCCCAGCGGGAGAAGAGGACTTCCGGATGAAGCCCCTCTGCAGATTTTCTTGTATGTAAGTAGCCATTGCTTGAGTTTCGGGGACGGATAGTGGATAGATACGGCCACGAGGAGGAGTGGTCCCAGGCAGGAGGTCGATCGGGCAGTCATAAGGGCGATGAGGCGGAAGAGTCTCAGCTTGCTTCTTACAGAAGACATCAGCGTAAGCCCGGTAAACTTCGGGTAGGCCCGGTAGAGATGTGGTAGGATGATCGGTTCGAACTGGTAAAGCTTTCAAGCAATTCTTGAAGCAGGTTGTACCCCACGCCTTGATGTCCCCAGTGACCCAGTCTAGGGTAGGATTATGAAGCTGAAGCCAAGGAAGACCCAATAGGATTGGGGAAGTACAATGGGGTAACACAAAGAGTTCCAAGTATTCCTGGTGAAAGAGGCCAATCTTAAGGAGCAAAGGCTTGGTACGGTACTGCACCATACAATTCAGTCTATCTCCATTAACTGAGGCGATGAATAACGGTTTGGCCAAGCGGTTAACTGCTATGTCGTATTTCTTGATCAGGGAGGCCTCTATGAAATTGCCCGCCGAACCAGAATCCAGGAAGACCGGCAAATTAAGCACAGAGGCAGATGAGAGACAAAGCTGTGCAGGTACGGTAAATCTTGGAGAGGAAGCACACACACCCAGAGACGCCTCTCCCACCGAGTCTAGGTGCGCTCGTTTCCCAGTCGAGAAGGACGAATGGGGCAATCTCTTAGAAAATGATCAGGACTGGCGCAATACAGACAGAGATTTTCATTTCTCCTGCGAGACCTCTCCACGGGGGTTAGGCGAGAGAGGCCGACCTGCATGGCTTCCACCTCTGGAGAAGATGGTACAGACAAAGGTTTCTGAAAGGTGGGAGCCAAACGGAACATCCTCCTGTCACGTTGGGAATCTCTCTCCAAGCGAAGTTCCTCACGCCTCTCAGCAAAGCGTATGTCAATGCGAGTGACAAGATGAATGAGTTCAGAAAGGGAGTCAGGTATCTCTCGGGCCGCTAGAACATCTTTGATCTTGCTAGAAAGACCTTTCTTAAAACAAGCGCAGAGGGCCTCATTATTCCATGCTAACTCGGAGGCCAAAGTACGGAATCGAATGGCATATTCACCCACCGAAAGATCGCCTTGCGTTAAATTCAATAGAGCGGACTCGGCAGATGAGGCCCGAGCGGGTTCTTCAAAAACCTGACGGAATTCAGTAACAAAGGCCTGAACGGTGAAGGTGAGAGGATCGTTACGGTCCCACAAGGGAGTGGCCCAAGCCAAGGCTTTTCCAGAGAGCAGACTAATGATGAAGGCCACTTTAGAGCGTTCGGTGGGAAATTGATCAAACAATAATTCCAGGTGCATAGAGCACTGGGCTAGAAAGCCTCTGCACAACTTCGCGTCCCCCTCATATTTTGCTGGTAAGGAGAGGCGGATTCTGGATGAGGAAGCTGCTGGAGACTGCGGTGGCGGCACCGGTGGCGGTGGAGAAGGCGACAGCTGCTGGGTCAAAAGTTGCTGCATCATAGCGGTAAGCTGATTAATCTGCCGAGACTGCAAAGCCACCAGCGCTGGGAGTTCGGAAGTCTCCGGCAAGGGCACCTCAGCGGGATCCATGGCCGGATCTTACTGTTACGCACCGGGTGCGAAGAAGTGGACCCGCAGGGTCTGCAGAACTGTTTTGGCAGGTACCGCGTCAGGGGAGCGGAGTCTAAGGAGCCACTGGTTTTCACCAGAGCCCACCGCAAGGCGGGATGGTCTTGTGCGGCAGGTGACTCCCAGGTCGCTACCCCCCAACAGCGGCACAGTTCCACAAACTGCTGAAGTGACGTGCAGCAGAGACAAACAGTGGTCGGAGGAGAAGGTCGAGGTCAGGACTGGCAGCGCGGGTTCAGTAGCGGTGGGACAAGCCGAGGTCGGGACTGGCAGCGCGGGTTCAATAGCGGTGAGACTAGCCGAGGTCGGGACGGGCAGCACAGGTTCGGAGGTCAATAGGAGAGCCGAGGTCATACACGAGGAATCAAGCAATACAGCGATAATCATTCAGGGAACAACACCGAAGATCCGGCACAGGAAGTAAGGCAGGGTTTCATTTATAGGAAGCGCAAAAAAGAGATTGGATGGCAGAGACCAATTAACAGGGCCTTGGCCCTTTAAATCTGGGGAGGTTGACGCGCGCGCCCCCTAGTGGCCGGGGACGTGCGCGCAGGGAGGACGGAACAGACAGAGAAGGAGGAAGCCGGCGGCCATGCCGGTCAGAGGAGGAAGCGCGGGGACCAGGTAAGGGGGAACCGCAGCCAGGGGGGCCAGCAGCAGACGCCCGGATGGCGGTGAAGCGGGGAGCGCTGCGGGAAGGGGACGCAGCGCTCGCCCGAGGAGAGGCACGGAGGGGGGCGCTGCGCGGGGAAGACGCAGCGCTCGCCCTAACAACACCCAAGTGGCTTAAGCAAGTAGTATTAAAGAGTACTGACACCCAAGGGGTTTGAGCAAGTGGTATTAAAGAGTAGTGACACACAAGTGCTCTAAACTAGTGGGTACTCCACTAACGATTGGTAATAACATGTAGTGATACCCAAGTGGTTTGGGCAAGTGGTATTAAAGAGTAGCGACACACAAGTGTCCTGAACCAGTGGACACTACAGACATTTCTTTCCTAAAAGCCTTAAATGCCCTGAACCAGTGCATACTACACTAACAGTTGGTATTAAAGAGTAATCACGCCCAAGTGATTTGAGAAGGTGGTATTAAAGAGTACTGACACCCAGGTGGTTTGAGCGAGTGGTATTAAAGAGTAGTGACACCCAAGTGGTTTGAGCAAGTGGTATTAAAGAGTAGTGACACACTAGTGCCCTGGACCAGTGGACACTACATACATTTTTTTCAAAAGAGCCTTTTTAAGGCCCTGAACCGGTGCATACTCCACTAACAATTGGTATTAAAGAGTAGTGACACACAAGTGTGCTGAACCACTGATAGTTAGTATTAAAAAGTAATGACACCCAAGTGGTTTGAGCAGGTGGTATTATAGAGTACTGACACCCAAGTGGTTTGAACAAGTGGTATTATAGAGTAGTGACACCCAAGTGGTTTGAGCAAGTGGTATTATAGAGTAGTGACACCCAATTGGTTTGAGCAAGTGGTATTAAAGAGTAGTGACACCCAACTGGTTTAAGCAAGTCATTTTATTGAGTAGTGACACCCAAGTGGTTTGAGCAAAGGGTATTAAAGAGTAGTGACACCCAACTGGTTTAAGCAAGTGGTATTAAAAAGTAGTGACACACCAGTGCCCTGAACAAGTAGATACCCCACTAACAATTGGTATAAAAGAGTAGTGACACCCAAGTGGTTTAAGAAAGTGTTTTTTAAAGAGTAAAGACACCCAAGTGGTTTAGGCAAGTCGTTTTATTGAGTAGTGACACCTGAGTAGTTTGAGCAAGGGGTATTAAAGAGTAGTGACACCCAACTGGTTTAAGCAAGTGATAATAATGAGTAGTGACACACAAAAGCCCCAAACCAGCAGATACTCCACTAACAAGTGGTATTAAAGAGCGGTGACCCCCCCCCCCCCCCCATTGGTATTAAATGGTATTGACAAACAAGTGCCCTGATCCAGTGGATACTCCACTAAAATTGGTATTAAAGAGTATTGACACGTAAGTAGTTTGAGCAAGTTGTATTAAGGAGTATTGACACACAAGTTGTTTGAACTAGTGGTATTAATGAGTAGTGACACCCAAGTGGTTTGAGCAAGTGGTATTAAAGAGTAGTGACACCCAAGTGGTTTGAGCAAGTGGTATTAAAGAGTAGTGACACACTAGTGCCCTGGACCAGTGGACACTACATACATTTTTTTCAAAAGAGCCTTTTTAAGGCCCTGAACCGGTGCATACTCCACTAACAATTGGTATTAAAGAGTAGTGACACACAAGTGTGCTGAACCACTGATAGTTAGTATTAAAAAGTAATGACACCCAAGTGGTTTGAGCAGGTGGTATTATAGAGTACTGACACCCAAGTGGTTTGAACAAGTGGTATTATAGAGTAGTGACACCCAAGTGGTTTGAGCAAGTGGTATTATAGAGTAGTGACACCCAATTGGTTTGAGCAAGTGGTATTAAAGAGTAGAGACACCCAAGTGGTTTAAGCAAGTCATTTTATTGAGTAGTGACACCCAAGTGGTTTGAGCAAAGGGTATTAAAGAGTAGTGACACCCAACTGGTTTAAGCAAGTGGTATTAAAAAGTAGTGACACACCAGTGCCCTGAACAAGTAGATACCCCACTAACAATTGGTATAAAAGAGTAGTGACACCCAAGTGGTTTAAGAAAGTGTTTTTTAAAGAGTAAAGACACCCAAGTGGTTTAGGCAAGTCGTTTTATTGAGTAGTGACACCTGAGTAGTTTGAGCAAGGGGTATTAAAGAGTAGTGACACCCAACTGGTTTAAGCAAGTGATAATAATGAGTAGTGACACACAAAAGCCCCAAACCAGCAGATACTCCACTAACAAGTGGTATTAAAGAGCGGTGACCCCCCCCATTGGTATTAAATGGTATTGACAAACAAGTGCCCTGATCCAGTGGATACTCCACTAAAATTGGTATTAAAGAGTATTGACACGTAAGTAGTTTGAGCAAGTTGTATTAAGGAGTATTGACACACAAGTTGTTTGAACTAGTGGTATTAATGAGTAGTGACACCCAAGTGGTTTGAGCAAGTGGTATTAAAGAGCAGTGACACACAAGTGCCCCAAACCAGTGGATAATCCACTAACAATTGGTATTAAAGAGCAGTGACCCCCAAGTGGTATTAAAGAGCAGTGACACACAAGTGCCCTGAACCAGTGGATAATCCACTAACAATTGGTATTAAAGAGCAGTGACCCCCAAGTGGCCTGAAAACTTGGTATTAGGGACTGGTGACACCCAAGTGGTTTGAGCAAGTGTTATTAAAGAGTAGTGACACCCAAGTGGTTTGAGCAAGTGGTATTAAACAGTAGTGATACAGTGGTGGTTTGAACAGGTGGTATTAAAGAGTACTGACACCTAACCTACCTAGATCACACTCCAGCCGCTTTCCCTAAACAAATAATTTGTAGAAAAAAAAACCCCTATCTGTCCCTCTGCAGGAGCAACCAGCATCTTTCCCTATCTACTGCAGTGCAAAAGCGAGCGCCCTGGCCAATCACAGTCATGCCCCAGAATAGGCATGGCTGTGGTTGCTACGGCAGGAAGAAGACTGCTTCTTCCAGGTTTGGGCCAAACACGTGCAAGGATTTCAGTTTGAAATCCGTGGAACTCGAATCATTTGGTACGAACCTGGACTATGCGGTTCGGGTTCGCCCATCCCTAGTTGTAACCAAGAGAACCAGGCATATGCTGTACAGTGAACACGATGCAGAATGTAGACAGCTCATATCATAGCATGGCTTTTTCCATAATGCACAGAGGTCATATCTTTACATTGCAAATAACCTAAGTAAATAAGGCAATGTAATTTTAAAAAACTAAGCATTATGTAATAGAGCATGTCTGACATATAAAGCAGTATGCTCACACAGTTGGCCAATGGATGAGTAAGTAGATTATTGTCAGATGAGATGATAATTACCTGAATTTTAACACGAGTAACACGCTTAGACAGTTATTTCAACTAGTTCATGTTTATTAAAAAAACTTGGAAGCTGGTCATTGATGTTAAATGATAATCCCCCTTTTCATTAAAAAAAAAAAAGTGTTACTGAGGCCAACTACCAGTAGGCGGAGAAGTTCCTCATGTCAGGCTTTAAACCTTAATGTATTATCTCCCACTTATAGCAGGGAAAAAACGAGTTTCAGAAATGTTTATTTGTTAATATTTATTTCTTTAGCTAGGCTTCCGTAATTCTGACTGGTCCATTTAGCTTTACACACACATGTGTATAGGGGTTTGGGCACACAGGATATGGGGCCGACAGGCTTTCAACCAGGAGAACTACTTCAAGAGTATCATCTTCAGTCATTCAGAGATGTGAATTAGGCTGGCAGGCTGATTCATTACTAGTGCCAGGTATCGGCAGATGAGCGTCTCTACAGCGGCACTAAGAGCGATCGCTAGTGGTCGCTCTGATCGGCCGTGAGTTGCTATTATTGAGCGCCTCAGTCGCTGTAGTAACATGGCCGGCATTGATGAATTTGATGTGTGAGTCGCTATAACACCAGAACAGCGCTGTATGGAAGTGAATGGTAGCGAATGCTCAGTGTGACCAACACACACCATATTCATCAAGAAAACAGCCTCATACAGCGCCGGCAGTCAAAATTGGGTTCCTGTAGCCCAGAGCGTCAGACGCTGAGTAAATTAAGTTTTTGAACACATATCCAGCAGTAACAACGCGAAAACACATGGAATGACATTGTTGACATGATGTTATAATTAGGGATGAGCGAATCGATCCGGACGAACCCGGATTCGATCCGAATTTCAGGAAAAATTCGATTCGGATCGAATCCGAATTTCCCCGCGATTCGATCGCTCGAAGTTTTCCTTTAACATCCATTCATTTACATTACAGGCATTCTAAGATGGTGGACGGGACATGTCCAGACATCAACCCCGCGCCAGTGCAAGCTGGGACAGTCACATGCAGCCTATCAACAGCCAGCAAGCCCGGTGACGTCACGGCGCTATTTAAGGCCGGCCATCTTGCTTTTCCTCATTTCTCTATTGCATTCGTGAGAGACAGGACGCTGCTGTAGGCAGGGAGAGAGACAGTTAGACAGGCAGGGACAGACAGGGACAGGCTGGAAACAGGCAGGAGAAAGACAGGAGACAGACAGAAAGTCAGCGAAAAACAGGGAAAGGTAGAAAAATCAGAGGCTGTCAGCCTGTCACAGGGAGTTTTTTTTTTTTTTTCATCCAGCCTGACAGGCTTTGTTAGCGTTTTCAGGCTGCTTATACTAACTAACTGTGCATATATACTGAACTGATCTTAAGTCTGCTGTGAGGCATCCCATTCTGTGACTACAGCAGCCTCTGTTTAAGACCATATAACCATTTGCACTTATTCTCATAGAAATTAGGCCTGATAAAGACACATTTGCTGTGCATACTCTCTGGTTTTTGTGGCATCCCATTCTGTGACTACACCAGCCTCTATTTAATACCATAATAACCATTTGCACTTATTCTCATAGAAATTAGGCCTGATAAAGACACTTTTGCTGTGCATGCTCTCTGGTTTTTGTGGCATCCCATTCTGTGACTACACCAGCCTCTATTTAATACCATAATAACCATTTGCCCTTATTCTCATAGAAATTAGGCCTGATAAAGACACTTTTGTTGTGCATGCTCTCTGGGTTTTGTGGCATCCCATTCTGTGACTACACCAGCCTCTATTTAATACCATAATAACCATTTGCACTTATTCTCATAGAAATTAGGCCTGATAAAGACACTTTTGCTGTGCATGCTCTCTGGTTTTTGTGGCATCCCATTCTGTGACTACACCAGCCTCTATTTAATACCATAATAACCATTTGCACTTATTCTCATAGAAATTAGGCCTGATAAAGACACTTTTGCTGTGCATGCTCTCTGGTTTTTGTGGCATCCCATTCTGTGACTACACCAGCCTCTATTTAATACCATAATAACCATTTGCACTTATTCTCATAGAAATTAGGCCTGATAAAGACACTTTTGCTGTGCATGCTCTCTGGTTTTTGTGGCATCCCATTCTGTGACTACACCAGCCTCTATTTAATACCATAATAACCATTTGCACTTATTCTCGTAGAAATTAGGCCTGATAAAGACACTTTTGCTGTGCATGCTCTCTGGTTTTTGTGGCATCCCATTCTGTGACTACACCAGCCTCTATTTAATACCATAATAACCATTTGCACTTATTCTCATAGAAATTAGGCCTGATAAAGACACTTTTTCTGTGCATGCTCTCTGGTTTTTGTGGCATCCCATTCTGTGACTACACCAGCCTCTATTTAATACCATAATAACCATTTGCACTTATTCTCATAGAAATTAGGCCTGATAAAGACACTTTTGCTGTGCATGCTCTCTGGTTTTTGTGGCATCCCATTCTGTGACTACACCAGCCTCTATTTAATACCATAATAACCATTTGCACTTATTCTCATAGAAATTAGGCCTGATAAAGACACTTTTGCTGTGCATGCTCTCTGGTTTTTGTGGCATCCCATTCTGTGACTACACCAGCCTCTATTTAATACCATAATAACCATTTGCACTTATTCTCATAGAAATTTGGCCTGATAAAGACACTTTTTCTGTGCATGCTCTCTGGTTTTTGTGGCATCCCATTCTGTGACTACACCAGCCTCTATTTAATACCATAATAACCATTTGCACTTATTCTCATAGAAATCAGGCCTGATAAAGACACTTTTGCTGTGCATGCTCTCTGGTTTTTGTGGCATCCCATTCTGTGACTACACCAGCCTCTATTTAATACCATAATAACCATTTGCACTTATTCTCGTAGAAATTAGGCCTGATAAAGACACTTTTGCTGTGCATGCTCTCTGGTTTTTGTGGCATCCCATTCTGTGACTACACCAGCCTCTGTTTAATACCATTTGCCATTTGCACTTATTCTCATAGAAATTAGGCCTGATAAAGACACTTTTGCTGTGCATGCTCTCTGGTTTTTGTGGCATCCCATTCTGTGACTACACCAGCCTCTATTTAATACCATAATAACCATTTGCACTTATTCTCATAGAAATTAGGCCTGATAAAGACACTTTTGCTGTGCATGCTCTCTGGTTTTTGTGGCATCCCATTCTGTGACTACACCAGCCTCTATTTAATACCATAATAACCATTTGCACTTATTCTCGTAGAAATTAGGCCTGATAAAGACACTTTTGCTGTGCATGCTCTCTGGTTTTTGTGGCATCCCATTATGTGACTACACCAGCCTCTATTTAATACCATAATAACCATTTGCACTTATTCTCATAGAAATTAGGCCTGATAAAGACACTTTTTCTGTGCATGCTCTCTGGTTTTTGTGGCATCCCATTCTGTGACTACACCAGCCTCTATTTAATACCATAATAACCATTTGCACTTATTCTCATAGAAATTAGGCCTGATAAAGACACTTTTGCTGTGCATGCTCTCTGGTTTTTGTGGCATCCCATTCTGTGACTACACCAGCCTCTATTTAATACCATAATAACCATTTGCACTTATTCTCATAGAAATTAGGCCTGATAAAGACACTTTTGCTGTGCATGCTCTCTGGTTTTTGTGGCATCCCATTCTGTGACTACACCAGCCTCTATTTAATACCATAATAACCATTTGCACTTATTCTCATAGAAATTTGGCCTGATAAAGACACTTTTTCTGTGCATGCTCTCTGGTTTTTGTGGCATCCCATTCTGTGACTACACCAGCCTCTATTTAATACCATAATAACCATTTGCACTTATTCTCATAGAAATCAGGCCTGATAAAGACACTTTTGCTGTGCATGCTCTCTGGTTTTTGTGGCATCCCATTCTGTGACTACACCAGCCTCTATTTAATACCATAATAACCATTTGCACTTATTCTCGTAGAAATTAGGCCTGATAAAGACACTTTTGCTGTGCATGCTCTCTGGTTTTTGTGGCATCCCATTCTGTGACTACACCAGCCTCTATTTAATACCATAATAACCATTTGCACTTATTCTCATAGAAATTAGGCCTGATAAAGACACTTTTGCTGTGCATGCTCTCTGGTTTTTGTGGCATCCCATTCTGTGACTACACCAGCCTCTATTTAATACCATAATAACCATTTGCACTTATTCTCGTAGAAATTAGGCCTGATAAAGACACTTTTGCTGTGCATGCTCTCTGGTTTTTGTGGCATCCCATTCTGTGACTACACCAGCCTCTATTTAATACCATAATAACCATTTGCACTTATTCTCATAGAAATTAGGCCTGATAAAGGCACTTTTGCTGTGCATGCTCTCTGGTTTTTGTGGCATCCCATTCTGTGACTACACCAGCCTCTATTTAATACCATAATAACCATTTGCACTTATTCTCATAGAAATTAGGCCTGATAAAGACACTTTTGCTGTGCATGCTCTCTGGTTTTTGTGGCATCCCATTCTGTGACTACACCAGCCTCTATTTAATACCATAATAACCATTTGCACTTATTCTCATAGAAATTTGGCCTGATAAAGACACCTTTTCTGTGCATGCTATCTGGTTTTTGTGGCATCCCATTCTGTAACTTCTCCAGCCTCTATTTAATACCATAATAACCATTTGCACTTATTCTCATAGAAAGTAGGCCTGATAAAGACACTTTTGCTGTGAATGCTCTCTGGTTTTTGTGGCATCCCATTCTGTGACTACACCAGCCTCTATTTAATACCATAATAACCATTTGCACTTATTCTCATAGAAATTAGGCCTGATAAAGGCACTTTTGCTGTGCATGCTCTCTGGTTTTTGTGGCATCCCATTCTGTGACTACACCAGCCTCTATTTAATACCATAATAACCATTTGCACTTATTCTCATAGAAATTAGGCCTGATAAAGACACTTTTGCTGTGCATGCTCTCTGGTTTTTGTGGCATCCCATTCTGTGACTACACCAGCCTCTATTTAATACCATAATAACCATTTGCACTTATTCTCATAGAAATTTGGCCTGATAAAGACACCTTTTCTGTGCATGCTATCTGGTTTTTGTGGCATCCCATTCTGTAACTTCTCCAGCCTCTATTTAATACCATAATAACCATTTGCACTTATTCTCATAGAAAGTAGGCCTGATAAAGACACTTTTGCTGTGAATGCTCTCTGGTTTTTGTGGCATCCCATTCTGTGACTACACCAGCCTCTATTTAATACCATAATAACCATTTGCACTTATTCTCGTAGAAATTTGGCCTGATAAAGACACTTTTGCTGTGCATGCTCTCTGGTTTTTGTGGCATCCCATTCTGTGACTACACCAGCCTCTATTTAATACCATAATAACCATTTGCACTTATTCTCGTAGAAATTAGGCCTGATAAAGACACTTTTGCTGTGCATGCTCTCTGGTTTTTGTGGCATCCCATTCTGTGACTACACCAGCCTCTATTTAATACCATAATAACCATTTGCACTTATTCTCATAGAAATCAGGCCTGATAAAGACACTTTTGCTGTGCATGCTCTCTGGTTTTTGTGGCATCCCATTCTGTGACTACACCAGCCTCTATTTAATACCATAATAACCATTTGCACTTATTCTCATAGAAATTAGGCCTGATAAAGACACTTTTGCTGTGCATGCTCTCTGGTTTTTGTGGCATCCCATTCTGTGACTACACCAGCCTCTATTTAATACCATAATAACCATTTGCACTTATTCTCATAGAAATTAGGCCTGATAAAGACACTTTTGCTGTGCATGCTCTCTGGTTTTTGTGGCATCCCATTCTGTGACTACACCAGCCTCTATTTAATACCATAATAACCATTTGCACTTATTCTCGTAGAAATTAGGCCTGATAAAGACACTTTTGCTGTGCATGCTCTCTGGTTTTTGTGGCATCCCATTCTGTGACTACACCAGCCTCTATTTAATACCATAATAACCATTTGCACTTATTCTCATATAAATTAGGCCTGATAAAGACACTTTTTCTGTGCATGCTCTCTGGTTTTTGTGGCATCCCATTCTGTGACTACACCAGCCTCTATTTAATACCATAATAACCATTTGCACTTATTCTCATAGAAATTAGGCCTGATAAAGACACTTTTGCTGTGCATGCTCTCTGGTTTTTGTGGCATCCCATTCTGTGACTACACCAGCCTCTATTTAATACCATAATAACCATTTGCACTTATTCTCATAGAAATTAGGCCTGATAAAGACACTTTTGCTGTGCATGCTCTCTGGTTTTTGTGGCATCCCATTCTGTGACTACACCAGCCTCTATTTAATACCATAATAACCATTTGCACTTATTCTCATAGAAATTAGGCCTGATAAAGACACTTTTGCTGTGCATGCTCTCTGGTTTTTGTGGCATCCCATTCTGTGACTACACCAGCCTCTATTTAATACCATAATAACCATTTGCACTTATTCTCATAGAAATTTGGCCTGATAAAGACACTTTTTCTGTGCATGCTATCTGGTTTTTGTGGCATCCCATTCTGTAACTTCTCCAGCCTCTATTTATTACCATAATAACCATTTGCACTTATTCTCATAGAAATTAGGCCTGATAAAGACACTTTTGCTGTGAATGCTCTCTGGTTTTTGTGGCATCCCATTCTGTGACTACACCAGCCTCTATTTAATACCATAATAACCATTTGCACTTATTCTCGTAGAAATTAGGCCTGATAAAGACACTTTTGCTGTGCATGCTCTCTGGTTTTTGTGGCATCCCATTCTGTGACTACACCAGCCTCTATTTAATACCATAATAACCATTTGCACTTATTCTCGTAGAAATTAGGCCTGATAAAGACACTTTTGCTGTGCATGCTCTCTGGTTTTTGTGGCATCCCATTCTGTGACTACACCAGCCTCTATTTAATACCATAATAACCATTTGCACTTATTCTCATAGAAATCAGGCCTGATAAAGACACTTTTGCTGTGCATGCTCTCTGGTTTTTGTGGCATCCCATTCTGTGACTACACCAGCCTCTATTTAATACCATAATAACCATTTGCACTTATTCTCATAGAAATTAGGCCTGATAAAGACACTTTTGCTGTGCATGCTCTCTGGTTTTTGTGGCATCCCATTCTGTGACTACACCAGCCTCTATTTAATACCATAATAACCATTTGCACTTATTCTCATAGAAATTAGGCCTGATAAAGACACTTTTGCTGTGCATGCTCTCTGGTTTTTGTGGCATCCCATTCTGTGACTACACCAGCCTCTATTTAATACCATAATAACCATTTGCACTTATTCTCGTAGAAATTAGGCCTGATAAAGACACTTTTGCTGTGCATGCTCTCTGGTTTTTGTGGCATCCCATTCTGTGACTACACCAGCCTCTATTTAATACCATAATAACCATTTGCACTTATTCTCATAGAAATCAGGCCTGATAAAGACACTTTTGCTGTGCATGCTCTCTGGTTTTTGTGGCATCCCATTCTGTGACTACACCAGCCTCTATTTAATACCATAATAACCATTTGCACTTATTCTCGTAGAAATTTGGCCTGATAAAGACACTTTTGCTGTGCATGCTCTCTGGTTTTTGTGGCATCCCATTCTGTGACTACACCAGCCTCTATTTAATACCATAATAACCAATTGCACTTATTCTCATAGAAATTAGGCCTGATAAAGACACTTTTGCTGTGCATGCTCTCTGGTTTTTGTGGCATCCCATTCTGTGACTACACCAGCCTCTATTTAATACCATAATAACCATTTGCACTTATTCTCGTAGAAATTAGGCCTGATAAAGACACTTTTGCTGTGCATGCTCTCTGGTTTTTGTGGCATCCCATTCTGTGACTACACCAGCCTCTATTTAATACCATAATAACCATTTGCACTTATTCTCATAGAAATTAGGCCTGATAAAGACACTTTTGCTGTGCATGCTCTCTGGTTTTTGTGGCATCCCATTCTGTGACTACACCAGCCTCTATTTAATACCATAATAACCATTTGCACTTATTCTAATAGAAATTAGGCCTGATAAAGACACTTTTGCTGTGCATAGTCTTACTGCTGCCAGGTGCACTGCTGGCTGTTGGGGCATCCCATTCTGTAACATAGCATACCCCTCTTTTTTTACACTAAGAAGCTCTCTTATTTACACTAGGCAGGCCTGTTGGAGGCTGAGTGTTACTGCTCACTTTTGGTGTGCATTATATTCTGTTTCATATAGACCCACCGCTGCCTGGGGGTTCTTAAAATATCACCTACTACCACGCCAGTTAGACTATGTCGGGCAGACAAGTGCCTGGAAGTGAAAAGAGGAGTGTCAGAGGCCAAGATTCCGCAGGCAGAGCTCGCATCAGACTGGGGGCCAGTAGCAGCAGGAGTCACGCTGAGAGACCTAATCTGCCAGTATCTGCTAGCGGTCGGGTCTCCACCAGTAACGCATCTGCCGTGGTAGATTGGTTGACGCGCTCATCAACAACATCATCACAACTTACGTCTGAGACCCCCAGTCTAGGGTCGGTAGGTTCCTCTGACACAACCCTGAGTTGGCATGCCCCGAGAGCAGTCCCTGTCCTCCCATTGCCTCTGTCCTACGCCGTTCCCTCCCCCAGCGACGTATCCTATGCTTTGGGTTCAGCTCCACTCTTTAGTGAGGAGGACGATCAGATACAGGAGGACAGTCAGCAGCTACTGCCCAGCCAAGAAATGGAGGTGGCTTCTTTAGCTAGGCAGACAAATAGTGATGTGGACAGTGTCGTGGGTGCTGCGAGCGTTCCAGCTCCTGCGCCAGACACTGTTGACTAATCCACGAACATCAGTGACGTACAGCCACAACTCGGTGATGATGATGATGACGATGAAGCCGATCGCACTTGGGAGCCGGGTGAGGAAGGGGCTTCATCGTCATCATCAGGAGAAGAGGGGCGCAGGTTGCCCCGGAGTCAGCAGCTGAGGCAGCAAGGTGGTAGCAGTCAGCATGGGGGCACAATTCCAAAGGCTGGAGCCGGCCGGGGCCAGGGCCGGGGTAGAGCACCTGCTGTGCGGCAGTCTACCTTATCGGGAGGTAGTGGAGCAGGGGTTCCTGGAGTTGGCAACAGCAGCAGTGAATCAGTGAGGCCAGGGGGTGGGAAAAGTAGCTACTCGGCAGTGTGGCAGTTTTTCCTGAGGCATCCGCAGGAGGGTAACATGGCCACATGCAAGATATGTAGGCAAAAGGTGAAGCGTGGCCAGGGTCCAAATGTTGGCACCACGGCCCTGCGTCAACATATGATGCGTCACCATAAAGCGACCTGGGAGAACCGAGGCTCCCAAGGGGTGGTCCAGTCTGCTTCCTCACCAAGTGAGCTCCCAATTTCTGCCAGCCAAGGCTCCAGCACCTCAGCCGAAGGCAGCTGTGCGTCATACCCATCCTCTGTCGCTATTGCTCCTCCTCCTCCAAGTCATGCATCCCGCCAGCAATCCATCAGCGAAGCCATGTCCAAGAGACAGCAGTATGCGCCCACTCATCCTACGGCGCAGAAGCTGAATGTGCTCCTGTCCAAGTTGCTGGTGCTGCAGTCGCTCCCTTTTCAGGTGGGGGAATCTGCACCTTTCAGAGAACTGATGGCTTGTGCCGAGCCGAGGTGGAGAGTCCCAAGCCGTCATTTCTTTGCCAAGAAGGCAGTACCAGCGCTGCACACTTTTGTTGAACAGAAGGTGGGCCAGTCCTTGAGCCTGTCGGTGTGTAGCAAAATACATGGCAGCGCCGACATCTGGAGCTGTAACTACGGTCAGGGGCAGTACATGTCGTTTACGGCCCACTGGGTGAATGTGGTCCCTTTGCAGCAGCAGCAGCAACTTGGACAGGTCACGCCGCTTCGGCCTCCGCGCTCTCTGCCCATTGGGCCTGTGACACCGTGCGACTCGGCCTCCTCATCCTCCGCCATCTCCTCACCCTCCACTGTAGGCTCAAGTCTCAGTGCCCCTCCAGTCTACCATGTGTGCAGGGCACGGAGGTGTCACGCAGTGCTTCACATGGTTTGTCTTGGCGAACGGAGTCACACAGGGGAGGAACTGCTTAAATGTATTCATCAGGAAATCCAAACATGGCTTACTCCGAGAAAACTTAAAATGGGAATCATGGTTACCGACAATGGGAAGAACATTTTGTCTGCGCTGCGCCAAGGAAGCCTGACCCATGCCCCCTGCATGGCTCACGTCTTCAATCTGGTTGTCAAGCGGTTTCTGAAGTGTTCCCCCCATCTGCAAGACATCCTAACAACTTCAAGGAAACTTTGCATGCACTTCAGCCACTCCTACACCGCCAAACACACCCTTCTTGAGCTACAGCGTCAGAATGGTATCCCCCAACATAGTCTGATTTGCGATGTTTCCACCCGTTGGAATTCCACCCTTCACATGTTGGACCGATTATATGAACAGAGAAAAGCCATCACGGATTTCCTGATGATCCAAGCAGATAGGGGGACTCCCCTGTGTAACTTCAATGTCAACCAGTGGCAGCTCATACGTGACACCTGCCATTTGCTCAGGCCCTTTGAGGATGCCACTTTATTTGTCAGTCGGCAGGATTACGGGATGAACGACGTGATTCCACTGCTTCATGTACTACAGCACATGTTGGAAACCATGGCTGGTCAGGGCACTGGAGACATGGCGTTTACATCTTACGGCCACATGAACCCCGCTGGAGCTGAACTGGAGGAGGAGGAGGAAGAGGAGGAGGAGGAGTTGCCCAGCGAAACACAGTTTAGGCTTGGCGAAATGGCTGGTTTATCTAGTCAGCGGACAGGAGAGGAGGAGCAGGAGCAGCCAGAGGAGCTAGAGGTTTTTGAGGAAGGCGAGACAGAGGACCCGGGCACACCGTGGCAGTATGCAGTGGAGATGGAGACAGGTAGTCCATCCGAGTCACTTGCGCAAATGGCACGAAGCATGCTCACGTGCTTGCGTAGTGACCCCAGAATTGTTTCCATCTGTCGGCGGGATGACTTCTGGCTGTCCACCTTATTGGACCCTCGCTTCCGGCACAAAATGGGGGCATTTTTTAAACCCGAGAGGGAGGACAAACTCAACTACTACAAAGACATTCTACGTAGGCAGTTGGCCGATGCCTATCTGCGCCATGGTCCATACTCTCGCAGGTCTGACTCGAGGGGACCTCTGCGCTCACCTTCCACTGCCATGGCCGCTGGGGGGGTTGGCAGCAGCAGCAGCAGAAGCTCCATCAGCAGCAGCAGCCTCAGTCTTCAGTCGCTAATGAGTAGCTTTCTACACCCGCATAGTGAGGCTACTCATGAGCAGCAGGAAGACCTGGAGCAGGACCTCAACCAGCAGGTCATGTCATACTTTGACATGACCATGCCAACACACCTTGAGGATCCGCTGGACTTCTGGGCAGCCAAACTTGATTTGTGGCCGCAACTAGCAGAGTTTGCCCTGGAAAAGCTGTCCTGCCCGGCAAGTAGCGTGCCATCTGAGCGGGTGTTTAGTGCGGCGGGGGCCATAGTTACGGCGAGGAGAACTCGTCTGTCAACTAAAAATGTGGAGAGACTCACCTTTGTCAAAATGAATCAGGGATGGATCAGCCAGGATTTCCACCCACCAATGCCTGATGCATGCGACTAGATTCAGCATGGTGCCACGTTTTACACTTTCCAAATGGTGCAAAACATATTTATGTCTTTAGGCCATTTTTTGGGCTCCTGCTGCTGCTGCTGCCAACTTCTGCCAACTCCAGGGTGTGATTCATCCAATTTTTGGGCTCCTGAAGCCAACTCCAGTGTATATTTGGGCTCCTGCTGCTGCTGCTGCCAACTCCAGGGTGTGATTCATCCAATTTTTGGGCTCCTGAAGCCAACCCCAGGGTCTCTTTAAAGTAATATTTGGGCTCCTGCTGCTGCTGCTGCTGCCAACTTCTGCCAACTCCAGGGTGTGATTCATCCAATTTTTGGGCTCCTGAAGCCAATCCCAGTGTCTCTTTAAAGTAATGTTTGGGCTCCTGCTGCTGCTGCTGCTGCTGCTGCCAACTCCAGGGTGTGATTCATCCAATTTTTGGGCTCCTGAGGCCAACCCCAGGGTCTCTTTAAAGTAATATTTGGGCTCCTGCTGCTGCCAACTCCAGGGTGTGATTCATCCAATTTTTGGGCTCCTGAGGCCAACCCCAGGGTCTCTTTAAAGTAATATTTGGGCTCCTGCTGATGCTGCCAACTTCTGCCAACTCCAGGGTGTGATTCATCCAAGTTTTGGGCTCCTGAAGCCAACCCCAGTGTCTCTTTAAAGTAATGTTTGGGCTCCTGTTGCTGCTGCTGCCAACTCCTGCCAACTCCAGGGTGTGATTCATCCAATTTTTGGGCTCCTGAAGCCAACCCCAGGGTCTCTTTAAAGTAATATTTGGGCTCCTGCTGCTGCTGCTGCCAACTCCAGGGTGTGAATCATTCAATTTTTGGGCTCCTGAAGCCAACCCCAGGGTCTCTTTAAAGTAATGTTTGGGCTCCTGCTGCTGCTGCTGCCAACTCCAGGGTGTGATTCATCCAATTTTTGGGCTCCTGAAGCCAACCCCAGGGTCTCTTTAAAGTAATATTTGGGCTCCTGCTGCTGCTGCCAACTTCTGCAAACTCCAGGGTGTGAATCATCCAATTTTTGGGCTCCTGAAGCCAACCCCAGGGTCTCTTTAAAAGTAATATTTGGGCTCCTGCTGCTGCCAACTCCAGGGTGTGATTCATCCAATTTTTGGGCTCCTGAGGCCAACCCCAGGGTCTCTTTAAAGTAATATTTGGGCTCCTGCTGCTGCTGCCAACTTCTGCCAACTCCAGGGTGTGATTCATCCAATTTTTGGGCTCCTGAAGCCAACCCCAGGGTCTCTTTAAAGTAATGTTTGGGCTCCTGTTGCTGCTGCTGCCAACTCCTGCCAACTCCAGGGTGTGATTCATCCAATTTTTGGGCTCCTAAAGCCAACCCCAGGGTCTCTTTAAAGTAATATTTGGGCTGCTGCTGCTGCTGCTGTCAACTCCTGCCAACTCCAGGGTGTGATTCATCCAATTTTTGGGCTCCTGAAGCCAACTCCAGGGTCTCTTTTAAGTAATGTTTGGGCTCCTGCTGCTGCTGCCAACTTCTGCCAACTCCAGGGTGTGAATCATCCAATTTTTGGGCTCCTGAAGCCAACCCCAGGGTCTCTTTAAAGTAATGTTTGGGCTCCTGTTGCTGCTGCTGCCAACTCCTGCCAACTCCAGGGTGTGATTCATCCAATTTTTGGGCTCCTGAAGCCAACCCCAGGGTCTCTTTAAAGTAATATTTGGGCTCCTGCTGCTGCCAACTCCTGCCAACTCCAGGGTGTGATTCATCCAATTTTTGGGCTCCTGAAGCCAACCCCAGGGTCTCTTTAAAGTAATATTTGGGCTCCTGCTGCTGCTACTGCCAACTTCTGCCAACTCCAGGGTGTGATTCATCCAATTTTTGGGCTCCTGAAGCCAACCCCAGGGTCTCTTTAAAGTAATATTTGGGCTCCTGCTGCTGCCAACTCCAGGGTGTGATTCATCCAATTTTTGGGCTCCTGAGGCCAACCCCAGGGTCTCTTTAAAGTAATATTTGGGCTCCTGCTGCTGCTGCTGCTGCTGCCAACTTCTGCCAACTCCAGGGTGTGATTCATCCAATTTTTGGGCTCCTGAAGCCAACCCCAGTGTCTCTTTAAAGTAATGTTTGGGCTCCTGCTGCTGCTGCTGCTGCCAACTCCAGGGTGTGATTCATCCAATTTTTGGGCTCCTGAGTCCAACCCCAGGGTCTCTTTAAAGTAATATTTGGGCTCCTGCTGCTGCCAACTCCAGGGTGTGATTCATACAATTTTTGGGCTCCTGAGGCCAACCCCAGGGTCTCTTTAAAGTAATATTTGGGCTCCTGCTGCTGCTTCTGCTGCTGCTGCTGCTGCTGCCAACTTCTGCCAACTCCAGGGTGTGATTCATCCAATTTTTGGGCTCCTGAAGCCAACCCCAGTGTCTCTTTAAAGTAATATTTGGGCTCCTGCTGCTGCTGCTGCCAACTCCAGGGTGTGATTCATCCAATTTTTGGGCTCCTGAAGCCAACCCCAGGGTCTCTTTAAAGTAATATTTGGGCTCCTGCTGCTGCCAACTCCAGGGTGTGATTCATCCAATTTTTGGGCTCCTGAGGCCAACCCCAGGGTCTCTTTAAAGTAATATTTGGGCTCCTGCTGCTGCTGCTGCTGCCAACTTCTGCCAACTCCAGGGTGTGATTCATCCAATTTTTGGGCTCCTGAAGCCAACCCCAGTGTCTCTTTAAAGTAATGTTTGGGCCCCTGCTGCTGCTGCTGCTGCCAACTCCAGGGTGTGATTCATCCAATTTTTGGGCTCCTGAGGCCAACCCCAGGGTCTCTTTAACCCTTTAACTGCCAGCCTACCTTGAGATTTTGTCACCCTTTGTTGCCAGATTATTTTGCCCTATTTTGCGCTCCCCATGTTCAACTGTGATTTTTGAAGGGATTTCCAGGGATTTCCCAGGAAAGTGATATATTGTTTTTTTCAGCGGAGCCTGGGCTTTAACATGAAATGTCTTGTTTGTCATTTTCTAAGTGTATTCTCAATATTTTTGGGTGAAAATTGTGCAAAAAAATAAAAAAAAAACGATTTTTTACAATTTGTAGTGTTTTTTTGTAATAAAAAATGTAAGTTTGTCAATAAAATCTTATTGCGTGTGAAACCCCAATTTCTCCCGGTTACAGCGGTACCACATATGTATAGGTAGACACCCTTTCCTGCCCAGGAGACTCCCCCAAATTGAAACAACGCTTTACGGGATTTTCAGATAAAATACAACTATGCTATGCAATATGCGCACCTTGCAGTTTTTCAAGAAAAACAACCCTTTACATTTGAAATACCCCCAACAAACTATATATTCTCTGGAAGTACACACCTCAGGCTTTCTAGGCGTACCAGGCTTGTTGATGTGGCCATAGTTTTCTGAAAGTAATCCCTCAGTGGATTCTTTGGTTGCAAAGAGTTTCCCTAAAAAAAGGATAAAAAAGCAGAATCAAAGCCACATTTTCCTAAAAAAACCTATATGCAAACCAGAAAAAAACAGAAAATCTGAAAAAGCAACATCCCCTGAACAGAACGATACCCAACATGCATAGGTTCTGTCAAGGAAAGAGTTGCCAAACACCCCAAAGTAAAGCATGCGCATAGCGGTAGTTTTACTTCAGATTTTCAGCTCTGCAGACAAATTGCGCACCTTGTGCTTTTTCTACCAAAACAACCCTTTACATTTGGAATATCCCCCATAAACCATATATTCCCTGAAAGTACACATGTTAAGCTTTCTAAGCGTACCCAGCTTGTTGTAGTGGGCTCATCTTTCTGGAAGTAATATCTCGAAGAATTCTTAGGTTGCACAGGGTTTCCCTAAAAATGAATAAAAAAGCAGAATCAAAACCACATTTTCCTAAAAAAACCTATATGCAAACCAGAAAAAAACAGAAAATCTGAAAAAGCAACATCCCCTGAACAGAACGATACCCAACATGCATAGGTTCTGTCAAGGAAAGAGTTGCCAAACACCCCAAAGTAAAGCATGCGCATAGCGGTAGTTTTACTTCAGATTTTCAGCTCTGCAGACAAAGTGCGCACCTTGTGCTTTTTCTACCAAAACAACCCTTTACATTTGGAATATCCCCCATAAACCATATATTCCCTGAAAGTACACATGTTAAGCTTTCTAAGCGTACCCAGCTTGTTGTAGTGGGCTCATCTTTCTGGAAGCAATATCTCGAAGAATTCTTAGGTTGCACAGGGTTTCCCTAAAAATGAATAAAAAAGCAGAATCAAAACCACCTTTTCTTAAAATATCAATATGCAAATAAGAAAAAACAAGCTAAATCTGAAAGCGCAAGGTCCCCCGAGCAGAACAATACCCAACATGCATAGGTACCTGTAACCTTTTGACTGCCAGTCTACTTGAGATTTTGTCACCCTCTCCTGACAGGATATTTTTCACCATTTTGCGTGATGTTTAACTGTGATTTTTGCAGGAATTACCAAGAAAATTGCATATTTTCTTTTTGTGGCAGAGTTTAGGCTTTAACATGAAATGTCTTGTTTGCATTTTTTCTACTTTTTTAAATATTTTTTAAAAAATTAAAAAATAAAAAAATATATATTTTTTAAATTGTCTCCTTTATTTTAAACAAAAACATTTATTTTATTAAAGAAAACCATATTGCATGTGAAAGCCCCATTTCTCCCGATTACAATGATACCACATATGCATCGGTAGCCCCCCGTTCCTGTCCAGGTGATCCCATAAACTGAAAAGAGCACTTTATGACATTTACAAATAAAATACAACTACTATCCACATAATAAAGGGTTAAATAAAAAAAAATTGGTGTGGGGTCCCCCTTCACGGGGGGGGGGGGGGGGGTCCACCATTTCTTGGGGGAATTTTAAGGTTTTTTTGGGAGGCAGGTAATGGGGGGTCTCTGGGTTAATGGCAAGCCACCCGCTAGCGCAGGTGACTTGCCAGACCCCCGAGCCCTGTGAACTGGTATAAGGGGTCACATGGACCCCTTACCAGTTCACAAAGGGTTAAAAGTAAAAAAAACACACAGACACACTTATTTAAAAATATTTTTATTAAAAAAAAATAAATGTTTTTTAATATTTTTTTTTAATACTTACCTCCGTCCCACGCTGATCACTTAGGCTTCTGCTCTCCTGCTGCTGCTGGAAGCCTTTTATACCTACTGGGTTACAGGTAAGAAAGGGTTAATTAAAAAAAAAAATGACATAGGGTCCCCCCTCGAAGGGAGGGGGACCCCATTTTTTTTTTGGATTTTTAAGGGTTAAAACCCTTAAAAATCCCCCCCAAAAATGGCGTGAGGTCCCCCCTACCCAGCGTAACCAGCCTGTGGCCCTAGGCTATGGCGGCTTGTAGCCGCAGGGCCAGGGGCCAGCTTTAGTGGCCCCTGGCCCTGCGGCTACAAGCCGTCATAGCCTAGGGCCACGGCTCTTCTGCCCCCCCCCCTGGGCTTTGGGGAGGCAGGTAATTTGGGGGGCCAGGGGTTAATGGCAAGCCACCCGCTAGCGCAGGTGACTTGCCAGACCCCCGAGCCCTGTGAACTGGTATAAGGGGTCACATGGACCCCTTACCAGTTCACAAAGGGTTAAAAGTAAAAAAAAAACACACAGAGACACTTATTTAAAAATATTTTTATTAAAAAAAAATAAATGTTTTTTAATATTTTTTTTTAATACTTACCTCCGATCCATCCATGTGTCCCACGCTGATCACTTAGGCTTCTGCTCTCCTGCTGCTGCTGGAAGCCTTTTATACCTACTGGGTTACAGGTAAGAAAGGGTTAATTTAAAAAAAAAAATGACATAGGGTCCCCCCTCGAAGGGAGGGGGACCCCATTTTTTTTTTTGATTTTTAAGGGTTAAAACCCTTAAAAATCCAAAAAAAAAATGGCGTGAGGTCCCCCCTACCCAGCGTAACCAGCCTGTGACCAGCTATGGGGGCTTGTAGAACAGGGCGCAGGGGCCAGCTTTAGTGGCCCCTGGCCCTGCGGCTACAAGCAGCCATAGCCTAGGGCCACGGCTCTTCTGCCCCCCCCTGGGCTTTGGGGAGGCAGGTAATTTGGGGGGCCAGGGGTTAATGGCAAGCCACCCGCTAGCGCAGGTGACTTGCCAGACCCCCGAGCCCTGTGAACTGGTATAAGGGGTCACATGGACCCCTTACCAGTTCACAAAGGGTTAAAAGTAAAAAAAACACACAGACACACTTATTTAAAAATATTTTTATTAAAAAAAAATAAATGTTTTTTAATATTTTTTTTTAATACTTACCTCCGATCCATCCATGTGTCCCACGCTGATCACTTAGGCTTCTGCTCTCCTGCTGCTGCTGGAAGCCTTTTATACCTACTGGGTTACAGGTAAGAAAGGGTTAATTTAAAAAAAAAAATGACATAGGGTCCCCCCTCGAAGGGAGGGGGACCCCATTTTTTTTTTGGATTTTTAAGGGTTAAAACCCTTAAAAATCCAAAAAAAAAATGGCGTGAGGTCCCCCCTACCCAGCGTAACCAGCCTGTGACCAGCTATGGGGGCTTGTAGAACAGGGCGCAGGGGCCAGCTTTAGTGGCCCCTGGCCCTGCGGCTACAAGCAGCCATAGCCTAGGGCCACGGCTCTTCTGCCCCCCCCTGGGCTTTGGGGAGGCAGGTAATTTGGGGGGCCAGGGGTTAATGGCAAGCCACCCGCTAGCGCAGGTGACTTGCCAGACCCCCGAGCCCTGTGAACTGGTATAAGGGGTCACATGGACCCCTTACCAGTTCACAAAGGGTTAAAGTAAAAAAAAAGACAAGACACTTTTTTTTTTAAACACTTTATTAAAAAAAAAACACTTTTTTTACTTTACTCACCTCCGATCTTCATTTCCTGTGTCCCGCGGCGATCTGCTGTCAGTGACGGCTGGGCAGAGGAGGGGGGAGGCAGGCGATCGGAGGATCGCCTACCTCCCTCCTCCTCTGTCCAGCCGTCACCGGCATCTGAAGGCTGAACTGCCGGGTGCCCCGATGACACCCGGCGGTGACGTCATCGGCCCCGCCCCCGGAGGGGCGGGGCCAGAATCCAAGATGGCGGTCGCCATCGAAGGAGGTAAAGGGAGGAGGGCTGTTATGCCCTCCTCCAATAGACGGAAGACCCGGGGGGGGTGATCGGAGCCCCCCCCCCATGAAGAGGAGAGGCGGCGGGAGCCGGCGGGAGCGGAGGTGAGTAAATGTCATTTTTTTTTTTTTTTTTTTTTTGCAGGCAAATGCCGGCGGCTGCTGAAACGGGGGGGGGCACCCTATTCCGGGCCCTCCCCTGCAGCCGGAGGACCCCCAATCGCCGATCGGAGCCCCTCTGGCTGAAGAGGAGACCCGGATGAATCAAACAAGGGGTCAGGTAAGTGATATTTTTGTATACTTTTTATTTTATTTATGGGGAAAGTCAGGCACGTAAATTTTACGTGGCTGGCGTTTAACGGTTGGAGAGGCAGCCACGTAAAATTTACGTGGCTGGCAATAGAAGGGTTAAAGTAATATTTGGGCTCCTGCTGCTGCCAACTCCAGGGTGTGATTCATCCAATTTTTGGGCTCCTGAGGCCAACCCCAGGGTCTCTTTAAAGTAATATTTGGGCTCCTGCTGCTGCTGCTGCTGCCAACTTCTGCCAACTCCAGGGTGTGATTCATCCAATTTTTGGGCTCCTGAAGCCAACCCCAGTGTCTCTTTAAAGTAATATTTGGGCTCCTGCTGCTGCTGCTGCCAACTCCAGGGTGTGATTCATCCAATTTTTGGGCTCCTGAAGCCAACCCCAGGGTCTCTTTAAAGTAATATTTGGGCTCCTGTTGCTGCTGCTGCCAACTCCTGCCAACTCCAGGGTGTGATTCATCCAATTTTTGGGCTCCTGAAGCCAACCCCAGGGTCTCTTTAAAGTAATATTTGGGCTCCTGCTGCTGCTGCTGCCAACTCCAGGGTGTGAATCATTCAATTTTTGGGCTCCTGAAGCCAACCCCAGGGTCTCTTTAAAGTAATGTTTGGGCTCCTGTTGCTGCTGCTGCCAACTCCTGCCAACTCCAGGGTGTGATTCATCCAATTTTTGGGCTCCTGAAGCCAACCCCAGGGTCTCTTTAAAGTAATATTTGGGCTCCTGCTGCTGCTGTCAACTCCTGCCAACTCCAGGGTGTGATTCATCCAATTTTTGGGCTCCTGAAGCCAACCCCAGGGTCTCTTTAAAGTAATATTTGGGCTCCTGCTGCAGCTGCTGTCAACTCCTGCCAACTCCAGGGTGTGATTCATCCAATTTTTGGGCTCCTGAAGCCAACCCCAGGGTCTCTTTAAAGTAATATTTGGGCTCCTGCTGCTGCTACTGCCAACTTCTGCCAACTCCAGGGTGTGATTCATCCAATTTTTGGGCTCCTGAAGCCAACCCCAGGGTCTCTTTAAAGTAATATTTGGGCTCCTGCTGCTGCCAACTCCAGGGTGTGATTCATCCAATTTTTGGGCTCCTGAGGCCAACCCCAGGGTCTCTTTAAAGTAATATTTGGGCTCCTGCTGCTGCTGCCAACTTCTGTCAACTCCAGGGTGTGATTCATCCAATTTTTGGGCTCCTGATGCCGACCCCAGGGTCTCTTTAAAGTAATATTTGGGCTCCTGCTGCTGCTGCTGCTGCTGCTGCCAACTTCTGCCAACTCCAGGGTGTGATTCATCCAATTTTTGGGCTCCTGAAGCCAACCCCAGTGTCTCTTTAAAGTAATATTTGGGCTCCTGCTGCTGCTGCTGCCAACTCCAGGGTGTGATTCATCCAATTTTTGGGCTCCTGAAGCCAACCCCAGGGTCTCTTTAAAGTAATATTTGGGCTCCTGTTGCTGCTGCTGCCAACTCCTGACAACTCCAGGGTGTGATTCATCCAATTTTTGGGCTCCTGAAGCCAACCCCAGGGTCTCTTTGAAGTAATGTTTGGGCTCCTGCTGCTGCTGCTGCCAACTCCAGTGTGTGATTCATCCAATTTTTGGGCTCCTGAAGCCAACCCCAGTGTCTCTTTAAAGTAATATTTGGGCTCCTGCTGCTGCTGCCAACTCCAGGGTGTGATTCATCCAATTTTTGGGCTCCTGAAGCCAACCCCAGGGTCTCTTTAAAGTAATGTTTGGGCTCCTGCTGCTGCTGCCAACTCCAGGGTGTGATTCATCCAATTTTTGGGCTCCTGCTGCTGCCAACTCCAGTGTCTCTTTAAAGCAATGTTTGGGCTCCTGCCCCTCATAGTGATGCCACTTCAACTCTCTTGAATTCAATTGTGCTGCTCTGTGATTCTATTAGCGATGCCTCTGATCTGCATGTGATATTTCTTCAAAGTATTATTTAACTAACCCAGCACGCATCCTGTGCGTGTTACAGCAAGGCAGAATGGTTTACAACCCTATTGAGGCTCTAGGAGGCTCAGAAATAGCCGTTTTTAATAGCGTTTCGCCGCGAATTTATTCGGGTCGAAACGATTTTTGTCGGAAAATTCGGCGAATCAGTCGAATCGAATTTTTCAAAAGTTCGCTCATCTCTAGTTATAATATTGTGACATTAACATTTTAGCGTCAGACCTGTAATGACAATTCTGCATAAAAATATTTAAAATCCAAAAAGGAGAGGTCACACAATGATTTAATTAAAAAAAAAACAAAAAAAATACACAAAGCACTGTTTAAAGAGAAGAAAATGAATGTCCATTGAAATGTATGGGAGAGCGGCAGATAGTGACAGGTACTACATGGCGCTCCTGAGCCTAGAGCACCAGCGCTATACACTGAGCCGCCTGTTATAATACATGTGACGCTACATGGCGCTGTTAGAGTCGCTCACCAGATTCGCTTTCGTAAATGTGGTATTGCATACAGCGCCCGGCGTTCACCAGACGCTGCCTGCCGCTTACAAAGCACTACCTGGTGCTATCCATTGATAAATAAATAACCCCCTTTGACTATCCTGGGTTCGGGATGTCCCACTGTGTGAAACCCCCAAGAGGGAACATGCCTGGATACCAAGGAACCCAATCTTGGGATCGGGTCAGTATGGTAAGTGGTGTAACTAGATGTTTGCGAACATTAAATGGGGCTCTTTTCTTCACTTTTCGGCGTGTTTTCCTCTTAGTGGGGGCATCCCGAATTGGAATTCCCCCTTGCCCCTAGGTCACTCACCTTCCTGTCGCTCCCATGACGCAGACTCCAACAAGAATGAGCACGCTGGTTGGCTGAGCGTCCCACTCAACCAATCAGCATGCTTGCTTACTCGGCTCCCTTCTGCGTTGCTGACCACTAAGCAGCTGAGCGCTGCAGAAGGGAGCCGAGTGTGCCGCCGTCATATGCCCATGCCACCCAATCAGAAAAGCCAGGCATGGGTGCGCACATGGCTAGAGGTGAGCTGGGATGCAGCTACAGCTGCAGCGAGGGTTCTGGCACAAGGTGAGTGAAACAGGGCTTCTGGGGGGTATTACATAGCGGAGCATCCCAATTCAAGATGCCCCAAGGAGTGCAACTCGGATGGCCCTAGTCTTTTACACTCTAGAGCCCCTGATGTTCCTCTTTAATGCTCATACAGTAATTTTTTTAAATACAATTGGATGCAACTAGACAAATAAAGGCTAAACCAGGAGAGCAAATGGTGCTTCCTTTCTCTAAATGATGCCAAGTGCGCACAAAAATTATAAATAAGGGGGAGGAGCAACACCAGGGCCGGATTAAGTGTGGTGGAGGCCCCTGGGTACAAAATCTGGCGGAGGCCCCAGATGCAGTATTTTTTTTCCATTAAAATAATAGTCCAGCCAATTAACTGATCGGTGGTTGTCTGGAACCCGTCTGCTTACTGGAACCTCAGATTGAGTGACAGCTCTTCACCCATCACTGTAGTGTTTCTGGTGGCGGCTTTGCTGCTCTAGACTCTCCGTCCTGCCCTGTGGTGGCTTTGGCTGCCCAGATGCGGGGGGACCCCACTGCCGCCGATAGCTTTGTTGCTGGCCCCGTGGCCGTCAGACCAAAGACTGAAATGCCTCCTGGACAAGATCATAACCCAAAGGTTGGTGGAGGCCTCCTTTGCAGGGCAAGTGGTGGAGGCCCCAGGGCTCGCGCCCCAATCACCGCCCAGATTGCCGAAGCCAACTCACCTCTTCCTGGTCCTATGGCGCATGCGCATCCACTCGTCCAATCAGCACACTCGGAGCTGCTGACGTCACGTCGTCTAAGCCTTCATCTAAGGCCAGCGGCTCCAAGCGCACTGGCGGCCACATCCCCCCTTCCCTCTAACAGGGAACATGCCTGCGCCAGCCATTCACAAATTGCTGGCGTTGGCACGCGCTCTGCTAGAGGGGTAGGGGGGATGCGGCCACGGCTCGCGCATTCGGGGTTGGACCAGGTAACAAAGTAAGTGCGGACCAAAACCCAGGATTTTGACCTTTCCCCGGGGTACTCCAATGGGGGATGCCCCACTGTGTGAAACTCCCAGGTCGTCCGATCTGACTTTCCCCCGTCCTACGGTGCATGCGCAGCCCTGACATCCAATCAGCTCTACAAAATGTAAATAACTTATATTTAATCATATTTAATCGTTCCGCTGGACAATTGGGCCCCGGAACAGCACCGGGGGTTTATAAAGTGAGTGTTAGGGATACTAAGATTACCATCCTGACGAAGTGCATCGGTGGGTGTGTATGCTGAAGGACGGCTCCATTTATTATCGGGTGATGTACTTATAACTCCATTAGTTCCCGGGTCGTTCGCTATCATGTATTTACACTATTAATTGTATGCACTGTTGTATAAGTTTTATAAGTTAAAGCACTGGCCACTTTATATTAGCACTTGGCACTTTGAATATCCTTTTGAATAGCACTGTCACTTTTATTTCTATTAAGCACTGAATGGTATATATACTTTTTTGAATCATATATTTGCACAGATGAATTTTTCGACATAGGGAACATCCTTACTATTCTTGGAGAGATTATAGCATTAGAAATCCGTCCGCCCAAAAGGGGATTTTAGATTATTTTAAATGTTAGTGATTTATGTTTTGTAGTGTGTAGCTCGTGCTCAATCAATACATTTAAATAAAATGTAGATTTTTAATACATTTCCTAAAGTGTGCGGCATTTCCTTTTGGGCAAAAACTGGTTGTGGTGGATTTATCTGGTAACCCACATATAGATATATTGCATCATAGGCCCTTATTTATGAAGGAATAGCGACAGGTAGCGACTGGTGAGCGGCCGGTAATGACGGGCCCCGCCACGAGAACGCCGGCTCCCCACCACAATCACACATTTATCAAGCCAATCCTGCTTAGCGACTGAGATAGCGCCATATAGCGA